>CM053764.1:32071405-32156005 GCA_028658305.1 Pachyuromys duprasi
GAGGTTTTTGCGGGGAATAACTGGGTGTCCCTAGGGTTTTCCCACTTGATTTTCTCACCGTGGGAGTTCTGCTCACCTGGCAATCACGGGTGCTGGCGTTTTAGGTCCCAGAGTTCAGTCTCCTGGTCGCTGCGTTATTTCTGTTGTCCTACTCCTCAGACACAGTGTCCTCTAGTGGCAGCCATCTTGGACCTATTCCGAGAAAATATTTTAAAAGGCTTTCAAATAACATATTTTCAAATCATTCTTTTGTGTTGGACATTCCCTCAATCTCTGCTCTATCTCTATCCCTGCACATCTTGGAGGCAGAGTAAATTTTGGGTTGAAGTTTTTTGTGGGTGGGTTGATGTTCCCCTCCCTCCACTAGAAGTCCTGTCTGGTTGGAGAATGGCTTCTCCATTCTCCGTGACCCACAACTATTAGTAGTTTCAGCTAGAGTAAACTCTTTTTTTTCCTAGGAGTCTATGCACTGCTGTAGGTCTCTAGCTTGTCTCCGAGATGCCCCAGTTTACAGGTTCTCTTCTCTCTCTAAGCCCCCTTTCCTTATGCCCCCATTCTCTCCTCAACTGATACCCACCCACATTTTCTTTTGAACTCCCTTCAGTGAAATCTCTTCACTCTCTTCAACCATTTCCACTGTCCATTCTAGATCCCCTTCTGAGAGAGATTCGTTCATCCTCTCTTAGGCCCTCCTTGCTCCTTAGCATATTGTAATTTTTAAAAATTAATTACAATTTATTCCCTTTGTATCCCAGCGGTAACACCCTCCCTGGTCCCCTCACAATCCTGCCCTTCCTCCCTCTTCTTCTCCCATGCCCCTCCCCCAGTCAACTGAAAGGGAGGTACTCCTCCTGTCCATCTGACACTAACCTATCAGGTCTCATCAGCACTGTCCACATTGTCTTCCTCTGTGTCCTGGTAAGGCTGCTCCTCCCTGAGGGAGAGGTGATCAAAGAGCCAGCCACTGATTTCATGTCAGAGATGGCCCCTATTCCCCTTACTAGGGAATCCACTTGGAGACTGAGCTGCCATGGGCTACATCTGTGCAGGGGATCTAGATTATCTCCATGAATGGTATTTGCTTGGACTACCAGGCTCAGAAAAGACCTGTGCCCA
Source organism: Pachyuromys duprasi (assembly GCA_028658305.1). Taxonomy (NCBI): domain Eukaryota; kingdom Metazoa; phylum Chordata; class Mammalia; order Rodentia; family Muridae; genus Pachyuromys; species Pachyuromys duprasi. Next base: position 32,072,522 of record CM053764.1, read on the forward strand.
GATTTTTTGGTTTCTGTTGCATTCTTTATGGAGTTCCTGTCCCCTCCAGGTACCCGGACAGGAGCCTACCACAGAGGGCCTCTGAAACACTCTAGCCATCAAGGTATCAAATCAGATGCTGAGACTCATAGCCAAACTTTGGTCAGAGTAGAGGGAATCTTATGAAAGAAGCGGGAGATAGAAAGACCTTAGCATCTTTGAATCTGTGGATTGTAGCATGGTTATCCTGTACTGTATGGCTAGTATCCACTTATAAGTGAGTACTTGAATACATACCATGTGTACCTTTCTGGGTCTGGGTTACCTCACTCAGGGTGGTCTTTTCTAGTATCATCCATTTGCCTGTAAATTTCATGATTTCCTTATTTTTAATAGCTGAGTAGTATTCCATTGTGTAATGTATTACATTTTCTTTATGCATTTTTTGGTTGAGAAACATCTGGATTGTTTGCAGTTTCTGGCTATTAAGAATAAAGCTGCTATGAACATAGTAGAGTAAATGTTTTATGGTAGAGCATCTTTTGAGTATATGCCCAGGGGTGGTATAGATTGGTCTTGAGGTGGAGATATTTCCAGTTCTCTAAGAAAACACCTAATTGATTTCCAAAGTGGTTGTACAATTCTTCACTTCCACCAGTACGCAAGTTTTCCCTTCTGTCCACATCCTTGCCAGCATGTGTTAACTCAAGTGACAGCAAATATATTTGAAGGAAGAAATGGTATACCTTGCTTCAGAATTTTACTTCATAGTTATGTGGCTAGATGTTGATGGGATTGAGAAGAGGTAGAATATCAAAATTTAGGAACCAAAGAACTATTATTTGAAGCTCCTCTTTATTCATAACATATGAAAACGGAGAGGGATAAAGGCAGAGAGAAATAGCATAGTCAGACTCTCTCTAAAATATACCATCAAGGTGTTCTGTTTTATTTCTTTCATTTCTTTTTAAAAGTTATTTACTTTTTATTAATTACACTTTATTCACTTTGTATCCCAGCTGTAGAACCATTCTTTGGCCTCTCCAAATCAGGGCTTTTAGGTTATTTCCTTGTATGGTCCTTGGTTGTAATATCAGTCTTAGAATAAAACCTTTTGCCCAGATTTTTTGGTTCTGTTGCTTTTCTTGTGTAAAGCCCATGTCCCCTCCAGGTCTTTCTGTGTCCCCCCTCTTTCATAAGATTCCATGCATTCTGCCCGAAGTTTGGCTATGATTCTCAGCATCTGCTTTGATACCCTGCAGAGTAGAGTATTTCAGACGCCCTCTTTGGTAGGCTCCTGTACTCTTCCCTGTTTCCTCCCTCTTCCAATATCTATACTGTTTACCTTTCTGATTGAGAAATGATCAGTGTACCCAATGTCCTCCTTATTTAGCTTCATTAGGTGTACAGATTTTAGGATGTTTATCATATGTTATATGGCTAATATACACTTAAAAGTGAGTATAAACCATGTATGTCTTTCTACTTCTGGGATACCTCACTCAGGACGATCTTTTATGTTCCCAACATTTGCTTGCAAATTTCATAATTTCCTTGTTTTTAATTGCTGAGTAGTATTTCATTGTAGTACTAAATGTACCACAATTTCTGTATCCATTCCTCAATCGAGGGACATCTGGGTTGTTTCCATATTCTGGCTATCACGAATAAAATTGCTACAAACATGTTTGAACTAATGTCCTGTTTGTATACTTCATCGTAGTTTGGATATATGCCTAGGAGTGATAGAGCTGGATCTTGAGGTAGCACTATTGTTTTTTATTTAAGTAATTTATTTATTTTTATATTAATCACAGGTAACACACTTTGTATCCCAGCCGTAGCCCCCTCCCTCATTCCCTCCCACTCTCCCCATCCCTCCCTCATCTTCTCCCTGCCCCCCTCCAAGTTCACTGATAGGGGAGGACCTCACCCCCTTCCATCTGACTCTAGCTTATCATGTCTCTTCAGGGCTGGCTGCAATGTCCTCTTCTGGGATCTAGTTAGGCTGCTCCTCCCTTGGGGGGAGGGCGGTTGACAAGCCAGTTAATTGTCTGAGAAAGCGACAGATTAATTTTCAAAGTGGTTGTATAAGTTTACATCCTCACCGTAATTGAGGAGGGTTCCCCTTTCTCCAAACCGTCTCCAGCATATATTGTCACTTGAGTTTTTGTGTACTATCATATCATCTGCAAAGAGTGATATTTTTACTTCTTCCTTTCTGATTTTTATCCCCTTGATCTCCTTTAGATGTCTTATTGCTCCAGCTAGGAATTCAGTTACTATATTGAAGAGATACAGAGATTGTGGGCAGCCTTGCTTTGTTCCTGATTTCATTGTGATTGATTTAAGTTTCTCTCCATTTAGTTTGATGTTGTCTGTAGGCTTGCTTTATATTGCCTTTACTATGGATAGGTATGTGCCTTGTAGCCCTGATCTCTCCAAAGCTTTAAACATGAACAGGTGTTGGGTTTTATCAAATCTTTTTTGGACTTTAAGGAGTGATAATGTGGTTCTTTTTCTTTCAATTTTTTAATATGGTGGTTTACATCGATGCATTTTCATATGCTGAACCACACCTGCATGCCTGGGATGAAGCCTACTTGGTTGTGGTGGATGATATGTTTTATGTGTTCTTGGATTTGGTTTGTGAGTATTTTATTGAGTATTTTTGCATCAATGTTCATAAGAGAGATAGGTCTGAAGTTCTCTTTTTCTGTTAGGTCTTTGTGCGGTTTAGGTATCAAGGTGTGGTTTGGGTATAGTAGTCTGGGTTGGCATCTGTAGTTTCCTAGAGTCTGTATGACATCTGCCAAGGCCTTTCGGGCTTTCACAGTTTCTTTTGAGAAGTCTGGTGTGATTTTGATAGGTCTACCTTATGTTACTTGTCCTTCCTTTTTCTCTTGCTGTTTTTAATGTGTTTTCTTGTTCTGTAGATTTTGTGTTTTGACTATTGTGTCATGTGAGAAGTTTCTTTTCTGGTGTAGTCTATGTGGTGTTCTGTAAGCCTCTTGTATGTTTAAGGACATCTCTTTTCAGGTTGGGGGAAATTTTCTCAGTGATTTTCCTTGAAAATGTTTTCTGGACCTTGGTGCTTGGAATCTTCTTTTTCATCTATTCCTATTATTCTTAGATTTTGTCTTTTCATGGGGTCATTGATTTCTTGGGTGTTTTGTGTTTGGAACTTTTCTGATTTTATTTTCTTTGAGAGATGTATCAATTTCTATACTTGTATCTTCAGCGCCTGTGATTCTTTCTTCCATCTCTTTTATTCTGTTGGTGATTCTTAACTTTGTGGTTCCTGATTTCTTCCATAAGTTAGTTCTCCAGCTCCAGGTTTTTCTCTGATTGTGTTTTCTTTATTGACTCTAATTCTGTTTACATGTCTTGCACCATTTTCTTCATCTGTTTGAATGTGGATTCCTGTCTTTCCGTGATGACACCTTTTTTTTTTTATTCATTTCCCGTTTTGTGCCTTTATTTCTGTGACAATATTTGCCTGTATTCCTTTGAGAGCTTTGTTCATTTCCTCTTTATGTGCCTCTGTTTTTGTAGCTATTTCTTTTAGAATGTTTTTTGTTTCCTCTTTATGTGGCTGTAATAACCCAATAAGCATAGCTTTAAAATCATTTTCCTATGTTTCTGATGAATTAAAATATCCATTGATTTGGGGGATTGCAGGTCAAGCCATGTTGTTCTGATTTTCGTTGGATGTCTATGTATGCCTGCCTCTAGCAATCTGATGGACCATATCCTTCACTGTTTTTTCCTGGAGTCTGTACTTCAGACTGGGTTTGTGTGTCTCTGGTGTCTGGAGTATTATTCAGGAAGATGAAAGAGGTCCTCCAGTTTGAAAGTGGTTGTTGGTGTTTCAGCTGAAGCTAAGGGAGGAAAGTCACAGGCAAATGTATAGAAGCGTGTGTGTGTGTGTGGCAGTGTACCTCGAAGGACAGGGTGCTAGAGTGTGTAGATGCCTGGAAGTGTGGAGCTTAAGAGCAGGCGGGGATGCTGGTTCTGTTCAAGTACAAAATGCGCATGTGCAGCTTTTTTGAATAACTCAGTGGCCTACAGGCCTGTTGTACTGTCCTAGTGTTTTTCAGATCTCTCTAGGCTCCAGGAATTGTTTGCCTGGACTCCACTGGGAAACCCACAGAATAGGGGCTTCATTGTTGAGAGCACTGTGTTGCCCACAATCAGGTTGTGGATGGGAGGAATCTGATGTCTGGCTGACAGTGTAGAGGGACCCTGAATCTGGGTCTCAGCATGACTCACTTGAAGGCGCACTCACTGCTCACAGGCCAAATTGTTAAGCACAGTGGTTCCCCTTGTTCTGTACTCTCAGGTTTGTGCCGGCAGGGGCAAGTGAGAGTTTAGGAGATCATCAGCTCAGTGGTGTCCACAGTTTGGCTGCCGTTCACGGAGACCCATACTTGGAGCAGCAACCTCTGCTGTCTCAGTCAAAGAGCATGGACGCTCCTTCTTGGAACAACCACTGCCATCTCCAGGGAGCAGGGAGGCCTGTGCTTGGGGCTAGAGGAAGTGCAGAGGTGTTGAATATTAGCCAGTCTCAGTCCCTGGAGATGTCCATGGGTGACATGAACCCAAACTATCCCAGCTCAAGGGTTGTCCCCTTTTGCCCAGGAATCCTCAGTGTCAATGTCCTGGCTTCAGCTGTCTGTCCACTCACCAATTTCGGAATTTCAGATCCTGTGCCTGTCAGATAAAGTGGGAGCTGGTTGCCTCCATCTTAGACTCTTCTAAATCTATTTCTTTTATTTTTGATATTATAATAAAATTACTTAATTTTCCCCTTCCCTTTCATTCTCTGTATCTTTCCATATACCTCTCTTTGCTCTCATTCAAATTTATGGTCTATGTTTTACATTTTTTGTTCATATGTATGTATATACATATATACCTATATGCCTAAATATATTCTGATCTATTTACACATACATATATATATATATATATATATGTATATATATGATTTTCAGTGCTGAGTATTTGATATTGGATAACTGATTGGTATGATCTTCTATTCTCATCATTCCTTAATTGCCTGTAGTTCCTTGTGTAAGGTGAGGTTGTGTATCATAATACTTCCAGAAACTCAAAAATCTTACCATCATAACAGCCTAAACATGAACTGAATAAAAAAAAACATAAACAGATATGATAAAGTATTTTGGGAAGGACTATAAGGCACTGTTTCAGAAACTTTCTTCCTTCAAAAATATCCTGCCTCCTAAGATTTTTCTCATATTTTCACAGTTTTTCAAAGTATGGTTTTATCATTGAGTTTAAGCATTGACCTCATTGTCACTTAATTTCCCAAAAATCTAAAACAGTAAGGAAGACCCTAGGAAGGATGCTTAAATCTCATTCAGCATGGCAAAAAGGTAGATACCAGAAGCGGTGGAAGAGAGGAAACAGGATAGAAACCAATTATAGAGCATACTCTGAAAGGCTTCACCCATTAGTGCATTGAAGCACATACTGAGAATCATTGTCAAACTTTGGGCAGAGCACAGGGAGTCTAATGAAAGAAGAGGGGGATAGAGGGAAATGAAGGGGACACGAGCTTCACAAGGAGACCAACAAAGTTAAACAATCAGAGCCCAGGTGGTCCTGCAAAGACTGATGCACCAATGGAGGACCATGCATGGAGAGGACCTAGACCACCTGCTCAGATGTGGCTGATTGGAAGCTCAGTCTCTCTGTGGCTCTACAAGTGGTGGGAGCGGGGGCTGCCTCTATCATGAACTCGGTTGCCTGCTCTTTGATCACTTGCTGCTGGTCGTGCAGCCTTAACAGGCTATGTTAAGAAGAGGCTATGTAGGAAGAGGATCCAGGAAGTGCTGATGAGACTTAACAAACTATGGGCAGATGGCAATGGTGGAGAACTTCCCTTTACAGTGGACTAGAGTAAGATGATAGGATAGATAAGGGGAAGAGGGAGGGAGGATGGGGCTGTGGGGAGTTAAGGATGGAAGTTTCAATCAGGATATATAATGAACAAATTTAAAATTAAAAAAATTAAAATAAAAATAAAAAACAATAGCATGGGAGGAAATCTGATCTATCCAGATATTTACCTTAAGGCACTGGTGGTTGTTTACTGGGAGCAGTCATTTAAATAAAGTTACACTGAAATTTCTTTATCTTTTAACATGAAACCTATGAACAAGGGAATCCTGTTTGTCTTTTTAAATAAGAGATATAGTATCTAGTAGTTTTAACTAGCAAATGAATTGACTAATAAACTAACATGGTAGATCTTGGAGTAAGGAGTTAATTGGCTGATCTCTAGCTCTCAAGCAATGGCTAAATTGTGAACAAATGAATCTATGTATTTTTCAACATGACAGAGATGACCAGTCAGTCCGTAGACCACTACCTAGAGAGTTGTCCCTGGATCCTGTGGTTTTTTGGGGACCATGCGCAGAGACAGTCTGGCTGTCAGGCACAGAAGATGAGAGTCACTTTTTGTGGAAGAACATGGGAGACTGACCTCACCTCCTTTTCAGCAATATGAGATAATAACTGTCCAAGTGTTCAGTTTGCCCAGAGTTCAGGCTGGGCCTTCCCAGTGGGCCATTTGGGCCCATCTAGTCCAGTAGTTAACACATCACAATCCAGAGCTGAAGTTGTCTTTCCTGACCAAGTCTTCTTGGAGACCTTGAGGAGATACTACTAGGATTTGGTACTTCTGTCTGTCATAACAAAGTTTATATTAAATGCCATATTCAGCAGATCTCTGACAAGCTTGAGGACTAGCATACCTGAGTTAATCTCTGTTTGTCTTTATTTATCTGTTCCAAACTACATCCTGTCAACATAAAGCAGAATGTTATAATCTATAATTATGGCATATTCTGTAGTGAAATGTTTTAGGACCAAATCTATCTCGAGTAGATCTAAATATACATAATAATGAATAAATAATTATACATCATATAATCAAAAGTGAAAAGATTGAACTTAGCATCATTTGCTTTCTTAAATATTAGGGAAAACAAACAAACAAATTTCATATTGAAATGTTGAACGCAAAGCAGAGCGCAAATATCTAAACTGGTTGCAAGGAAAGGCATCCCTAGGGATGATGCTGATTTTAAGCCATAAAAGACTCAGTGGCCTCTTCTTTGATCACCTCTGAGTGCAGCCTTGCCAGGCCACACACAGAGAAAGACAAGGCAGCCAGTACTGATGAGACCTGATAGGCTAGGGTCAGATAGTAAGGGAGGAGGTCTACCCTATCAGTGGACTAGGGGAGTAGCAAATGGGGAGAAGAGGGTGGGTGGGACTGGAAGGAGACCAGGGAGAGGGCTACAGTCAGGCTACAAAGCAAATAAATTGTAAAAATAAATAAGTAAGTAAGTAAATAAATAAATATTTTGAAATATGAGATGTTTCTAGTCATATTAAAAATAATATTGTATAGATAAAAGGGTGTATTTAGGAAGAGAGCATTTGACAAAGCTTTGTATTTTTAGTGAAGACAATGATTGGAGGAGGAGATAATAGTCATAGTTGCTTACACAAGATGTGTGAGAGGTTCAAAACAGATGGGGTCCTAGTGCTGAGATGGAGAAATGACATGGCCCTTTAAGCCCTAACCAAGAAGATATCTGCAATTGGCATCATTTAGCAAAGATTAAACTAGTTTTCTCAAGTGGAATGTCACTGGGTGTGATACTGATGTATTAGGGTAGGCCACATGTCCAGCAGTAATTTGACCATAACAAAATGACACAGTGGTATTTTTTTGTAGACTGTTGTCCTTTTCTTTCTTTTTGTTTTCTTATTTTGTGTTTCTTGTCTTTTGCTTGACTATTTTTTCCCTTTCTGTGCCTTTTTGTGGTTCTTCCTTGTATGCATTTCTTGCTTTTGTTGTCCGTTTTTAATGAAGGAGTTAAAAGGCATAAAGTTGTGTGGGTAATGAGGTAGAGAGGATCTGGAAGGAGTTGGGAGAAGAAAAAAGCATAATCAAAATATATTGTATAATTTTTTAAATTAAAGTTACGAAAACAAACAACAAAAAGATAGTTGAAAAATTACAGTGAGTGCTTATGATGTCATAAGTATATTTGTGTCATAAGTGTTTCATTGAGATTTGGAAAGGGCTGCTTTTTCCGGTTAGTATGGTATTAGTTTGGTTACATTCTACCAGCTGCTACTTTACTTTCTTTGTATTCCCTAATCACTGAATTCATATAAGCCATGTAACATTCATTTATTTTATAAAAAATGATATAATTAACATTTATATCTCTTTGTTTTTATATTTCATTGTCTTCCTAACAATATCCCCTCCTTTTTTGTTACATTACTTTTTTCTTTGACCACTTTTTACTGGTTAATCTTGAGTTCACACACACACACACACAGACTGTAGTCAGATTAACTTCCTTTCCCTCCCCTCCGTTCACATCCTATCAATACCCTGTCCTCATACCCAGTCCCTCTCCCAGACTCACTTCTTTCAAATTTGATTTGTGACCCAATGTTCAAAATGAGTTCAGCAATGTGAAGTAGAGCACCTAGTTCATGCCTCCATCCATGACTGACTGTTGTAAGATCTTTATTTGCAGACACAGTTTAGACATCCATAACTACTATGAGTTCATGATTACGATGGTTATGTCTTGTGCAGAAAATGACACTTCATAGTCTTTTGCAGTCTAAGAAAGATTGTTAAAGACAAAAGGCTAAGATGTTTACTCATATATGGTGTCTTTTATATCCAGCAGATATGGGGAGTTATCACAGTAAGACATTTGGAGACCCACAGGAAACAAGAATTGATGCATCATCAACTCTGATGTCTCCTTGAAAGGTCATGACCCACTATACACAGTGTTGATCCATTAGGGACTCCTAGCATACTAGTGAAGTCTCAAAGTGGATCTGAGGTTAGGGTGGTGACTGCTTCTTTCTTCTTTACAGAAGCTTCCTAAGGTGACCTTTGCCCCTGGCCCCTGCCTCCACCACACACACATTTACTTATAGTTGCACCAATCTGATTGTTATTGGTGCTTGAAGATAGCATGGGATGGGCTTATTGGCCTTTTAATCTTTTAAAGGCCTTCACACTGAACAATAAAGTTAGATATGTGCCTTGAATCTGGTCTCTGGCATGTGATTCCCAGGATTCTGTGTGGGCTCCATGCAAACCCCTTCCCCCAGTTCCTGATCCCCACAGATGGTGCCCTGACAGGGTGAACAGAGATATCAGGACATTACTCACCCTAATCATTGCAGGTGGGTGGACCTCTCTGCTCAGGATGGGTAAGTCAAATTCTCAGATTTAAAAGAGTCAGCTAAAAGTCCTGAAAGGTATGCTAGAAAATAGGTGACTTTCTTTCTCAGATAAAAACCTTAATCATTTCTATGACAAAGTTCTTAAATTGTATCCTGGGATGCTGGTAAGAGAGATCTGGCATGAGCAAACTTGGGAGCAGGTTGCAACTCTTGCACAGAAGAGATGAACTTACACTGTACTTTTTCCATATAGTTATGACTATTTTTGTTGCCTTCAGGAATCTGAATCTGTCACCCCACCTTCTTTGACAATGGTGGTAGAGCCTGGAAAGACAGGACTCTGCAATGCATGCTTTGACCATTGCTATTTCCATAAATAAGGACCCAGCCAAACCAAAGGTAACTATCCTGTAGGCTGTGATGGATTAACTCTGTGAAACTGAGACTGAAGGGAAATCCCCATGCCATACTTGAGTGTTGCAGCCTCAAAGGGAATGGTGGTGGCTTCTTGTTCTTCTGCAGATACATGGCCCAGTGTGATTGAAGGAGCAGCCTCCCATGTAAATTCTTGGTGCCCCCCTTTTGTCCTGTGACACCTATGCTGTCCCTATTCCAGGATATGTTAAACCCTAGATAGGATGACTCTTGCCACCCAAGCTTTCCCTGTATTTCTCCAGCATCAAGGTGGTGACAACCATTCTCAAAGAGTTTTAAGACACCATCCCATGAAAATGCTACAAAAATTAAGGAAAACAAAACAAAACAAAAAACAACAACAAAACAACAGTTAGTGAGAAACATCAACCTAAACTGCCTGTGAAAGATGTTCTGACAGCCTTAGCAAACAACTGGGCAGATCACATGGTATTACAATGATGGTAATTATGGGGAAATTATACCCCTCATGGTGGTAGACCTTCCCAATATCCTCTGGGGAAGAAATATCTTAGAAAATATGGATGTGGTCATTACCACAGATAATAAGGTCTTTTATGAAGATTGCATTGTACAAGATAAATTATATTTGAGGCACTCTCCCCAACTCAAAGGGCCATTGTTTCAGCAGAATTCCAGTTCCCCCTCAAATTGATATGGATGTCTCATAAACCCATGTGCGTGGATAAGTGGCTGATAGGGGAAGAGAAACACCTGGAATTATCCAAGAACAGCTTGACTGTAATCGTATAGAGCTTTCTAAGAGTCCCTGGAATTCTTTAGTTTTGTTATAAATAAAAGAAGGAAGTGGATGCAGGCAGTCCTGATGAGACTTGATAGGCTAGGTTCAGATGGTACGGGAGGAGGACTCTTCATTTCTGTGGACTTAGTAGTGGATAGGGATAGAGGAAAGAGAGATGGAGGGTGGTGCATAATGGAAATGAGGGATGGGACTATAAGTGGGATATAAAGTGAATAAATTATAACAAATAAATTTATACTTTAAAAGTCAGGAGAATTTATATTCTTACATGACCTCAGATCTGTCAATGCTACTATGAAGGCAATGAGGGCTACCCGACCTGGCATTCCTGCATTATCTGCAGTCCCTTGTGGACACTATATTGTCACCATAGATATTAAAGGTAATTTTCTATTCATCTTCATCCAGAAGAGAGATGATTTGCATTCTCAGTGCTTGATATTAATTATAAAATACCTATGAACAGATATCAGTGAAAGGTATTGCCACCTGGGATAAAAAATAGTCCCACTATTTCTCAAATTTATGTGTGGAAGGCTATTAAAAATGTGGCCAGTGAGTGTTAGTGATCCATTAAGTGAATAATGCTTTGATTGGTTGCCCTGAGGAGCAAACCTTACAGCTCAAGCTTCAGGATATCTCTGCTGCTTTGAGGGCAGCTGCTCTTCATATGGCAGCTGAAAAGGTACAAACTCAAGAACCATATTTGTTTGAGGGACACACTCTTACCTCTGATGCCACTAAGCCCCCAAAGTGATAATTCTTCTTTTCCATACCCCCTACATTGGCTTCTATGAAGACCTTTCTGGGGAATTTGACCTTTCTGGGAACTTTTCTGGGAACTAGACCCTGTCTTCCCGTTACCACAGGACAGCTCACCGCCTCTTTCTCCTGCTCCACGGTGCCAAACAGCCAGAGGAGATTTTAATCATACAGAAGAGGCAAAACAGGCTTTACAATATGTTAATGCTGGCCTTAATCCACCCCTTCTACACTGTTTTGATCCTGTTAGTGATGTTTGGGGCCTTGGGATGCCCATGCACAGATTTCTTATGGGGGCACTTTTCCAACAGTCCAATAAAATAATATCCTGGCTTTACTCATCTTCTGCTTCTGCTCCTAATGTTACACTTTTTATAGATAATATTTTCACTCTTGCACTATAGGTGCTGAAAACATACCTTTTATTGTTGGGTAAAAAGCCAGATACAATTATTCTTCCAATTTCCCAGGATTTTATTTGCATGGACATTTTTTTCCCCACTATATTCCTCAGCTCTTGTTAAATTTCCAGGACAAAATGGATAACCATCTCCCTAAAAATGAAATCCTATCCGTTCTTTCTTTCACATCTGTGATTCATAGGTGGTACTTATTAGAAAAACTCATTCCTGATGCCACTTCAGGCTTTAAGGACTCCTCAAAGACAGGTTTCGGCTGTTATTCACTCATACCATTCCTAAAGTGTTCACTAGTTATTTTGAGGGATCTGTGCAGTTAGGAGAATTGTTGGCTATTTTAGCCCTCTTAAGAGATTGGAAAGACCCCATTAATATTTTCAGTGACAGCCAATATGCTACTAATTTTGTTAAGGTTATATCTTTAGCTGTTGTTAAACCAACTGAGGGTCCTATGTATTTGGCCATGATTCAACTTCAAACAATTATTGAACAAAGACAGGATCCTTTTTTGTGTTCAGCACAAATGTTCTCATTTTGCCCTTCCTGGAGCCATTACAGAGGAAAACATGAAGACTGATCATCCAGTGACAGTTTCTTGTCATCTTCTGTAGAATAAACCTGGTTACTCTGTTCTACATTTCACAATTTGACTATCACTCAACAAGCTTTTTCCACAAGTATCCACAAATTCCTGCAAGTGTTTAATACCTGCCTATACTCTTTTCAGGCCCTTGTTGCCTTCAGCTCTCTTACAACCAGCTGGCACCAATCCTAGAAGTGTTCAGCCCAACAGCTTGTGGCAAGCAATGTGATCCATGTTCCAGAGTTTAGTTGTCCTAAATATGTACTCGTCATTATTGACACCTTTTCCTCATTCCTCTTTGCTGTGGCCCAGTCTAAAGAAAATGCCAAGATGGTTGTTGCTACCATTAAAACTGCCATGTTGGTTATGGGTATGCCATGTTCAATTAAGACTGACAAGCACCATCATATACTAGCTCTGCTTTTGCAGTCTTTTGCTCTGAATGTACTATAACACATACCTTTGGATTCCTTACAATACCAAAGGATAAGCCATAGTAGAAAGAGCCCATATCTCTTTTTAAAAAATATTAAAAGAGGGACATCATGGGTACAACCACAGGATACATGAACTGAAGCTCTTTTTACCATTAGTTTTTTTAAAAATTGACAAAAATGGTCTGTCCACTGCCTGTAAACATTGGGGTATGATGCTTTTCAGGCTCACCACTTTACTATTAGTCTACTGGTAGGATCCTACGGACAATTCATAGAAGGGTCCTGTTCCTACATAACCTTGAGACAGGGGTTTTCATGTTTTCTCAGAAGGAACAGACAAGCCAGTTTGGGTTCCTGGTGGAGCCATAAAGCTGTACATATATGATGGAACCACTCCAGGAGGCTCCGCAGAGTCTATCCGTGAGTGGAGGAGTGGAAGGTGACACCAGCCCATGGTTCCAGATGCCAGACTATCAGAAGATAATGACTATAAATAACTCTAGAGTGGATTCAATTAACTCATCTGATTTAGAAGATTTCTTCCAGGATGTGGCTTCAGAACTCATCACTTTATTTTCTCCTAGTAGTTTATTTGCTTATGCTATAATGATTGTAGTTTTACTTACTATATTTTACTTGATATGGCTTAAAAGTCATATACACCTCCAAAATCAGCACACTAAAGTTCTCCTTCTGGAAATTTTTTTAACCTTGAAAATATAACAGAGGTGGAACCTGTGGGGAGTGTCGAGATAAGCCTTTGGAGACCCATAGGGAATGGAGGTTGAAGAGTCAGCAAACCCTATGTATGGCTTCTCAAAAGATCCTGATCCACTGCACATAGTGTTGATCCTCTAGGACTCCTAGCATACTACTAAAATCTCAAAGTGGACCCAAGGCCAGGGCAGTGACTGCATCCCACTTCTTTGCGGGAACCTTTTAAGATGACCTTGTCCCCCAGTGCCCAGCACACACACACACACACACACACACACACACACACACACACATACACACACACACTTTTCCTTACAGTTGCACCAACCGGATGGGTTTTTACTGATGCTTGAGGCTAGCTTGGGATGATCTGATTCGCCTTTACACTGGACAAGGCCTTTACACTGGACAATAAAGTTAGAACTGTACCTTGAGTCTGGTCTCTCCAGTCTGATTCCAGGGATTCTACGTGGGCTTCATCACCATTCACCCCTCTTTCCCTGGTTCCTGATCCCAACATACAGATATTTAAACAATATGATCACCTCAACAGAATGTGCACAATGACTTTGTTTTCTGTATTCTGTTTGAAAGCAGAATCCATGCTTTAATTTGTTTTATTTTCTAAAGTTCAGTTTATTTATGTCTTTCTATATGTAACTTCTACAATTGTGAGAATATCTAGCATGAATTAGCTAATTAAGGGTGAGATAGCTAGATACATTGGATAATAAAGAGATATGAGGAAGAAAGAGCTTTGAGGCAAGAGAATCATTTCAGGATAACCTTAACAAACCTTCTAACACCTAAGGTTACAAAATGAAAACAAACAAACAAACAAAAAAACCAAAACAAAAACAAAAAACAATGACTTAGAAACTATACTGTTCCTAATCCTACTTTGCATTTTATTTGAAATTTGAACTTGGGTGAAAATTGCTAGTTGCTAAGAAGCATATCATAGTGTTTTTTTTTTCACAAGTGTTAAATATGTGTTGATATCTAACTGATTACCATTTACTAAAAAAAGATGTAAAATTGCTTTTCTTCTCTGCTTTTATATTAATCAAGTGCACTTTTTGGTCAATTTATTTGTTGTTTGGAATTGCCTGTTTCAAACATGCTAACATCTCTTTTCTTGTATCATTAAAAATATAATGTACTTGAAGTTGTTACATTCAAACTAATAGATGATGATTAAAATACAGGTAATTAGAATGAAATAGCTGAATCAGTTTTTCAGGGGCTAATTAAGTATATCAAGAGTTTTGACATTTCAAATATTTAGTTCTTGAATTGGTAAATAATTGAAATTAATGTTTATATGCTATCGTCTTTTTCTGATAAGGTTTAGTTTATGCTTTATATAAACATTCAAAAATAAAACATATATGATTTTTTATGAACATTATCTGTAGGAAAAATGTGACATATTGTGCATGTTTAACTGTGTGTGGTGGAAAACTTAATCAAAAATACTTTTGATTTCAACCATACACTCATTCATCCTTTCATTCAGCTCGTGTCAAGTTCATATTCCTCAATTAATATTATTCAAGTTTTGATTGATTCAATAATAAGGCAAAAATACGCAAACCTAATGTGAAACTTAAAATTTAACTTTCATGGATCCATAGTCTTCATTAACTTCATATATTGATTTTCTTATACATTGTTAACAACAAGGCTGAGAACAATTGAAAGTAAGCTATTTAATTTCACTATTATACTCCATGTATGTATGGAGTATAATATATATATATATATATTCTTCTATCATTATTTTTCTATTATATTATTATTATTATTCTATTATATGCATAATAGAAGAAACCTAAAATCTATGACCATCTGGTAGGATCCTGGAGCATAGTTACACTGTGGGTTCAGAAATCATGCTGGACAACAGGTTCCATATGGAAAGTTTTATTAGGGAAAGAGGGGGTCACAGAGACTGTCTTTGGGCGAGACAGGGAGAACGTGAGAGAGAGAGAGAGAGAGAGAGAGAGAGAGAGAGAGAGATGACCCAGCACATGCACAGAATGAACAGGTGATTGCAGGTGGTTCCCAGGTCGTCTTTGTTGTTCACAATCCCGAAATTCTGTAGGTGGCCTTACAAATGCCTGATGTCCTGCTTGACAGGTCCCCTGGGGGCAGGTCGTAGAGATGCCAGCTTACCGATCCCTACCCTATCTTTTCATTAATCTCAACTTTTAGAAGACATAGAAGAAAAGTATACACATTTTTTATAGAAGTCATTTAGATATTTGAAGATAACACTAATGTTTTCCTATATTCTATGATCACTTGCAGTTGCTCTATCATGTAGCACTTTTACCCAAATAAAAACAATAAAAATACTGAGATTCTCATCCCTAAGACTTTATTTTAAATTAAGAAGGTAAATATATTTCTCCAAAGTTGCAACTCTTTTTTTTTTTAATTGAACATGCCCTTCTGTCTCAAGTGTTATGTACCCAAGACTGAAATATACATCAAACCACATACGCTTTCCTTCTGAGCTATCTTAAGGGCAGAACATAAAGAATATTTTAAAAGTTTTTAAAATATAATTGCTTTAGATAGCAAAAGGTTTGATACTCCTTGCTTGGGCTGATTGGTTATCACTTCTAATGAAATCATATTTTTTTCTTTGTACCTTTCTACTTCTATGAGAATGTTTTTGGACACAAACTGTTTTACTTTAGTGTTAATTTTATTTCACAGGCCTAATTCACATATAATGCAAAAAATAAAATCTTTGACATTTTTTTACCCAGTTAAGACAAACTACATCATTACAAGTTTAGGTAGCTATAACTCTAATGTTATCCAAAGCCCTTTCTATTATAACTCTAATATTATTAATAGCAACTTTCATTTTTATTTACTAGTTATTTATTTCTTTCTGTTTTTGAAAGACATAACTTTGGGGAAAATTTGTTTTATTCGTTTATTATTGGCACCAGATTCAGGATTAAACCACACAGCTACTGTGCAAATTTGAAATCACAACTAGTGGCAGCCTTTGAATTACTGACAAGAATTTGCTATTCATATCATCTGACTGAATGAGTGATGTTATGATTAGCATAATAAATAATTTCTTTTAATTACAGTTAAGAGGACAGTACCAATGTATGGGTTTGATGATAATAAATAAGATTTTCAACATTAAAATTAGCATCGACTATATTTCTGATGAATTTGCTCCTACTGACAGAAGGCTGTAGTATCCAATGAACAGTAATTGCTGTGTGCCTGCTTTCAGGAACCCTGACTTGCTCTGCTGCAGCTGTGTCCTTTCAGGGCTTTCCTACACCTGTCCAAGCTTTGTGATCAGATTGTGACTGGTGTTTAGATGAGATGAATACGTATAAATATGCAAACAGGAGTTTCATCTTTTCTTGTGCTGCAGATGAATTCTTTTGTGCAGAAAGAATTGACTAATCTTTCTCCACATTTTTAAAGGCAATGATTCTACATATTTATTTAAACCTATCCACATTTTATCTTGCCAAGAATAGGATAACCTTATTCTCATTATGCAAACACATCCAGGACTACTATATTGTTATTGATGTGTGTGTTTGTTTGTGTGTATTGTACACATAAGAAGGAGGAGGAGAGAGAAAGACAGAGACGGTTCCTAGGGGATGATAGGACTTGTTGTATTCACTGATCTACTTTAGTGTTTTTAAATATATAAAAATCATTAAGATCATTGTAGATACTATGAATATCATTCTACAAGGGGATATCAGGAAGATACTGATATGTTTAGATAGAAGAAAATTGATATTAACAAATTGATAATTATGGGAGTATGCTAAGGAATATAAGGGAAATAAAAAGCTCTAGAATTAATACGACTATTTACAATTCTGAGTTGGAAATGTCGTTAAGTATACTGGATCTTGTCAGGATCAAATGTTAGATACACTGCATAAAGAAATAAGATGCAATAATGTCTGACAAATTAACATTCTGAGGGAAAAGAAATATGTACTCAGAATAAATAAAAAAGGACAATCATAGATACACTTTCCAGTTTTCTCTTAACTCCTATAAAGAAGCTGACTTCATACAATAGAGAAGTAGCATAGAGATGCCTGAGAACTGTTGGCACACCTGTAACAAGGCACCAAAATTAAAACTCTACACAGTATAAAATGGTTAACATTGTAACCTATTGAATTTAATTTTAAATGAATATGTCAAAATTTTCTTCATTGTATTTTTTCTCAAATAGATTTTAATTGTAACTGCTACTATCAACTCATGTTTTTAGTAATAAGCAAATATGTTGCGTCATTGGCATTCTAGTACATATTAGCTTTCAATTTCTTGTTTTACAAACCTAGCATTTTTTGCCCTGAACCATGTTAGTTCTCCTAATCCAAGCATAAAAACCTTTGCTTATTATGAAAGGATTTTCAAATCCCAACAGTGGTTATATGGCTCAATGTCAGACATGCAGAGTTAAATCCATCTCATTGGGAAACAACAGAGGAACAACACTTCTCTTCAGAAACTGTGCAAATGCGTTTGAATATTTGTTCCCAATATTTGTACACAATCATCAAGTGTAATGGAAAGACATCATATACTATTTCTCCAGAGTATGAAGTTATTAAAACCTAGTGGCTCCCTGAGAATTTATTTTGTTCCTTATAAAAACAATTATACAGAAAAGTGCTATAACCCACAAAATTGAAAACTGATACCCTAAGATAGCTTTTAAAAGTATATCATTACATTTCAGTGGCATGATTTGAATTTTGTTAGTATTTATATGCAGCTTTACAAAGACTTCTGACCAATAAAATTACCATCTACTAAAATGTTTGCAATAATAAAAGACTGAAATGAGACAACATAAATTTGACACAATTCATTTTTCTTCTCATGTAAGTACACTAAAATGATGTTTTTCTTTCTACTTACTGAATAAATGATAGTGTTTTATAAAGTTAGTACCATAGAATGGGGTGAGGGTATATTTATTTTTATTGTATTTAACAAGTTTGGGTTGAAATAGAGTTAACGTAGTTAATATAAGTTTAACATCCATTGTGTTCCATAGTGGGAGATTTTATTTTAGTTGTTTGCCGTGCCTTTAATAGCAAATTAAGTAAAAAAAACAAACAATGAAAATTTCAAGAAAAAGATAATTAATTTCAAATTTTTTTTCCTAATAGTGATGATTTGTTCCTCAACATCTGTCCCAAATTTCTTTTATCTATGCCAACATTAAACAAATTTGTTTAACAGAATTACTTTCCTCTAGACATCTCAACCACATTAATATGCCAGTTGTTTTGGCCAAATTAATATATCTAGTATGCTCTTTCTATAATCTAACTTCTTTTTGTGACTGTGGGCTTAGATTCTCTTTCCTCTGTCCTCATTTAATAATCTAAATGTAAATAGACAAATTGTATTGTTTCATTCAACCCCATCATTTATTGTGCATCAGGTCAAACCTAGTATTCCATTGCTGTGCATGTCTTGCTTCCAAACAGTTTCAGATACTTTTCGTAGACTTGGTGTTCTTGTATCCATTTCATTTTCTAACTGTGTATATCTGAGCTTATTACATCTCATATCCCCTTATCTTCACTATTTTTCCAAGTTGTTACTGAGAGATTCAGTCTTGAAGGTACTGGACTCTGCAATGTCATGGGATATTTCTATGAGACCTATTGTATGAAATGTCTATGAATTATTCCACTGTGGTTTGGTATAGCATATCTCTGGCTACTTATCATGAAAAACAAAAACAAAACAAAACAAAACAATCCCTCTGTATCACCTTGCTATCTTCTTTCATTTCAGTCTCTCCATTCTTCTTTCCTATTCTCTGTGTGATCTTATTTTTTTTCTTCCTTTCTGCATCCTGATTTCCTTTGTCCTTTAAACACATTTCCCTTAAGTACATGTAAACATTTTTATGATACTAGATAGACTATATTACTAGTCTTTATGTGTACTTTGATGAATAAATAGAGCAAAATTAAGAAGTCACTTATAACCGCAAGAATTGAGGCAAGGCAACAAATGACCCAATTAAAATTTCCACTAGATAGCTAAACAGAGGTTTGCTAGTAGATGAAATAAAGATGACTATAAAACACCTCAAAGAGTATCATTATCCTTAGCAGTCAGGTAAATGCAAATTATAGTACTCTGAGATGTTATCTAATCCCAGTTGGAGTGGTCAATATCAACAAAACAACTTACAACAGATGCTTTCGAGGTTGTGGAGAAAGAGGAACCCTTACTTACTGTTGGTGATTTAAGCAAAATTCATACCACTCTGAAAATCAATATAGAAAATCCTCACAATAGCTGAAAATAAACTAACCATGTGACCCAACTATACCACTTGTTGGCATATGGCCAAAGTATTCAACTTCCTCCTCAAAAGATACATGCTCTGCAAGGTTCTGTACTGTTCACAATAGCCAGGAACTGCAACAATCTTAATATCTTAAACACATGAATGGATGCACACATTTATACAATGGACTAGTATTTAGCTGTGAAAAAAATGAAATAATGAAATTTTAAGGTAAATAGATGGACCTAGAAAAGATTTTATTGAGCCAGATAACCCAGACCCAGAAAGACAAATGTGACAGATTTTCTCTCAGCTGTGGCTCCTAAGTCTCATTACTCAGATTTGAATATGGAGTAAACAGAGAAACCAAGAGAGTATTAAAAAAAAACATAAGAAAGGTGGTGGGCTTTGGAGAAGAGAACCAGAATACAAATTATATATGAAGTGGAAAACTAAATAATGGGAAAGGGGCTTTACTGGGTAGGACAGAGAGAGGTCAAGACAGATTGAAAAGGAGAGGCTTATAATACTAAGGTCGTTTGATATTTCATCAAGATTCATGTGATTTCATATTTGTATAAATTATATTGAAAACATATAATTGTACATATATATAAAGTGTCTTATAATTGTACAAATATATAGTGTCTTAACTTTCTTTATATACATTACATATAATACATTATATATAGCATAATATCTATTAATAAATTGCAATATATCAATAATACAACATATAAATATATTAATAATATAATATGTCATGTTAATATATTCATAGTGGATTATTATAACTATAAATATAATATATAATTATATAATTATACATAGTTACAAATATAATATAAGCATACTATAATAATATAATATATAATTATTATATATTATAATATATGTAATTATAATATATTATTATATTATATTATATCTTATAATATATTATATGTAATATAACTATATTATATTATAATGTTATGTTATATTATATTATATATTATATTGTATTGTATTATTATATCATATCATATTTATATAATATATTCTTTTATATATTATGTATTAATATTATATAATTCAATTCTATATAATGTAATATAACTAATACATATAATCTAATAATATATTGTATATATTCCTTTACATATATTATATATTAGTATATAAAAGAAGTTAAGGCACGGGCTGATCAGGTGTTCCTGAAGAACCATAGACTAACAAAATCCTACTACCAGGCAGTAGAAACCTTCTTTAAAAGTTTCAAAGGGATCTGTAGAAGAATCAACATGACTCCCAAAGCAATTAGTTTACTTTTTTACTGCTGTGATTAAAACACCATGACCGTAAGCCCCTCGAGAGGCAGAGATTATCATGCCTTACACCCTTAATTAATTAATTAATTAATTAATTAATTAATTTTTTTAAATGTAATTTATTTATTTTTATATCAATCACAGGTTAGGTACTTTGCATCCCAGGCATAGCACCCTCCCTCATTCACTCCCACTCTCCCCATCCCTCCCTCATCTCTTCCCCACCCCCTCCAAGTCCACCAACAGGGGAGGACCTCCTCCCCTTCCATCTGACCCCAGTTCATCTTGTCTCCTCAGGGCTGGCTGCAATGTCCTCCCCTGGGATCTAGGCAGGCTGTTACTCCCTGGCGTGTATGGAGGAGGGGCCTTAACACCTCTTAAACTGTAAATCATCACTGAAGGAAGTCAAAGCAGGAACTCAAGGCAACAATCTGAAGGCGGGATTCAAAGCAGAGAGCATGGAGGACACTGTTTATTGGCCTGGTCTCAATATCTTGCTCAGTCTACTTTCTTAAGTACCTCAGTACTGCCTGCCAGGTGGAACACAGGTCACAATGGAGCTGGGACACACCACATTAACGACTAATAAGAAAATGCCTCCCATGCTTGTATATACGATGTATAGACAATTGTGGCACTATCTGAGAACTCTAGCTAACAAACAAAATAACAGCAACAACGAAACAAACAGAAAACAAAACAAAAGAATCAAGAACAAAAGAATACAAAACAAACAAATAAAAAAGAATTCAAGCAGGACAGATGTTATTGATCACATAACATGAGCACTATTGATCAGGTAGCTCCAAGTAGAAATCTTACAAAAATATACTGCATAATTTGGATGAGTTTGAAAGTGAATAAAGTGTGGCTATTTGGGGATTGGTGTTTTGTAAAAGTAGATAGAACCACTGGGTTGCATCTGAAAATGGTTACATCTCAGAGGATGCTGTATGATGTTTGGATGAGCTTGAATATGATTATTCTATTCCCACCTCTTATTTTAGACATCTTAATTGAATGGCTCTTTGACATGTTTTCAGTGTTATACATCCGGCAGGGATCTGATAGTCTTTAACACAACTAACTTATGAACATTCATTTTTCTGAGAATATCCTTCTCCCTTTCTATCAGGTTTAATAACCATTGTTTAAAACACAATTTGATGATTTAATATAAAAGTGATCTATAGTCTCATTCCTTCCATTTGATAGTCTTCTCTGTCTCATAGGTTCAAGTTCCCATAATTATTCTTTAATGTGTCATATAAGGAACTGAAGCCTTCATTCATATTCAGACTCTTCAGACTTTGGGAAAGCCCCAACCATCCCTGTCTCTTAGTATCTACACATGGCATAACCCATTCTTTACTTAACAGCATGGTCTTTGTACAGATAATAGGCTATTTTAGTAATTCAAATACTCAAAATTTTAGGCTAGATCATTGCTTGACTTGTCCAGAATTATTCAAAGCTAACTGACAAAACTAACTGAGATGTTATGGTTAGTTTTCATCAAACCTACAAAAATGTGCTGGACAGAAAACAGTAATATCTGTAAACAAACATCAAGTTAGAGGGATTCCACTTTCTAGCAGACTTAGAGAAGACTAGAATGGAAGATAAAAATCTCCATCAAACTTAGAACCCTGGAATTTACAAGCTTTATAAAAAATAAAAAAATAAATGGCTACTTCAAAGTTTGTAAAAGTAATTGGAAAATAATAATTGATCACACCTTGTAACTCAGCATTCCCAAAAGCTTAAATCAAATTTAACAGATATTAATTTATATTTATTTATTATTACTTACAGTTTATTCACTTTGTGTCCCAGCAGAAGCCCCTTCCCTCATCCCTTCCCAATCCTACCCTTTCTCCCTCTTCCATACCTCTACCTCAGTCCACTGATATGTGCTGTCCTCTTCCCCTTCCCTCTGACAGGAGCCTATCAGGTTTCATCAGCACTGGCTGCATTGTCTTTCTCTGTGGCCTGGTAAGGATGCTCCCCACTCAGGAAGAGGTGATCAAAGAACCAGCCACTGAGTTCATGTCTTCTTTCTTATTTATTAAACATGATCATGTATCTGATTTTTAGCTATTGCATTATAGAATATCTGAAGAAATAGTAGAGTAAGTCATTTCACCACAAATATTTTGTTTTAGTGCTTATCAAAATTATTGTTTAAAAATTTCATTTAAAATAAAACAAAATTAAACTCTAATTGACGGGACAAAAATATATTGAAACTTTTCAGAATACTATTTCTTTAGGACAAATCCAGTTATTAAATTCATAGTGAATGAAAGACAGGCTGGCATAAAATAAAGGTAAAAATAGAAAAGCAACGTTGAGTCAAAATGATGTGACAACTATTACAGTCTAGACTAAGATTCAGATTTTTTTGGCTTAATTTTGGTCTTTTCAAATATATATATAAATTTGAACAAATACTCAAGTTTCAGAATCTTTGTCACTTTGAAATGTGATTTTGAAAATAATATGATTTTGAAAATCAGTTTGGGGGATTAAATAAAGAAAAAGATGAATATCTGATATCCCATTGAGTGCATTGTAAATGTAAAAATAGTGACATTTTATCATGATCTTTATAAGATATTCAGGTTCAATTTTTACTCAGTGTTACTTTCTTCTTCTTCTTCTTCTACTTCCTAGTATCTTACTATCCTTACTTCATTTTGACAGAACATAAGAAGTAGAGGGGATTCTTGTTTAATTATGATGGTTAAAATGTATATTTTTTCTATTAAATGATTACTTATATTTTATCTAATACCATTTTTTCCATTTAAAGTACATGGATAAGATATATCAATTATATTCATTCCTGAGAATTAATCCAAAGCTCGCATTTGATTAGACTTAGAAAACTTCTGTCTATTTGGATTTCATAAAATCCAATATCTTTTGATATTTGAATAAACAAAGCAAAATGTGAGCATAGAAGTGATTTTATTCTTGCTGTAATAAAATATGTCTTTTAGACATCTCTTTCAAAATAAGTTGATAATTAGATTCCATAAAATAGGCTTTATTACTTATTTCAAAGGAGTAAATACTTGGAATGTATTAACTAATTTATAATCTTTACATTGTTATAAAATTCATCTTTATGGAAAACATCACATTTCTAAACATAAGAGCTGTAAATTTTACCCAACTGTTTCGTTAGTTGAGAATTTTGTGACAAAATTGATCTCTGAACTGATATATAAGAATATATTATGAAAAATGAACATTTTAAATATTGTACTGTGTGAACACATTAATTATATCATTTTAAGTTAATTATGTATTTTAGATGAAAATCTCACAGTGATGAATATAAATCAGATATATGATCCTATTTAACAAATAAGAAATAAGAACATTTCTAATATCTGTTAAAATTGAATTAAGCTTTTGGGAATTCTGAGTTACAGGCTGTGATAAATTATTATTTTCCCATTAGTTTTATAAACTTTGAAGTAGCCTTTATAGCATGTCTATACATTAATAAGCACAAATTAATGTTCATTTCATCTTCTCAATCATGCCTACAAAAGACTTTGAATTTAGAAGACATCCACCAAAAAGTATTCTGAGAAAATGAATTCTGAATCTACTCAGAAATCTTTAAAATAATTATAATTTGACTGATTTGGTCTGGATCAAAACATAACTGCTCAATTTATAATTATGTTTTTACATTAATATTGCTACAATCATTCACTGTACATATGTTTTAAAGTGCATAGTTTGAGAGAAAAATTTATTTTACAAGTCATAATTTTGAAGCATCACAGAGTCATTTGTGTATGAGTGAAAGGACAGCTAAACAATAGAGAATAATGCGCTTCCTTTGGGCATCCCTGAAT
Organism: Pachyuromys duprasi; assembly: GCA_028658305.1. Classification (NCBI taxonomy): domain Eukaryota; kingdom Metazoa; phylum Chordata; class Mammalia; order Rodentia; family Muridae; genus Pachyuromys; species Pachyuromys duprasi. The sequence continues at coordinate 32,097,415 of CM053764.1, forward strand.
TTCCATTTCCTTGAAAAGCAGTTTGAGTATTCTGATAAGCTGATTTGGGAAGCTTGTCACTTAAGTTATTCCCAGGAGATGGTCTTGAGTTACAGTATCTACAGAGGGTTGCAATTACTGAAGCAGCAGTGCATTTTAAGGAAGACCCTGATGAGGTCTTTCAGAGAGTCTCATAGGCACAGATTTCATATGGAGTTAATTAGCGTGGCTCTCACTCAGCTCACTGGCTCTGATTTAGCTCACCCTGAAACTATGACACAGTATTTGAAATGCTCATTGCTGTGAACTACAGAAGGCTATGCCACAGCAAGTCTTTTTTTGTTTCACCCTAGTCTCTCCTCACCTTCTTTGCCTCACTTATTGTATCACAGTCATCAATTTGATTACAAAAGGAGTGTCATAAAACCTTGAAAGTCTCTTCTTCAAAACTGACATGTCCTCAAAATATTACTCTAGAAGTTTATAATTAATGTACAAAATATATTAAATAAAAAAAACTATTTCAGTCTCTACTTCAAAGGCTTTACAAGTATGACCAGTTTAATGATTTTTGGTGCTGAGTTCCACCCATAAGACACATGGATACTAACAATGTGAATGTAAAGTCTTAAATAATCAAAATACTTCATTCAGTTGGCAAAGGTTCAATAAGCATTGCTGGGGGACTGACAAGTATGTAGTGAGGAAGATAATAAAGGATCGTTTCACTCTTTTTAGAGTCTAATATGTGGCAAAACTTCAAATTTCAGTCAATGGTCCACAGTTTTTTTTTCCAGTTTATTTTGTATCAGGAGCTTGGGAGTCATCACTGATATGCACATATCAAGAAAAAAGTTCAGTAAGCCAAAAATCACCCACTCTAATCAGAATCGTTAAATTCACAGTGAGACTAACAAATGATACCATACAATGTGAGATGCAGAAAAGAAGAGATAAACAGTCCCATATTCCAGGAAATAAAGCGCTAAGGTAGAAGTTCCTCTGAAAATCAGAAACAGTCTGGTTAAATAAATTATCTTACAAAAAGTGTCCAGAATAACAATACAGGGAGGGAAATAGAAACATGTTAAAGAAACATTTGAAACAACAAATATCACAAAACGTAGTAAGAATGCATCAAAAACTAACTACAGATACCAAATACAGACAAACACAGTATGCAACTCAGAAAGTTTACATAGACATATGTCATATATAGCAGGTAGAAATATTTTAAAGAAGAGAGGGGACTTCTGATAGCTTCTTAATGGAGCAGGGATGTGAGTATAGTGTTACATGTCTCTTTAGGAATAGTGCAAGCAAGAAGAGATTGTTAAAAATTGAAGAGACTGAAAAAATTCACACTGGGTCTGTTTCCAGATGTTGTTCAGAAGCGAAAGAGAAATAAAGACTTTAGAAAACATACCACCAGCAACCCAGTGAAAATAAAAGCATCAGAGGAAAAAATAAATGTAAAAGAAATATTTTGTGTATAGCATTCATAAACACATAAACAGTAACAATTGGTCCAAAATCATAAGCAAAAATATATGCTATGGTTAAAAATTCTTGGTAAGTAAATGAATGATATTGATATTTTAGAGGGCTAGAGGGAGAAATGGGAATACTCGTATTGCTACATCCTAATCCCGTCCATCGAGTATTTCAGCACAGTTGAAAAAATTACCCGATTAAAGTGGTAAATAGGTATTGAATATCTATGTAGGAAGTCTGAATGAATATATAAAAATAAAATTCTCCTTTTAACTAACAATGTAAACTTTAGAGTAGAAATTTAATATGAAAAGGTAATTTATTTGTACTCAATTAGAACTAGAAATTAAACAACAATGTTGTTTGCTATTTTTTTAAAAACGTTATTAGATATAACTCTAACAAATTATGTGTAAGTTTTATACACAAAACCTAAGGTTATCTTTTTTTTTTCACAGAAGAAGCAAAGGATATCTAAGTGAAATAGGTACTGTTTCATGTAAATATGTCTTTCTGTAATCTGTCATCTATCTACTTATATCTTCATGGAGTTCTTCCCTACTTGATCCACATATAGGTTAATGTCAATAAGATACTAACAGGTCATTCCACGGTATCAAAAACTGCTATATGTTAATTTTCTCCAACGTTTTCATTAACTATTTGGAATTATCATACACTACATCCCAATCACAATCCCTTCTCACTTCTCACAGTTCCTCTTTCCTATGCACAGCCCAGTGCTCTCTTCAGTGGGCTGAACAGCAGCAGCACTGTGCTGGTGTCTACTGAGCAAGGCACCTGGTGGGGGCCCCAGCCTCCCAGCAGCCCAACGAGGAAGACCAGCTCTACTTGGCAAGAACATGCTGCTTTGTCTTCTGTGGCCAACTCGCTCCCATACCTGCGTATTGTTTGTTAATGTTTTGTTTTCTTTGAAACAGGGTTTCTCTGTATGTTCCTGGCTATCCTGAAACTCACTCTGAAGACAGGCTGTCCTCAACTCAGACACCTGCTTCCCCGACTCGCAAGTGCTGGGATAAAAGCTGTGTGCCACCACCACCTAGCCTCTATGTTATTTAAAGAGGTTTACAGTTCCAGAACAAATGTAGAAGCCCTCTTTGGGAGACTGACATTGCTCGAATCCTGGGTTGGTTTTTTTTTTTTCAATTTTTGATTTATTTTATTTTTTCATTTATTACAATTTATTCAATTTGTAGCTCGGCTGTGGGCCCTTCCCTCATCTCCCAATCCCGCTCTCCCTTCCTCTTCTCCCTCTATGCCCCTCTCCTAGTCCACTGATAGAAGAGGTCCTCCACCCATTCTATTTGACTCTAGCCTATCAGGTCTCATCAAAATGGGTTACTCTGTTTTCCTCTGTGGCCTGACAAAGCTACATCACCCAGGGGGAGGTGATCAAAGGGCTTCCACTGAGTTCATGAGTTCATGGCAGAGAAAGTCTCTACTCCCCTAACTGGGAACCTGAATTGAACACTGAGTCCATGGGCTACATCTGAGCTGGGGTTTTAGGTCCTCTCCATGCATGGTCCTTGAATGGGTTATCATTCTTTTCAGAGGCCACAGGGCTCATTTTTTAAGGCTCTGTTCTCCTTTTGGAGCTTCTGTTCTCCCCCTTCTTTCATAAAATATCATGCATTCTGCCCAAAGTTTGGCTATAAGCCTCAGTCTCTGTTTTCATACCCTGATGGGTAAAGTCTTTCAAAGCCCCCCTGTGGTAGGCACCAATCCTATTCCCTGTCTTCTCCTGCTTCCGATGTCTATCACATTTGTCCTTATGAATGAGGATTGATCATCTTCCCTAAGGTCTTCCTTATTGTTTAGATTCTTTAGGAGTATAGAATTTAGCATGTTTATGCTATACTATATGGCTATATTACACTTATACATGAGTATATACCATGGGTGTCTTTCTGCTTCTGGGATACATCATTCAAGAGGACCTTTTCTAGTTCCCACCATTTGCCTGAAAATTTCATGATTTCCTTCTTTTTAATAGCTGAGTAGTATTCCATTGTCTAAATGTACCACAAATTTTGTATCCATTCCTCAGTTGAAGGACATCTAGGTCGTTTCCAGATTCTGGCTATTATGAATAGAGCTGCTATGAATATGGTTGAGCAAATGTCCTTGTTGTATTCTTGAGCATATTTTGGATATAGGCCTAGGAGTGGTATAGCTGGATCCTGAGGTAGCACTATTCCTAATTTTCTGAGAAAGCACCAGATTGATTTCCAAAGTGGTTGTACAAGTTTACATTCCCACCAGCAATGGAGGAGTGTTCCTTTCTCTCCACATCTTCTCTAACATGTGCTATCACTTGAGTTTTTGATCTTAGCCATTCTGACTGGGTGTAAGGTGAAATCTCAGGGTTGTTTTGATTTGTATCTCCCTGATCGCTAAGGACATTGAATATTTCTTTAAGTGTTTCTCTGCCATTCGACATTCCTCTATTGAGAAGTCTGTTTAGCTCTGTACCCATTTTTTAATTGGATTACTTGTTTTGATGCTGTTTAACTCCTTGAGTTCCTTATATATACTGGATATTAGCCCTCTGTCAGATATAGAGTTGGTGAAGATCCTTTTCCAATCTGTAGGCAGATTTTTTTTTGTTGTTGTTGTTCTAACAACAGTGCCCTCTGCTTTATAGAAGGTTTTCAGTTTCATGAGGTCCCATTTATTGTTGATCTGAGAACCTGTGCTGTTGGTGTTTTGTTCAGGAGGTTGTTTTCTGTGCTACTGAGTTCAAGGTTCTTCCCTAGATTTTTATTCTAACAGGTTTAGTGTGTTTGGTTTTATGTTGAGGTCTTTGATCCACTTAGACTTTTGTTTTGTTCAGGGTGATAAATATGGATTTATTTGCATTTTTCTACGTATAGACATCCAGTTCAACCAGCACCATTTATTGTAGATGCTATCTTTTTCCATTGTATGGTTTTGGCTTCTTGGTCAAAAATCAAGTATCCATAAGTATGTGGGTTTATTTCTGGATCTTCTATTTAATTTCATTGATCCACCAGCCTGTTTCTATGCCAGAACCATGCAGTTTTTATTACTATTGTTCTATAATACAGCTTGAGATCAAGGATGAAGATACCTACAGAACATCTGTTATTGTATATTATTGTTTCAGCAATTCTGGGGTTTTTGTTTTTCCATATGAAATAGAGAATTATTCTTTTAAGGCCTCTAAATAATCAAATAATTGTGTTAGTTTTTTATGGGAATTAAATTGAATCTGTATATTGCTTTTGGATGGCCATTTTTACTATGTTAATCCTACAGATCCAGGAGCATGGGAGATCTTTCCATCTTCTGATATCTTCCTCTATTTCTTTCTTCAGAGATTCAAAGTTGTTTTTCATACAGTTGTTTCACATGCTTCTTTATAGTCACACCAAGGTACTTTATGGCTATTTGTGGCTATTTTAAAAGATGTTGTTTCCCTAATTTTTTTCTCAGCCCTTTTGTCTTTTGTATACAGGAGGGCTACTGATTTTTTTTTTTTTTTTTTTTTTAGTTAATTTTGTATCCAGCCGCCTTGCTGAAGGTGTTTATCAGCTGATGGAGTTCTCTGGTAGAAGTTTTGGGGTCACTCATATATACAATCATATCTGCGAAGAGTGATACGTTGACTTCTTCCTTTCCAATGTGTATTCCCTTGATCTCCTTTAGTTGTTTTATTGCTCTAGCTAGGGCTTCACGTACTATGTTGAAAAGATAAGGAAAGAGTGGGCAGCCTGTCATTGTCCCTGATTTCACTGGGATAAATTTAAGTTTCTCTCCATTTAGGTTGATGTTGGCTATAGGCTTGTTGTACATTGCCTTTGCTATGTTTAGGTATGTGCCTTGTATCCCTGATCTCTCCAAAACTTTAAACGTGAATTGATTTTTGTCAAGTGCTTTTCAGCGTCTAATAGATGATCATGTTGATTTTTTCCTTCTATTTGTTTATGCCTTGGATTCCATTGATGGGCATCCGTATATTTAACCAGCTCTGCATGCCTCGGGTGAACCCTGCTCGGTAAGGGTGGATGATATCTTTAATGTGTTCTTGGATTCAGTATGTGAGTATTTTATTGAGTATTTTTGCATTAATGTTCATAAGAGAGATAGATCTGAAATTCTCCTTTGTTTTTGGGTCTTTTTTTGGTTTAGGTATCAAGGTTACTGTGGCCTCACAGAATGAGTTTGGTAATATTCCTTCTGTTTCTATTTTGTGGAATAGTTTGAAGTGCATTGGCATCAGCTCTTCCTTGAATGTCTGGTAGAATTCTGCCCTGAGTTTGTTTGTTTGTTTGTTTTTGGGGGGGGGGTGCAGAGAGACTTTTGATGACTGCTTCTATTTCCTTGGGGGATATAGAACTGTTTAATCTATTTACCTGCTCTCAGTTTATCTTTGGTAAATGGAATCTATCAAGAAAAGTGTCTATGTCTTTTAAATTTTCAAATTCTGTTGCATGTAGGCTTTTGACATAGATTCTTTGAGTTTCCTCAGTGTCTGTCATTATGCCCTCCTTTTCATTTCTGAGTTTGCTGATCTGGATAGTTTCTCTCTGCCCTTTAGTTAGTTTAGGTAAGGGTTTGTCTATCTTGTTGATTTTCACAAAGAACCAGCTTATTGTTTCATTGATTCTTTGAATTTTTTTATTTGTTTCTAATTTATTGATTTCAGCCCTGAGACTGATTATTTCCAACCATCTACTCCTCTTGGGCATGTATGCTTCTTTCTTTTCTAGGGCTTTCATGTGTGTTGTTAGGTTGCTTATATGAGATGTCTCAAACTTCTTTCTGAAGGCACTTAGTGCTGTGTACTTTCTTCTTAGCACTGCTTTCATTGTGTCCCATAAGTTTGAATAAGTTGTGTTTTTATTTTCATTGAATTTTAGGAAATCTCTAAATTTTTTAAATTTCTTCTCTGATTGAGCTGTTTTTGAGTTTAGAATAGTTTCTTTTTAAATTTATGATGCTGAAACATGTATAAGTACATATCAACAATGAGTCAAGACAAGGAACTTGTACATTTTACAAAAGTTATATTTAGAGAATTTGAAGTTTAAATATAAGGCTACAAAGTTCGTTATTGTTACCATTGGATAAAATCTTGGTTACTTTAACTTGACAATTTTTAAAATTTAATGGAGAGTAAATTATCTGTGAATGTAAAGGTGTATTATTATTTTGGTTTCAATAAAGTTTATTAGCTCCTGTTCTTTAAAGAACATCCTTAAAGTAATAAATAAAGAAGCTATATGTGCTGGATAAAATATTGTTGCATATTATTCATTAAGGAACTGTAACTGGACACATAGAATCACTATATAGACCCAGGAATAACAGAAATAAATAAACAAAAATGAAAGATCTGAGTGGAAAAATTTTCAAAATGGTATGCCAAAAGATATAAGCATAGGAAAATGTACCAACATTGTATGCGATTGTAAATTTGCATAGTTAAAGCCATAATGGGTGTATCCCATCATCTTCTATCACAGAAACCTTGAACATAGAAGTAGTATTTATGTGTCTTTATGGTTAGATAAGATTTGATCATGATTCCATGGTCTGGTTGTTGTTTGGGTCTATAACAGGTCAGAACATTATAGGAGAATTGTTTAGCAGAGAAATCTGTCCACCTCACATTGGCCAATATCCAAATTGTTCAATCTCCTTCCTCTAAGTCATACCTCCTATTGGTTCTCCTACCTTCCTGCAAGGTCATATACTGCCCACCAATGTCTTACAATATAACCAAAAATTCACATTTAAGGTCAAAGGTATAACAATGATAGGCCACCACAAACATTTAAAATCTCTAAATTTTACAATAGTGATATTACCCAATGCTGGTAATAAAAGGAACAATGGATGTGCACGTATTTCCGTTAAGAAGCATAAACCTATTTCTTTTAAGAAGAAGGATAAACATACTAAAATCTGTACACCTAAAGAAGATAAACAACAAAGAGGAGCCAGGGTAAGATGATCAATCCTCACTTAGAAAGACAAATGGGATAGACATTGGAAATAGGAGAAAACAAGTAACAGGACAGGTGCCTACCACAGAGGGCCTCTGAAAGACTCTACCTAACAGTGTATCAAAGCAGATGCAGATACTCATAACCAAACCTTGGGCAGAGTGCAGAGAATCATATGAAAGAAGAGGAAGTTAGTATGACCTGGAGAAGATAGGAGCTCTACAAGGACCAAATATATTTGGGTATAAGGGTTTTTTCTGAGACTGATTTTCCAGCCAAGGACCATGCATGGATATAACTTAGAACCCCTACTCAGATGTAGCCCATGGCAGCTCAGTATCCAAGTGGGTTCCCTAATTGTGGGAACAGGGATTCTCCCTGACATGAATTCAATGGCTGGCTCTTTGGTCCTCCCTCCCACCCCCGAGGGAGGAGCAACCTTCCTAGGCCCAGAGGAGGACATTGCAGCCAGTCCTGAAGGGACCTGATAAAATAAGATGAGATGGAAGGGGAGGAGGACCACCCCCATCAGTGGACTTAGAGAAGGGCATGGAGGTCATGAGGGAGGGAGGGTGAGATTGGGAGGGAAGGAAAGAGGTGACTACAGCTGGGATACAAAGTGAATAAACTGTAACTAATATAAAAAGATAAAATTGAATTAAAAAAAAAAGAAGCAGTCAGAAGGGGAAGAAAGAAGGTCAAGAGACACAGGATATTCCTGAAACATAGTAAGTTTTTATTGTTTCCTTTCTAATTTCTGAAAACTTTATTTATATTTACAGTGTATCTACTCATATTTAATACTAACTCCTCCAGTACCTAGAACAATTTTCCTCTTAATTTATTCTTTTTCTTAAATGTGAACACCTGTTAAAAGGTGAATCTGAATAAATACATGAAAATGCAGAAGGCTCTGTCACACATTATATATTCATTAACACTAATCCTACCTAAAGTTTTTGCAGCTTTCTAAAACATTTCAACAAGCTCACCCTTGTTGGAGTAGCTTTTTAATGATGAATCTTCCATGTCACCCATACGCCCTCCAAGTGCTGAGATTTTTAAGCTGTGCTATTATATCTGGATCTGATTTCTCAATTATCCTTTGATTTATATGTTATACTTGCTGATAATATCAATTATTGTGAAATATCAATATTTGTATATCTATAAATGATTATATAACAGTGTATACTCCTGTGTATTATTTCTATAATACTACAGAGATATCAAATCTCATTCTCCACATAAGAATATTATGTTTTTATATTTAGTAATCTAATAATGGACTACCAATTTGTGGTAAATTCTTCTCAAGGTGTGATCAGGTTATTAGCTGTTACACAGAGATCAAAGACATAGTGGCATTGCTTATGTGGTAATATGTTATCAAAGTATATCCTTCAATATGAAACTATGTTCATGGTAGGTTATTGCATAGGCTTTGTATTAAGAGCTCTGTTCTTTAAATTTTGCTATTGATATGAAGGAGGATTTGATGAAGAGATGTGGCCTCTGCTATGTATCATCTCTCCCTCTATAAAAACATATCAGTGTCTGAATAAAAAGCAGTGTGAGGATCACTCAGCATTTAGCAAAATGTCCACACCATTCATTGATGTTCAGGAGAAAGTCACTCTTAAGGATCTCACTATCCTTTGAAGGTACTCTCCAATAATTCTTTTTATCTCAAACTTAACCAAGATTTTATTTTCCTCTCTTTTCTTTCCTTTTTTTGTTGTTCTTGCAATGGATCCATCTTTATTACAAACTGCTAAATTAACATAAGGATTTATGAAGCAAAGATGTTTACAAAAATGGCTAAGTCTCCACTGCCTCTTTGGGACTTAACTCAAGAACTGTCTGCAAACATTCAAGAAAGAATAAAGAATACATAAATATGTAAATAAGTTATACAATAGACAAACTAATGCTAGCTTTATATATGACATGTATAAAGAGAAAAACATCTAAAAATAAATTTAAGATATTACTTTATTTTTTGAAATATTGGTTTTATTTACTCATTTTTTCCCTGTGTGTTGTGTGTGGTGTGAGGTGGTTGCTTTCAGAAATCAGAAGACAAATTGATAGAAGTATTCTCCTGCAGTGTGCATCTTAAGAAACAAATTAAGGTAGTCTGCTTTGGCAGTGAGCATCATCGCCTGCTAATCAACCTAGTCAGGTCTCAGTTAATATCATAATGTTTTATCCTAATACCACTAACTCATTAGTAGTAGACTTATGGTAAACTAATGTATTTTCTATTTAATTGAAAATAGATTTTTCTTTTTTTCTGAAGATTTATTTATTTACTTCACAGCTTGATTGAAGCCTTTCTCTCTCTTCTTCCAGTTTCACCCTTACAGCCCTTCCGCGTTCCATATATCCTCAAAGTAGAGAAGGACAACCAACGCACCCTGGTTCATATAGTCACAGCAGGACTAGGCACATAGTTTCCCACTGAGGGCAGACAAGGCTGTCGAGCAATATAAAACGAATCCAAAGGCAAGCCACAGAGCCAGAGACGTAGCCTGCCCTAATTGTCAGGGGACCCACATGAAGAACAAGCTGCACATTTGTTATATATGCTCATGGGGCCTAGGTTCAGCACATGCATTCTCTTTGGTTGTTAGTTCAGTCTCTGAGAGCCCCCATGGGCCCAGATTAGTTTACTTTATAGGGATTCTTGTGGTATCCTTGATCCTTCTAACCCCCTGTATCCTTCCTCCCACTCTTCCATAAGACTCGCCAAGCTTGTCCTATTGTTTGGCTATGGGTTTCAGCATTTGTTTCCATCGTCTTTTGGATAAAGCCTTTTAGAAGACAGTTATGCTAGGCTCCTGTCTGCAAGCATAGTAGAATATCATTAAGAGTGTCAGGGAGTGTTTCTCTTCCATGGGGTGGGTCTCAAGTTGGACCAGCCATTGGTTGACCATTCCCTCAATCTCTGCTCTATATTTATCCCCACCCAACTTGTAGGCAAGACAAATTCTGAGTCAAAGGTTTTGTAGGTGAGTTTCTATCCCTGTCCGTCCTTTGGAAATCTTGCCTGGTTACAGGAGGTGGCCAATTCATGCTTTTTCATAGTCTAGTCTTAATACAATTTTCCCTCCCCAACTCCTCCTAGATTTTTCTAAACTCTTCTCTTATCCAAATCAACAATGTTTCTCTCTCAACAAAACGAAACAAAACAAAAAACAAAATCTTAAAAACAGGCATCTAAGAATTAATAATATAATAAAATAAGAAAAAAACCAAAATAAAATGAAACAAACAGAAGAAAAAGAATCAAAGAAAAAAATACAAGAAATAGATAGACACAGAGACACATAGGTTTGAAAAAGACCTATAAGATAAAAAGTAAAATAAATAAAAAGCCAGGAAGAAAGTACCTCCAAAATTGCCATTTGTGTCCATTTATTTTGGTCATCTACTGCTTTGCATGTGGCCTGCCTTAAGAGTTTGTGTATCCAGTAAGTTTGTATGATCCAATAAGACTCAGTTGGAGAAAACTTAATTTTTTTCTAGTGAGTAATTATCAGTTGCTTCTGAGGTGAGGATACAGCCTTCTGTCGACTTTCTCTCTTAGCACTGAAATCTCATCTGATTAAGACCCGTTTAGAACTAGCGTATACTGCCAGTCTCTGAGCATTTTTATGTTCATTGGTCCTACTATGAAGTGGAAGTTTCTGGTTTCTTTGAAGACTCAGTTTTGTCATGTGATGTTCTGTTGCAACCCAGGCATGTGATGTTTTGCTGTGAGCTCTGTCTTTCGAAGGACATGATTTTTGCCTGCTGAGAACATCTGTGGGTGGACTTTGAGAAGAGGAGATATATAGAGGCCCAAACATAGTGAGGCTTGCCTTTTTGGATCAAAATCACTGCACTGATCTTCATGCTTCAAAACTTGACTGTGCAGAGAGATAAATGTTCCAGAGAACTTCTCTTGAGGCAATCCAAATTAGTCTTGTGTCTTTTGCTGACTTGTAGTGCTAATCCCTGTTGCTGCTTGGTGATGGCCTTGGGACTAGGCTGGAGGTAATCCTGAAGACTGAGTTTGGTAATTGCCTAAAAACCCATCGACCCTAATATAAGAGGTCTATAGCCCTTTCCCTACTAATCTTCTGTGTATGGTCGGGGGTTTGGAAGGGTGTTTGAGAATCCTAAATAAAGTAGGTTTAGTCAAAAGTCAAACCTACAGGTTGTGCCCAACCATGGCTTAGGCAAAATGGGTAACCTTACTTCTAAGGTAGTGGAGGAATCGTCAGGTTTTGATGGGTTGGCAATGTTGTTTAAGAAGGTTGGAAAAAAGTGGCTTTTGCCACTGGGTGGTCTCCTGTCTTGCTCCTATAGGGGATTTTCTGGTTTTGCTTTGTGGTCTTCATATATACCATTTTGAAAAAAAAATTTGGAGGAGGCAGGGAGCTGAAAACTCAGAAGGTTCACTCAATTCTCTGGTGTTGGAAAGGATTGCAGAGTTGGCTGTGCACCTTGAGAGTTTGAGAATAGAAGTTGAGGTGCTGGGAAAGCAAAAGGAGCCAGTAGGAGGAGAACAACAGGGTTCAAGCTTGGTTACCAACACAGGGAATTTTCTTCAAGATGAAAAATGGAAGCAAACAGGGCTGGAAGGCAGGATGCTGCCCTTCCCTGCATCGTGCACTTTTGCTACTAGGTGCCCAGAGCACTTCTTCAAAGCAAAGGGCTGGGAAGAGCAAGATGCTGTATAGGGTAATTGGGTTCCTGTAGAGCCAAGTACATTGCCAGAGGAGTTGCCTAGGCTTATACAAGCACCATCAGCCTTTCCAGTCTTTGTGCAGCATATGCCTGCTAGTGATAATGGTGAAGCTTATGATGAGATGATGTGGCATTCAAAAGACATTCCAGAACATCTCTTTAAAATGTTCAAAAGAGTCTATTATAAGGTATGGGATGCATTCCTCGTTCGTTAAATAAGAATTAAACAATTGGGCTGTGCAAAAAATACTTATTGCCCAAGATTGGAAGAATTTGGTGTCAGCTGTTCTAGAATCTGGTCAACAACTGAAATGGTTATTGTGGAGAGATGAAGCCACGAAAATGGAACAACATAATATAGCAAGGAGGATAAATTTTGTTAAAGACCAACTGCTTGATGAAGGGCCTTATGCTGGTTTACAAGAACAAATCTGGTCTGATAATGTCATACTTGGACAATGTCTTGCTGCAGCTTTAGTGAAGCTTTGCCAGGTCACAGAGGAAGACAAGGCAGCCAGTCCTGATGAGACCTGATAGGCTAGGGTCAGACAGAAAGGGAAGAGGACCTCACCTATCAGTGGACTAGGGGAGGGGCATAGGAGAAGAGGGAGGGAAGGTGGGATTGGAAGGGTATGAAGGAAGGGGCCACAGCCAGGGAACAAAATGAATAAATTGTAATAAATAATAAATAAATAAGAAAAGAAAACAAGAGTGTGGGAAATGGTTGAAGAGCTGTGGGAAAGAAAAATCACTTCTTTACTAAAGTAATACAAGGCCCTGGAGAAGCTAACACTGAATTCAACCAGAGATTGACTTCCACTGTCAATAGGGCCTTACTAGATCCTGAAACAAGAAAGTTGTTGGTAGAGATCTTGGTATTTGAAAATTCAAATATTGAATGTAAGAGACCAATTAGACCATTTAAAGCATGGCAACTCAGCGAAAGTCACAAGACTCAGTTGGATTGCCCTGAGAATCTCTCTGGAACGTTTCTCTCTGCAAAGTCAAGTGTCCAAGCATGAAGATCAGCACAGTGATGTAGATCCAAAAAGCCAAGCCTCACTGTGCCTGGGCCTCTATATATCTGCTCTCCTCAAAGTCCACCCACAGATATTCTCAGTTGCTCAAAGTCATGCCTTTTGCAAGAGAAAGCTCGCTACAAGACCTCACATGCCCTCTCAATACCTAACCTCAAGCAAAGCATCATGTGCCCAGTTTGTTGCAAAACATCACATGGGAAAACTGAGTCTTCAAAGAAACCAGAAACTTCCACTTCATTACTATATTCAGAAGTGCTTGTTCTTGCTGTTGTCCATTCCTTCTGTCCCTTAATACTTTCTGTCACTTCTTTTGCATGGTTTCCTGAGTCCCAACAAAGGAATTTGGTGGGGACATTACATTTAGGATTCTGTATCCTGAAATCTGTCTCTCTGTATGTTGTCCGGCTGGAATCTCTGTATTTTTTTTTTCTGTCTTTCAGTTCCTTCTTTTTATTAACTCATGCACAACTACTTTTCTTCTGGTTTGTTGAAACAGAAAGTCAGACAGTGCTTGCCACAGTAATGTTGGTTAATGTGGCTAGCCATGAAAACTCCAGCACAACATTCATCAAAAAGACAGACACTCTCAATATAGTCGACTAATGTTGCAATTTTCATCCACCTTATATAATATTTCAGTACAGCCAACTTAACCTTCTTCTTCTCTGTTTATTCTTCTTAGAAGTGGTGTAAGACCTCTTCTTTTTCTTATCACCACAATGAAGTCTCTACACAAGAATAAGTGTGGACACCCTTTGAATGTAGTCATGCAAAGCATGACCACCTTCCAGCTGCTTACTAGCAAAGATCAGCCTCTGCTGATCATTTTTTATAGTATCCAAGGGGTAAGCCTCAAGTGTGATGGTCTTCCCTGTAAGGGTCTTCACAAAAATCTGCACGCTGGTGGAGGTTCCACTACAGACAGCAGATCAGAAAGCAGATCTCTGTATTTGTTAACATCTGCTGAAGGAGGAAGTCAGCTTGGAGAAGAGGTTGGGACAGAACAGCTGAGTTGAATCACCCAGCCAGAGTTCAGAAAGAACTAGAAAGGGTGAGGTTATTCATCAGTAAGCCTCTGAGATTTTAATTACATCTGGTGAATAATAGTTACATTAACAAATTAAATTATTTTTAAAAGACAATATGCCTTAATAATTCAGTTTCTTATAAATAATGTTTCATGTCTTGAGACTGTTACTTGATGAAAAATTAATATGCAAATAGGGAAAATCATGCTTTATTTTTCTTTCTTGTTGAAAATTTGATTTCTAAAAGCAGGTATCTATATAAACAAATAGAAGCCACATGATTTTTCAGAATTTCTTGATCACTTTGATAATTATAAAGCCCTATTATGTTAATTTATTCTCTCGACAAATCAGTGTGAAGATTCTTTCCATAATTTTCATTTTTCTACATTGTACTTGTATTTTCCATCAGCCTGGATAAAGAGCTAAACTAACAAATACCATAATTAACTGGAAGATAAAACAAGCTCAATTATTTACATTCCACACTTTCTCTGTCTCTCTGCCTCTGTTTCTCTCCCTCTCTCTCTCTATCTCCTATCTTTTTCAATCATATATATTTACATAAATATACACAGCTATATTTACAGACTGCTAAAGTATATGCATCAGGGTTTTATGAGTGTCAGTAAAAGGCTAATATATACAATTTCCACAAATAACCTTGAATTTTATAAAATAATATATTTTCAAGAACCTTGAATTTTATAAAATAATATATTTTTAAGAACTACTGAACTACTGAATATTTTAGCTAAAGTTCCATTCTTAAGAACACATTGCCGTCTCTCAAGTACCTATTAGGTTGCTAGAAAATCTATTTCGATGATTTGGGGATATGAAGTATTTGGGGGAGACAAGTTGGCTTAACTGAAGTCTAGGATCCAGATTTGCTACCAGTGATTCTAAATTAAATGCTCAATGTGCTACACTGAGAGAGTAAGATGAAGAGCTCCCATACCTACAGAGTGCTTCAGAACATTAAAGAGACTTAGTAAATCAAAAGGCAGTATGTGGCAGTGATTAAGTGTTCACCATAAATATGAATGGGATATGATATCATTTATTAATCAGGCTAAATTTGTAACTGGATTTATATTTTCCTTTGCAAATAAAAGCCCAGGTTAAGCTATATTTGTTTAAATATTCTGATGCGAGGTATACTGAGATACCTTTTTGGTAAAACTGTTTTTAAGGGAAGTCTAATAAACTGAATTTGAACTGAACATTACTCCTAAAATCTATCTCTGGCCTTGATATGTTCATTGTGCTATGTACACATAGGTACCATGCAGATTCATTCTATACAGACTCAGAGGCACAATACTAACAAAACAGTGTAAATTCAAAAATAAAAACATATCTTCCAGATGAAATATCATTTTGTTCTTTAAAACCAAACTTTTAATATCTGTAGTTGATAAGGTAATACATTTTTATTTCTCCTAAAACATTTAAGTATTGAACAGATATTTCTGTTTATAAATAATATACTCTTATAAATATATTATTTTTTATTATTGAGACATCATTGTTTTCAGGTTTTTCAGAATTCTTCATGTTAAATTCATTGGTCTTTACAATTAAGTAAAAAAAAATTGAAAAACACTAAAGTGGGATAATAAGCTACAACTATATTTTAGTAAACATCATCTCATTCCACACTAAGAAATAACCTTGTATAATTGCTAGTTTAAAATTTCTTAGAATATTACTCAAAAAGAATTTTGGATAGCTCTAGAAAATAATATCAATATTCCAAATCTTATTATCTCCCATACCACATAAAAAAAGAGTAAGACATAAATTGCAAAGTGAATACGCCTTGAACGCTGTGGGAATCATACATGAACTGTGGAATGAGTATTCAGTGTGACATCTGAAGAGTGACACTCCAACATGAGTCTCAGAATGAATACTCAAAGCATATGCTCATATGTGAAAATCTTACTTGAACTTGGACTGAGTACTCAATTCATAGACTGGTCTGAGCTCCATTTTGATAAAGAGAAATCACATCTGGAAAACATGGAAACCATAGTAGAAAACTGAGAGATCACACTCTCAATCACAAGCAATAAAAAGACATAGCTAACTCGAAGTGTAAGGAGGACTGAAACTCTCAATAGCCACCTCCTAAGTCATACTTTCTCCAACAAGGATGTACCTGCAAAATCTCCCAAAGAGGGTCACCCATTGGGTACCACATAGTCAAATAAGTGAGCCCGTAGGAGCAGTCTCATTAAAACACTTACATATGAAAACATGAATATCCCTTTTAGAGTAAGAGATATTCAAATTGAAGCTATGCATTTTATTAATCAAGAAGAACCAACTTCTGGATATTAAAAAGTATTAATTTCCAGTGAATAATGTAATATTTTCTAATGTGTAAAAAATGAAGGCATGGAGAGAAATGGAAGATTAAATTATTTGTAATATCTCCACGCATAGTCCTTGGTTGGAGTATCAGTCTCATAAAAGAACCCAGGCCCAGATGTTTTGGTTCTGTTGGTCCCTCAAGGAGTTCCTGTTCCCTTCAGGCCTTTCATCTCCCTGTTCTTTCATTAAGATCCCCTGCACTCTGCCCAAAGTTTGTCTAGGAGTCTCAGCATTTGCTTCAATACCCTCCTGGATAGAGTCTTTCAGAGGCCCTCTGTGGCTCCTGTCCTGTTCTCTGTTTTCTCCATCTTCTGAAGCTTATTCATTTTCCTTTCTGAATAAGGACTGAACATCTTACCCAAGGTCCTCCTTCTTGCTTAGCTTCTTTAGGTGTACAGATGTTAGTAAATTTAGTGTCCTGTGTCATATGCTTAAATATCCACTGATAAGTGAGTATATACCGTGTGTGTCTTTCTTCTTCTGGGATACCTCACTCAGGATGATCTTTCCTAGATCCCACCATTTGCCTTTAATGATTTACTTGTTTTTAATTGCTGAATACATTCCTCTGCTGAGGGACATATGGGTTGTTTCCAGATTCTGGCTATTATGAATAGAGCTGCTACTAACATGGTTAAGCAAATGTTCTTGATATAGAGTAGAGTACATTTTAGATATATGTCTAGGAGTAGTATAACTGGATCTTGAAGTAATACTGTACCTAATTTTCTGAGAAAAAGCCAGATTGATTTCCAAAGTGGTTGTACAAGTTTACATTCCCACCAGCAATGGAGGAGGGTTCTTCTTTTCCGCATCCTCACCAGCGTGTGCTGTCACTTCTGTTTTTTTATCTTAGACGTTCTGATTGGGTGTGAGGTGAAATCTCAAGGTAATTTTGAATTGCATTTCCCTGATGACTAAGGACATTGAACATTTCTTTAAGTGTTTCTCTGCCATTCTATATTTCTCTAGATAATTCTCTGTTTAGCTCTGTACCCCAGTTTTTAAATGGATTACTTGATTTGTTGCTTTCTAACTTCTTAAGTTCTTTATATATTCTGGATATTAGCCCTCTGTGAAGATCTTAGAACTCCTGCACAGTTATAGCCCATGCCAGCTCAGTATCCAAGTGGCTTCCCTAGTAAGGGAAACAAGGGCTGACTCAGACATCAACTCAGTGGCTGGCTCTTTGATCACCTCCCCCTGAGGGGTGGGGTATCTTTAACAGGCCAAAGAGGAAGACAATGCAGCCAGTCCTGATGAAACCTGAATGGCTAGGGTCAGATGGAAAGGGAGGAGGACTGCCCCTACCAATGGACTGGGAGAGGGCCATGGTCAGAGAAGAGCCAAGAAGGATGGGCTTGGGAGGGGTTGAGGATTGGGGCTACAGCTGGGATACCAAATGCATAAATTGTAATTAATAAAAATAATTAATTAAAAATATGCTATATATACAAAAGATAAAAATCTAACTTGATAGAGAATATTTAGACTCATAATAAAATCATCAAAATTAACAAATTAATAAACATTAAAATGCTATTTATTATGTAATTTTATGTAAATTTGAAAATATATGGAGCAGTTAGGTTGTTAGCAAGTTTTAATTAAATGCAAAATGAGGTATAGATTTCCTTGTAATTAAATATAAATGTTAATTTATCTTTTAATTACAAGTTATCTCAGTTACCAGGCAAACTTAGCATTTTCTGATAAATAAATGCAAGTCTCTGTAAATATATTATGCTTTAATTAACTTTCAATAGCAAACTTATTTTTTCTATTCAAAGTGATTAAAGTGGTGTCAGTAAATGGTGCCTTGTGAACTCTTTTATGTATTATAACAGATACTTCTAATGACTTACAATTTTTTAAAAAACATTCTGAAATTAAATATTGCCATGAACTTAACTGTTAAAAATTGAAGACAGGTAAACACTATTTCTATGAAGACAGTAACAAATATGTCAAAATTGACTGTTTTCTTCTTTTTTTAATTTTAATTTATTTTGTATTAATTACAGTTTATTCACTTTGTATCCCAGGTGTAGCTCCCTGCCTCATTCCCTACGGATCCCATCCTCCTTCCCTTATTTCCTCCCAGGCCCCTCTCCAAGTCCATGGATAGGAGAGGTCCTCCTCCCCTTCCATCTGATCCTAGCCTCTTAGGTCTCATCAGGACTGGCTGCATAATCTTCCTCTGTGGCCTGGCAAGGCTGCATCCCACTTAGGGGGAGGTCATCAAAGAGGCAGACACTGAGTGCATGTCAGAGACAGTCCCTCTTCTTCTTCCTAGGGAACCCACTTGGATACTGAGCTGCCATGGGCTATATTGGGATCTGTAAGCAGGCATTTCTACAGCCAGCCCCAAGGGACCTGACAAACAGCTATCCCGAAGACCACCCGCTGATCACTTGGAACTACCTGCGCATGCTCTGGGTCACCTTATAAGAGAACTCATAGAGCTCCTCCTCCTCATCTTTCTCTTCCAGCTGGTCTGGAGACTATCTCTGCGAACCCTTCCCCCTTCCCCTTCCTTAATAAACCTCCCATGAGGAACGGGTTATGTAGTGTGATTTGTGAACCCGCCGTGCAACCTTTATTCTGCACGATTTCTAACAGGCTACATCTGAGAAGGGGTTCTAGGTTTTCTCCATGAATGGTCCTTGGTTGGGGTATCAGTCATGAAATCTGTAGGCAAATGGTGGGATCTAGAAAAGATCAACCTGAGTTAGGTAACCCAGAAGCAGAAAGACACACATGGTGTATACTCATTTATAAGTGGATATTAGCCATATAAGATAAACATACTAAAATCTGGACACCTTAAGAAGCTAAGCAAGATGAAGCACCCTGGGTAAGATGATCAATCCTCACTCAGAAAGGCAAATGTGACAGACATTGCAAAATGGAGAACACAGGGAATAGGACAGGAGCCTACCACAGAGAACCTCTGAAAGACTCTACCCAGCAGGGTATCAAAGTAGATGCTGAGGCTCATAACCAAACTTTGGGCAGAGTGCAGGGAATCTTACGAAAAAAGGGGGAGATAGAAAGACCTGGGGGTTGGGTGGAACAGGAGTTCTGCAAGGAGAGCAACAGAACCCAAAAAAATCTTGTCACAAGGGTCCTTTTCTGAGACTGTTTTCTTCTTCTAAAGGAAAAAGAAAAAAGAAAAACAACAACAACAAAACTCTCCATGAACACTTATTGATGACTAATTTATTAGCCTGTTATTAATGTCATGTCAACTTCATATTATTTTCTTAGGTGAGCCTGACTCTTGCTTTGTCTTTCAGAAAAAATGTTTTCCACAATGATTGCTCCTGCTTTTTCTTGTACATTTTAGATAAGATTTCATTGAGTTTTTCAGCCTGTCCTTGAACTCGGTGTATAGCTCAAATCTGACTTGGCCTTCCAACTGTTCTGCCTTAACCTTTTCAGTTGTAGTTGGCGTTAAAGAGCTGTGTAACTAGGCACAGATATTGTTCTAAACTTTATCCTAGAGAAGTTCTTTTTATTTGTTTTATTGTGTCAGAATATTCTGCATAAATGTGATGACTGGCAAAGTAATTTACAAATATTAAAATAACATCTGCTTAAATACATTTTGTTATAAATGAGGGAGAAATCAGAAATGCATTACTGGAGAGATTAAGATTTCTTTCCTTGTGTAGAGGACTCCACCAGTTGTGTGGAATTGATCATAAAGGCAGAAATAAGCCATCACATCTTCTGTAGTAAAGTGTATGTCTCCTTTAATTGTGATTTTAATCATTCACTTACTTAAAAGACAAAAGACATAAAGAAAAGTTTCCCACAAAAGTTTTATTGTATTTCCTCTCCCCCAACTCCCTCCTAGTGTGAGGCTTGTGTAACCCAATTCTGAAAAAGCAATTCTGTCTTAAGGTTAAATGACTGGGCATGAACTCCAGGTTCAAAAAGGAGAAAAATCCACTAAAATGTGCTTCGACCACTCATCTCTGGTGATATTTAACCATTACATCTAGAACAGCTAAACAGTGAATACCTGGAGTTTACCCAAGTGTTCTTTATAATAGATTAAATAAAACAATTATAGTTTGGTCCTCCAGGAAAACAATTTCCTCAGGACAAACAATTACGGTTTGGCCCTCCAAACCCCTGATATTTGCTTAATGTCAATCAGTCATAGAACTTTCAAGCTGGAATTCCCTGTCCTTGTTCAAACACCAATAAAAACCCTCCTCCCCCTGAATTCAGGGCTCTGCACTTGGTGTGGGTCCAAGCTTGTGAGCTTGTAATAAAGATGCTTCTGCATTTGCATCAGAATGGGGTCTTTGGGATCTCTGAGACTTGAGCAAAACAACAGCTCCTCTTCCTAACCTACCCAACTTTAAAACATAATAAAACACAATAAATAAAAAGGAAGTAAAGGAAGATAGCAACCCATACAAACACACACACACTCATTTGTGTGTTTACAAATAGATAAATGCAACTTGCTGAGTCTGTTTTTGTTGATTGTGTGCATATTATTTCAGAGATTACTATTCTCGCATATCTGGGAAAGGCATTTCTCTTCTCAGCAATCATTAGTTGATGGTACTTCCTTGTTTAGAGGAGAGACCCCCAAATTATTTTTTCCCACATTAACATGTTTGTGATCATTGGAATTGCTTATGTAGGCATATCCAGGAAACACTGGTTCAGAGCAGACTTCCTCATATTTAACTTCTCACGATCCACCCCATCCTTTGCGCATTATTTTCATCATTTTCTTACTTCTCAGGGTGGTCTTGTATCTCCGTATTATTTTGCTATTCTTTTTGTCACTGTTGTAAAAAGGATTAGCTCCTCCAGTCTCAGTGTTAGGATATATTTTTAAATGCTACACACTTAAAATCTGGATATGAAGAGATTTATTTGAGGGAGGAAAAGGAGTTAAAGGAGAGGAGAAAGAGGAGCATGGTGGGGGCTCCCCAGAGAGAAAGAGGGAGAAAGTGAGAGAGAGAGAGAGAGAGAGAGAGACAGACAGACAGACAGACAGACAGACAGACAGACAGACAGACAGACAGACAGACAGACAGACAGACAGAGGTCAGAGAGGAGTGAAGTGGAAAGAAACCAAAGCAGAGAGACATAGAGCAGAGCAAGTTCATGCAGAGTGGGTGGGAGTGGCAAAGGGTTATTTCTGGAGTACCTGGCCCACGTGATGACTTGGAAGGCAGGTGTTGACACAGCATGTTGTCCATACCCTAAAGCCCCCTGAGGGCAGGCCAGCTGAATTGCCTGCACAACATAACAATTAGGTAATTAACTAGAAGTAATTACCTAGTAATTATTGGATGTTGGTTTTGTATCTAGAATATTTGCTGATAGTTTTGTTATAACAGGATTTTTTTGTGTGGTGTTTCTTAGTGGTTTCTGTGAAGAACCTGTGTTATTCAGACAGTCACAATTTGACTTATTCTATTCTCTTTTTCTCACATTGGAATGTTCTTGCTATATTCCCAAGTGTTGTATTGAAAATAAATGATAAAAATGTCGATTCTTAAATTATTCTAGAATGTCAGAAGGTTCCTTCATTGTGCTAAATACTTCTATATGGAATATGTCTGCCATTTTTACCAAGAAGAGAGGTTGAATTTGATAGAATGACGTCCCTGCATTTATAGAAATGAATTTACACCCTATGAAATTTATGTTATTTCTTTTCCTGAACTGATTAATATCTGCCAATCTGATATGAAGATATCTCCTGCTGCATTCTTTTGAATTTTCCTTTGTGGGAAATATGTTCTCCCATTCCTTTTCTGTTGGTTTGTGGGTGTCCTTACTGCTGGGATATTTCTTAAAACCAACTTGAGATTGGATATTGTTAATCTTTATCCATTCAGGCATATATGTTTTTTAATGGATGAATTTTATCCTTTAATATCTAGGATAACTGTCTTTACAAAACGATTTTAATTGCCATTTGTTTACCTACTTTGTCCTTATTCTTCAGTTATATTTTCTTTTTCTGTAACATAAATTTGTTCATAAAATGATTTTTTATTTAGTAGATTATTTTGATTCATGCTTTTTTATTTTCATGGATTTTTTGGATCATTTGACTCATTATAGATTTTTTTGCTTTATGCTTATGATAATGATCAGAAAAACTATTGTAGGGTATTTTGATCAGACAGGAATTTAACATTGATTTTAAACACAGAATAATATAAGATGAAATATATACCATATTACCAAAAGTTCTTTGTTTCACTTTATTTCTTTCTGTACTTTGTAGTGTACAGTGTTAGAAAGTTGTTAATGTTGTTCCAGATACTAAGCTTGAGAACATAAGCCTGAGGCTACTGCCACAGAGCTAAACTCACAACTAGTTTTTACTGTTGGTCTGTTTGATTCTAAGACAGAGACCAAAGGGGAAAATATCTTTCTATTGTTTTGATTCTTGTCCATATTTATTTTATTGAATCAAAGGTTGTCTTTTTTTAATGGTAGTATTTGTTTAATGAATTACTATCCAAAATTATGATTCTTTGAGGAAAGGATGAATCATTGGGACATTTTACTTAATACTTTTCTTCACTTTCTTATTTTTTGCTTAATGAGTAATATGGATGTAACCATTTACCCTCAGAAAATTTTCTATGATAGTTTGCTTATTAAAATCATATTCTTATTTAAGATATTCTTAAAATAATATATAAAAGTTATTCAATATGTTTTAATATTAGGTAGGATTGAAAGAGAAGGTATAAAACACAATTGTATGGCACATTTAGATCTGACATGGACAAGAGAACAAACAAATATATAGGTGTAGAGTCATTTAATGATTAAGCAGGTATTTTGATAAATTTAATTAACTGTTTCAATTTATTTAGTACTATAAGTAATGGTTTGATAGAGCAATATGCTAAAAATCTATAGTTTACTAGAAAAAAGACATGTTTACTTTTTCAATTAATCTGGACAAAAATTTACCCACATAAATTATATGTACTATATGTAAGACAGTATGGTAATGTATTAGTTCATTAATGAGTTTTTAGTTGTACATTTTGAAACTCATTAAGAACAAATCTTTACCCAGATCTTAAGAGTTCTGTAACTTACGTAACTTACAAAGCTCAAGAAACATTTCAGAAATATCACTAAAGTATTAGAATTAAAATTGAGTCAATGTGATTGTAATTAATTGGTGCCAAAGACATTTTTTCCTTAAAAGACCCTAAAATGATAATAATTATTGTCTTCTTTCTAGAAAAAAGAATTGAACAATTTTCACCCCAAACACTAAGATATATAATTTAAATTTCTATTTTCCAATGTTCACTTACTGTTTACCATAGCTTCCTGAGAAAATTATATAGAAAAATCAAATATCATTTATGTATATAGCTTTCACAAAATTATCTACTATGATAAATAATGCTGTTATTAAAAATACACTATGTTATAGCAGATTATTAGCAAAGTCAAAAAGAAGGATTTAAGATCTGTTTCTAAGGAGAAAATGACTCAAAGAATTTTGATTCATACTTATTTCACTCATAGAATAGTTTTATGTGACATCTTATAAACATACATTTAAGATCATGTTATAAATAAATAATGGCAAAAGAGAGAGAAAGGCAAGGGTTAAAGGATACCTAGTAGATTACAGAAATCCAATCAATAATATATTTAACTTATTCCACAGGAAAGAAAATTATGCTTTTGAATAAGAGCTTTGGAATGCCTAAGATTGCATTTAAGAGAAAAACATTAAACTCTATTCCTGGAATAATTTTCATCGTATAAATTATTCCTATTTCTTACAATTTGTAATCAATATTAATTGATAATGTATGCTGTGGTAGAAGGATCTCACTGTTGTGAGAGAATTGATTCTCTCTGCTTCGCAATTTGTCCTTGAAGATATCTATTTTGACAGTGTATTATAGCAAAGAAGTGTTATGTATGTGCATAAAGAATTTGTGTTTTACTTTTGTAAGAGATAGTCATCTTTCATCAGTAAATTTATTTTCTTTTTCTTTCTCATAGGAAATACCTAGTTTTTTTGTGTAATGTTTGAATGAATAAACCATTTTCAAATTTCAGTTTATTCTTTTATCATGATATATAATCTTAGTGTAAAATCAATAAGAAGGAATAGACTTATACATTCTGAAAATAGTATATCCTCTCAATTTATGTTTTCATATAAAGATAAATATTAAAGATCATAATCCTGTGTATTTTTTGTCACTTTATTTCTTGCTAAACTCTGCTGCTATATTCATTTTTTTTCTAGGTACTGATTTTTACTTCTTGGTCTTACATAGAAATTGTTTACTTTCAATTTATTTCTTTATGTGAACTTTCATTAACTGACTTAAAATAGGGTTCATTGTGCTTCCAGAACCTGTAAAGTCAGACAAGGCTGTTTTCTTATGTTTAGCTTTTCCTTGGGTGGGATGCAGGGGTAGTGGTGGTATTTAATAAACAAATGTCTATGTAGCTCACATAGAGTACTGATAGCAAATCAGTGACTGCAGTCAATTCTAGCTTAGTGAAACCGAGTTCTTTGGGTTTACTTAAAGAAGCAGAGATGACTAACATAAGGCAGATGGCTACTGAAAAGCCCACTGGAACATTGTTGAAGATTCACAAAAGCTGCACTCATGTGCTCTCTGTACAACTTCTAGCTAACTAGGCTAGTGAAAAATGTCTCTCTCCTAGCAATTAAAACTCCTAATATATCCTTGAGATGGGGACTTGTGAATCCTTTAAGTTTTGGGAGTTGCCTTGCGTTGTTAGTTTGGTTACTTCCTCATTTCTGTGAGTCTCCCATGTGTTTCCAAGAAGAACAAACGGTTCATTTTTGAGAAAATAACTTCATGTAGTGCCTTATGGAAGAACTCCTTGGATGTAGAGAGCCGCGGTAAGCGGTGACAGTGCTCGCCATTACAAGATGGCGCTGGCATCCGGTGCTCCCGCAAGTAATAAAGAGCACTGCACATGTGTAAGTGGTGAAAGCGCGCCAAGTCACTGCTCAGCCCGGGGTGGAATACGAGGTAATGAGCAAGCAGCCAATCAGAAGTGAAACGCCGCTCTAGGGTGTATATAAACAGCACCTTTTCAGGGCTCGGGGTCTTCCTCTTTCCATCGCAATAAACGCTTGCTGCAGAAGGATCCTGGTGTCCTGCGTGCGTTCTTGCTGGCGAGACGATTGTGTGGGTCACACTTGGAGTCATTTAAATATTTACTAAACAAGTTGTTCATATACATTTTAATAAATACAAACACCAAAATATGTCTGAAATGTATTATGGGAAAATAATATAACCCCAGCAAGAGACACAATGTTTGAGTTTAGTCTTTGTTCACTGAAGTTAGAAGGATCTCTTATAAGTATTAGGTGTCTAGCAAGAATGATATAAAAGTTTCATCCCTGTTATCTGTGATATTTAAAATATTTAGCTATATACTAAAGAAGTTCCCACAATTGGTCACATGCCTATGATTCTCAGGAATAAAATATATCCATGGATATGACTTCAGGGTTCAGGATTTTTCATGTATGTTCTGAAGTTCTGATACCATAAAGGCCTTTTTATTCAATGCTGTGCTCTTTTCTGACCTGGACGATGAGCAAGAGAGAAAGCCAGGAACAGCAGTTCTCTTCTGTACCCTCAAGTACTTTTGCAGATGTGACATATAAGGAGATACTGAGGGTATTTACTACTATTCACTAGAAAAGAATGATTGTGAAATACAGCTTTAATATTGAAACTAATGTGGCTACAAAGTATAATACTAGTAGACCAGAGACAGTTGATGATTCTTTATAACAATTCATCAAAATACTTCCTCATAGTCCAATATTTCATCATACATTATCATTCTCACCCTGTTCAAACCCTGCAAGTTTACTAAGCCCTCCACCTTGATTCAGATACTTTAAAATGGCTTTGTCAGTAGCTTCTGTATGGGCCAACTTGCTGTTCTCTTGATTTACTTTCTGTCCAATACTTAAGAAAGAATTCATTCCTAAACTCATATTGGTGGTAAATTACAAGGCTGATTTTGTGAACATATTAAAATAAAGACATACTTTACCATATGTAAACATTTTTAAATATAGATCAAATGAATTTTATTTTTATATAAGATTTATGGAAGAAAGCAACTTCTTTGTGATATATACTCATTATCCTATATTTTTACCAAGTAGATATTATATATGAGACAAAGTAAATTTCACAAATGCAAATATAAATAAGGCAAAAAATTATATCCTATTTGAAAAATACAATAAATAATATAGAATGCTATGTGTGGTAGAAATCATGAAAAATCTGTTATATGTACTGAACAGCTGTGTTTACGACTTTACTCATCACAATTTTTTTAAAGTAACCAGTGTTTCCTCCCCAAGAGATTCTGTTCTCTGTTTAATTGACCCACTTCTCTTTATTTCCCTATTTTACTTAGATCAGCAAAGAACCAAATACTACATTTACTGCATTAAGACAGAGTCACCTGAATGGAAGAAACGTGAAATTTTATTCCCTTTAAAATTACATTTTTCTATTACAAAACATCACAATGAGAGGTGAGTGAACAGAAACATCACTTAAAGTTATGCCAACAGAACTGTTCACTGATAACTAGAGTATGCCCTGTCCCTTCTGTGCCTTTCCCTCCACTTTCTCTGCTCTTACCCCTTTCTTCTTTGCTTTCCTGGAATCAACATTATGCTGTGAGGATTCTCATTCTAGTCAAGTATTTGAATGCAAAGCCGTAACAGCACCCAAGCTATCCTCCTGTCATTTTGTAGAAAGGTAAGTTTAGTCTGATTATATTGAGCTTCTTCTTATCAACCTACCCTATACTTTTTATCACAAGCAGTTGTTACTGATCTTTTCTTCCTTTGATGATGCTTACTTCCCTTTCTCTCTCTGTGTGTGTGAGATTACAATGAAAAAAATCCAAGAAAGCTCTTTATTACAATACCAGAAGTAGAAAAACAAAAACAAACAACAACAACAAAAGGCTTTCATAAACTTCAGGGATTTTATTGTTATTGTTGCTGCTGCTGCTGTTTTTTTTAATTTTTATTTTTATATTAAATACAGTTTGTTCACTTTGTATCCCAGCTGTAGCCCATTCTCTCATTCCCTCCCAATCCCACCCACCTTCCTTGATCTCATTCCATGGCCGTCTACAAGTCCAGTGATAGGCAAGGTCCTCTTCCCCTTCCATCTGACCCTAACCTATCAGGTCTCATCAGGACTGGCTGCATTGTCTTTCTCTGTGGCCTGATAAGGCTGCTCCCACCTCATGGGAGGTGATCAAAGAGCCAGCCACTGAGTTCATGTCAGACAGTCTCTTTTCCCCTTACTAGGGAAGCCACTTGGATACTGAGCTGCCATGGACTACATCTGTGCAGGGGTTCTAGGTTATCTCCAGGCATGGTTCATGGGCCCAGATTTTTTGTTTCTGTTGCTCTCCTTGTGGAGCTCCTGTCTTCTCCAGGTCTTTCTATCTTCCCCTTCTTTCATAAAATTCACTGCACTCTTACCAAATTTTGGCTATGACTCTCAGCATCTGCTTTGATACCCTGCTGGGAAGAGTCTTTCAGAGGCCTTCTGCGGTAGGCTCCTGTCCTGTTTCCTGTTTTCTCCCTCTTCTGATTTATGTCCTGTTTGCCTTTTTGAGTGAGGATTATTCATATTACACAGGGTTCTCTTTTTTGCTTAGCTTCTTTAGGTATACAGATTTTAGTATGTTTATCCTATATTGTATGTCTATATCCACTTCTAAGTGAGTATATACCATGTGTGTCTTTCTGCTTCTGGGATACCTCACTCAGGATGATCTTTTCTATTTATCACATTTGCCTGCAAATTTCATGATTTCCTTGTTTTTAATTGCTGAGTAATATCCATTGTGTAAATGTACCACAATTTCTGTATCCATTCCTCAGTTAAGGCACATCTGGGTTGTGTCCAGGTTCTTGCTATTAGGAATAAAGCTGCTACAATTATGGTCGAGCAGATGTCCTTGTTGTATACTTGAGCATCTTTTAGGTATATGCCTAGGAGTGGTATAGCTGGATCTTGAGGCAGCACTATTCCTAATTGTCTGAGGAAGTGCCAGATTGATTTCCAAAATGTTTGTACAAGTTTACATTTCCTCCATGAATGGAGAAGGGTTCCCCATTCTCCACATCTTTTCCAGCATATTCTCACTTGAGTTTTTGATCTTTGCCATTCTCATGGGTGTGAGGTAAAATCTCAGGGTTGTTTTGATTTGCATCTCCCTCATGACCTTGAGCATTTCTTTAAGTGTTTCTCTGCCATTCTATATTCCTCTACAGAAAATTCTCTGTTTAGCTCCGTATGCCATTTTTTTTATTAAATTACTTGATTTATCACTTTTTAACTTCTTGAGTTCTTTATATATTCTGGATATTAGACTTCTGTCAGATGTAGGGTTGGTGAAGATCCTTTCCCAATCTGTAGGCTATCATTTTGTTCTGAAGACAGTATCCTTTGCTTTACAGAATCTTTTCAGTTTCTTAAGATCCCATTTATTGGTTGTTGATTTTAGAGCCTGTTCTGTTGGTGTTCTGTTGTTTTAAACAGAATTTACTTCTCAGTATCCTCATTGGCTGAAGGCTAGTGAACATAAAGGAATTGGAATGTGCATTGGATTTTCATTGCCAAATACAGCATGTTGTTCTCTAAATTGTAATGGACTGATCGAAAGCAATTTAGCTACATGCTTTTAATTCAAGACAATACTTGGAAAAACTTGTATAATCTGACTTTTAAAATGTCAAGAGTTGTTTCAAATGCATTGGAAATATCCATGTTTCCTGTCTCCATTTAAAGTACCATGTGTTGAAACAATTGCATCCATCCAATGTGTTCAGTAGATTGTATATCCTAAGGCTACTAGGTTCCAAGAGCTTAATTTTATTATTATAGATTCTTTGCAAATTCACTGTGACTCAAATTGATTCTTCTGCTGCATATCTGAAGTCTTTTCTTTGTAGTAATTTTATAGATAAATGTGCCTTGTGCCAGCCTACTGTCTGTTTATTAAATTACATCTTACATAAATGTATTGGACAGAAATACCGTTTTCTTAAATTCAATAAACAGACAGAGATAAGTAGCTATGTATTCTTAATATTTTCCTTCATTAAATATATCGATAAATTATATGTTTATTTTAAGCTTACATTGTTGAGTAAGGATAGCATAATTTCTGTCAAAATTCTTTTAAGTAAATTTATTTTTGAGAATTTCATACATGCATATATTTTTCATTAAACACATTGTCCATTCCTTCTCTTCAAATTCTCTCCCAATCCTCTACCACAATTCCCTCTCAATTTGATGTGTTTTAACTTAAAAAGAAGAAAATAAAGAAACCCGTAAGTCCATTTGCAGTCTGTGTGTCCATGGCTGTAGAACTATCTTCTGGGTGTGGTAGACTTTTAGAGGCCATGTTCCAGAAGAAAACTTACTCTTTCTCCCCTAGAATCCATCTATTGCTAGTAAATTCTTAGTTGTGGGTTAGACTTTATGAGAACCTCCTTCATTTATGTAGGAAATTTGTCTGGCATGATTTTGTACATGCAGTTACTGAAATTATGAATTCATGTGTGCAATGACCCTGACATGTTGTTGGACAGTGCTTTACTGTGGAAGGGCATTCTCTCTGGCTCTGATAGTCTTTCCAGGCCCTTTTCTGTGATGATCCCTGAGGCTTTCATGGGAAGGGTTTGATAAAAATCTCTCGTTGAAAGGTCATCACTCCACAGTCTCTTATTCTCTGCACCATGAATAGTTATGTGTCTCCATTAATTTACATATGTTACAGAAGGAAGGTTTTTTTTTGATGAAGTATGTGATATGAATTATATGGTGGGTACAAAGATAAGAAGTTAGGGATAGTCTATAACAATTTAGTGTTAGGTTTGCCCATAGGGCCAATGAATTAATGATCCATGAGTTTTTGGCAGATTAAAAATATTAGTCATGAGTTCTGACTTAGAGATCAGGCTTCAAATTGAGTCAGAAAATGGTTGGTTTGTACCATAATACTTTTGTTACAGATGTACTAGTAGACATATCTTGTTAGACCAGTCATTACTGTAAATGAAAGTCTGTCACTGCTGAGTAAACTTACTGATTTTTTTTCTTCCACTGCAGTATAAACAGAATACGATGGTAGTATTAAAACTGGCTCAGTACCAGTTGATTTTTTTTTTATGTCTTTTGATTCAGTTCTGTAGTATTTTCAATAATAGGATATTTTCATCAGATTATTAAGGGCAGCTGAGGTCAATGATACTGGCTTGTAAGTTTGAGGAGTCTATGGTACCACACTGACTAAAAACTCAAAAACTGGTAAGCCAGCTTTTGTTTCTAGTTTCTTATTTTTATTTTTATTAGAATGTATAGTATAAGCATCCCCCCATTATATAAAGTGAATTCATTTAAGCCCCTATTATATATGTTTGTATAACTATTTTAGAAACTACTATAGTAGTAAGCTTATTTATGGAATTTTCTTTTTCCTACATTTTATTTATTTATTAAAATTTGTTCAGTTTGTATCCCAGCTGTAGCCCCCTCCTTTACTTCTTTCCAACCCCATCATCCCTCTCTCTTCTCCTCTCATGCCCCTCCCACAGTCCACTGATAGGGGAGGTCCTCCTCATTGGACCTTAGCTTGTCAGGTCTCATCAGGACTGGTTGCATTGTCTTCCTATGTGGCCTGACAAGGCTGCTTCCCTCATAGAGGGAGGTGAACAAAGAGCCAACCACTGATTTCATGTCAGAGACAGCCCTTGTTACCCTTATTAGGGCACCCACTTTAATACTGAGCTGTCATGGGCTATATCTGTGCAGGAGTTCAAGGTTATCTCCATGCATGGTCCTTGGTTAGAGTATCAGTCTCAGAAAAGATCACTGGGCCCAGATTTTTCTGGTTCTGTTGCTCTCCTTGTGGAGCTCCTTTTCCCTCCAGGTCTTTCTATCTTCCCTCCTTTTTTTTTTTTTTTTGTTTGTTTATAGGATTCCTTGCACTCTGACCAAAGTTTGGCTATGATTCTCAGCATCTGCTTTGATATCCTGCTGGGTACAGTCTTTCAGGGGCCCCCTGTGGAAGGCTTCTGTCCTGTTCTCTGTTTTCTCTCTCTCCCGATGTCCTTCCCTTTTGCCTTTCTGAATGAGGATTTAACATCTTAACCAGGGTCCTCCTTCTTGCTTAGCTTCTTTAGGTGTACATATTTTAGTAGGCTTATCCCATATTGTATGTCTAATATCCATTTATAAGTGAGTACATGCCATGCGTGTCTTTTTGTTTCTGGGATACCTCACTCAGCATGATCTTTCCTATTTCCCATCATTTGCCTGCAAATTTCATGATTTCCTTGTTTTTAATTGCTGAGTAGTATTTCATATCCATGGAATTGTCAAAGTTCCTTAGAGTTAGTTATCTCTCCCCATATTTCTTAGTCTACATTACCCTTCTATATTTAATATTTAATATTTAATATTTCCTGTTCCATTATTCCTATTTCCCCAATCATACTACCTGTAATTTTTTCCCTTGAAGAAAACTTGCCTCTCCACCATGGCCAGCTACTAATTCATGTACTTCTTTATTTAGTACAATTTAAATACCCATTTCCAAAGTTTAAAATGTAGCAAACACATATGAAGGAGAACATTCATGTTTTTGTCTTCTAGGTTTTAGTTATCACACTTAGAATGATCATTTCCAATTTCATCCACTTACCTTGGAATTCTATAACTGATTTTTTACCATGAATAATATCCGACCATTTACATGTTCAACATTTTTACTATCAGTTCATTGTTTAGGAGACATGTAGTCTCTTTCTATTTTCTGGCTAGTATGAACAAAGCAGCAACAAACACGTATGAACAAGTATCTCTGCAATAGGGAATATTTTCCTTTGGTTTTATACTCAACTGCTGTCTGGCTGGATCATGTAATTAATTTATTTCTAGCACCTTGAGGAACCTGTAAAGTAGAAATTTTTGGTTTCTTTGAAGACTGAATTTTGCCATGTTTATATTATGTTGCAAGCTGGATACTTGATATTTTGCTGGAGATTGGCCCGTGAGAGGGCACGTGATATTTTGCTGTGACCCCTCGTTGAGAGGTGTATTATTTTGGCCAGCTGAGAACATTCGTGGGTGGACTTTGAGGAGAGGACATATATATAGGCCCACGCACAGGAGACATCACTTCTTCCATGTTGACTACTTTTCCAAGTGTTAGAAATTTCTATGTAGCATGATGGGGACACGTTTTATTAAATGATCTTGGTCAGCTAAGAACCAAACAACTTATCACACAAGACATGACAGATTGTATAAGAGTGATATGTTTAGGGCTAACCAATCGCCTTTTGATTAGACTTAAGGCCCAATCTACAGATGGGAACCCATATCTGGTTAACAACATATATCAGGGGAGGACATAGGCACAATGGAAATAGCTACCAATGCTTAACATAGTACTAGCTGCATTTTAAATAGCTGCGTTTATACTGGTAGACAAACATCTACTCTCATGCTTAATTACACAAACTTTTTTTAAATTGAAAGATGATGACTTATGTTTCCACAGGATGCTGAGAGTTCCTTATTCATCTCTACTCAGGATAAATTACTGAAGAAGAGACAGGGCTTATGTAAAAGCCAAAATAAAGAGTAAAGGACTGAGGAAAGCAATACTGTATATAGCCATTTGTATTCATGAATTTTTGCAATGAAAATTTGCCTATATTCATGAGTTTATTTGCATAAAACTAGAAATCAAAAAATTCAATAAGAGGGGAAGGGCTCATCAGACCCCATGTGTTAGCGTTAAGCAAGTGGCTATTGATCAATTCTTCTAGAAAAGGCACGGACATTTGGTGAGTGTTCACTGATAAATCCACCTTGATCCACTGGCTTTAAATCTATGATCAGACAGTCATTCCCAATTAAACGCAGTGGAACAAACAGCAACAAAAACTAAACATCATAAAAGCAATAATCCAAGTAAATGGAACTAAACAGAAAAATCTCAGAAGAAAAAGTTACAAATGATTAAGAAATATTTTAAATGTTTAATAAGTTTAAATGTATCAGGGAAATGCAAAATAAAACTACTTTGAGATATAATCTTACCCCCATTAGAATGAAGACAAATAATGGCATGGGAAAGGATACATTTATTCACTGTTAGCAGGAGTACAAACTGATTCAAATGCTGTGGAAATTAATGTGGGGGGTTGTGCACTTAGATTTTTGCAACCAAACCTACTTTATTTAAGGTGCTTATGCACCTTTACCTACCTTCCAATCCTCCTCAACCTTAAGTAGGAGATTAGTTGAGAATAGGACTATAATCCTTTTTTCTCTACTTCCTGCTGATCAGGGTCTATGGGTCCTTAGGGGATTATCAGATTCAGTCTTCAGAACACCAGCAGTCCAGTCCAAAACACCAACATGAAGCAGTGAAAGCCAAAAGACTCAGATTCCTCAGAGAAGCTCTCTGGAACATTTCTTTCTGTGAAGCCAAGTGTCAAAGCATGAAAATCAGTGCAGTGATGTCAATCAAAAAAAAATTAATGAGTATTGTGCTGCATCTAGGAATACCATTATCT
This sequence comes from Pachyuromys duprasi, assembly GCA_028658305.1. Classification (NCBI taxonomy): domain Eukaryota; kingdom Metazoa; phylum Chordata; class Mammalia; order Rodentia; family Muridae; genus Pachyuromys; species Pachyuromys duprasi. Next base: position 32,131,751 of record CM053764.1, read on the forward strand.
AGGCTTTAAGGACAACTATTCAATTCTATTTTTTAATTGTTGTTGTTTAAAAGATAGTAGATTTCTGTGTGAGTTTTTCCAATCTTTCTCTCCTACATCCTCTTCTGTCCAATCTCATCAAATCTTTCCTTAATTAATGATTTCCTTCACATCCTTCACACCTTTATAATTTCATTTTACCTATATTCTGCTTTTCCACCACCAATAAGGGAAAATATTTCTCCAATGCCTCTTTTGTAGTTCCTTGTCTTCTGCAGGCATTCTAAGGTAAACTAAGATAACTGAAACATCAAATACAGGATACATGTGAAGCATTTGTACATTCATACATAGATTATCACATTCAATACATACATTTTCCAGTTTCAGAGAAATGACTCATGTCTCTGAAAATGGCATTTGTCTTTATGACAAAATAAAAATCACATTATCTTATGTGTAACATATTTTCATTATCAGTTCATTGGTAGGTAGGTAACTATAATTTTATTTTTTATATACTGCAGACAGGGCAACAATAGTAACAACTGGAAAAGTATTTTGGTGCTATGATACCGAGTTATTTGTGTATATGTCTGGAATTCTTGTACATAGATAATATGGTTATTTTAAAAATTTTTTAAATTTTATTTTTAAAATTAAATATTTATTTTTTACATTAATTACAGTTTATTTACTTTGTATCCCCCTGTACTTCTCTCCCTCCTCCCCTCCAAATCCCACCCTCCCGCTTCCCTACCTGTGTCCCTCTCCCAGTCCACTGATAAGGGAGGTCCTCCTCCCCTTCCCTCTGATCCTGGTCTATCAGGTGTCATCAGGAATGGCTGCATTGTCTTCTTCTGTGGTCTGGCAAGGCTGTTCTACCCTCAGGGGAAGGTGATCAAAGAGCAGGCCAATCAGTTCCTGTCAGAGACAGTCCCTGTCCCCATTACTATGGAGCCCATTTGAATCTTGACCTGCCATAGGCTACCTCTGTGCAGGGGTTTCAGGCCATCTTCATGAGTGGTCCTTGGCTGGAGTATCAGTTTCAGAAAAGGTCCCTGTGTCCAGAATTTTTGGATCTGTTGCTGTCCTTGTGGAGCTCCTGTCCTCTCCAGGTCTTACTATCTCCACTATCCCACTTCTTTCGTAAGATTCCCTGCACTCTACCCAAAGTTTGGCTATGAGTCTCAGCATCTGCCTCAATGCCCTGCAGGGTAGAGTTTTTCAGAGGGCCCCTGTGGTAGGCTCCTGTCCTGTTCCCTGTCTTCTTCCTCCTCCGGTGTCCATCCTCTTTTCCTTTCTGAATGGGTATTGAACATCTTAGCCAGAGTCCTCCTTCCTGATTAGCTTCCTTAGGTGTACAGATTTTAGTATGTTTATCCTATATTATATGTCTAATATCCACTTATGAGTAAGTATATACCCTGTGTGCCTTTCTGCTTTTAGGATATCTCACTCAGGATGATCTTCTCCAGTTCCCACAATTTACCTGCAATTTTCATGATTTCCTTGGTTTTTATCAGCTGAGTAATATTCCATTGTGTAGATGTACCACAATTTCTGTATCCATTCCTCAACTGAGGGACATCTGGGCTGTTTCCAGCTTCTGGCTATTACAAATAAAGCTACTACAAACATGGTTGTGCAGATGTCCTATTTCTAATGTTTTAAGAAACTTCTAGACTGATTTCCAAGTGGCTTTGACAGTTTACATTCTCACCAACCACTTGCATATTTTCTTTTTTGAACATCAACACCAGCATTTATTGCTAGTGATATTCTTGATGATAGACATTCTCTCTGGGGGTAAGATTCAACATTACTTCGTGATAAAATTTATGTAAAGGATAGAAACATAGGGAACATTCTTTAATATAATAAAAGTTATATTATTAAAAATAGCAAACAGCACTATAAGTGAAGAAAAAATGACAATGAAAATCAGGAATAATCAGTTTTCTTATTGTCAAATAGTGTTTGGAATTACAAGGATCAGTATGACAAGAAAATAAAATAAAATTGATATAAGTAAAGGAAGGCAAACAGATGAAAGGTTATTTACATAATGATCTTTAAAACTATGTGAATAAATATAGTCAATGAAATGATAGGATATAAAATTAACATAAAAAATCAGTAGCCTTTCTACTTATTGCTTACAAATAGCAAACTTATTTAAAATGATGTCCAGGAATAAGTCCCATCTACAATAGTCATAATAAAAATATCATACCTTGATAAATCTAAGGAAGCAAAATAATTGCACAATGAAAAATTAAAGATATTGAAGAATAAAATGCAGGAAGATACTAGATGATAAACATATTTCTCAGGCTCACAGAAAGGAGATCAGTCATTTAAAAACAGTCATTTTATCAAAAGAAATCTACTTATTCAATGTAAACTAATAAAAATTTGAACATCATTCTTCATGAACATAAAAAACGCAACATAAAAATATATAAAGACACAAAAATCAGTGCTGGGAAAAGCAATACTGAACAAAAATAATATTTTAGGATATACAACTACACCTTATTTCTAATTATATGCAGAACCATACAAATAAAAAGAACATTGTGTGGCCAGGAAAGGGACACATAGATCAGCAGACTAAAAATTCATAAATAAATTAAAAATAGAATTAAAAATTCATACATAAATCTGCACAAGTACAATTACCTGACTTTGACAGTATTCAAGGCATGCAGTGGAGTGAAGACAGCAACTTCAACACATTCTAGAAAGACTGGGTTCAAAATGTGAAAATAAAATGAATATACACCATTATCTCTCACCCTGTACAAACCTCAACTTCTATAATATCACTTATGTCAACATAAGACATAATTCTGACCTTGAAACTATAAGAAGTAAAACTAAGGAGTATGATCCAGGTGATATGCATAGCTAAGGGCTTTCTGAATAAGATTTCAGTAACATTGGGAATAAGACTAGCAATTGGCAAATGGGGTCACACCAAACTAGAACCCTTTTGTGCAAAATAGAATACCATTCAAGGGAAGAAGCCATCTTCAGAGTTAGATAAAAATCTTTGTCATTTATTCTTTTCAGAAAAGTTGGATCTTGCATGTATAAAAGCCTTAATAAAAATTAAACATTGAAAAAATAAAGAACCCAATTGAAAAAATGGGCTATGAAGCTGAATAAAAATTAAAAACAGAATAACTGACATTTCTGTCAACATATTAGAAGCTAAAGTCATATGGGAAACTGGCCTATTGAAAAGCTGACAGGGAATTTACTTGGTTAACTCAGGAGGCTCAATCTCCTGCAAGAGGTGCTGCTTTTGTGAAAGTGGTACTTGGTTATACAAACAATAACCAGAGCAGAACAGCTATGAGGGGGAAACACAAAAAAAGCAGCAAGCAGCATCATCAGCCTTTCTCCATTGTCTGTGTTCAGTTCCTGATGCTAGTTTCCTACCCTAGCTTAGTTACTACTTTGCCTTTTGTCAATAGAGAATTGTGATTGGACCACATAATTCATATAAAGCCTTTCTTCACCAAGTTGCTTGAATCATGATCTTTATCCTTGCAATTGAAAGTAAACAAGGACAGCTAGTAAACATGTAACAAAGTGCTCCACATTCTTATCTTGCAGAGGAATGCGATTTAAAACAACTTTAAAATCACATCTCTTACTCTATTCTGAATGGCCATTATCAGAAATACAGAAGAATAGCAAATGTTAGTACAGATGTGACAAAAAGGAGAAGTCTTAGTCAATTATAACGGGAGTATGGACTGATATCACCATTTCAAATATAAGTCTGCAGGCTTATGGAAAAAGTAGGAATAGAAACACTCTATGAATCAAATATACCACCCCTGGGCATATACCCTGAAGATTTCATCTCTTGCAATGGCGATACTGTGTTATCCATATCTAGACCTACTGCATTCATAGAAGATGGGGAATGAAATCAATCTAGATGTCCATCAGCAAAAGAATAGATTAGAAAAAAGTGTTACATAAAACAATCTGAACTTTTTAACATGTTTTTATTATTATCGTTTATTACAGTTTATTCAATTTGTATCCTGGCTGTGGCCCCCTCCCTCATCTCCTTCCAATCCCACCTTCCCTTGCTCTTCTCCCCTTATTTCCTTCTACTAGTCCACTGATAGGTGAGGTCTTCCTCCCCTTCTATTTGATCCTAGCCTATCAGGTATAATCAGAACTGGTTGCATTGTGTTCCTCTGTGGCCTGGTAAAGTTGTACAACCCCAGAGTGAGATGATCAGAGAGCCTGCCACTGAGTTCAATGTCAGAGATAGCCCTTGCTCCTTTTCCTAGGGACTCCTCCTGGAAACTAAGCATATGGACTACATGTGAGCTGGGGTTTTAGGTCCTTTCCATGCATTACCCTTGGTTGGGATATCATTCTCTTCAGAGCAAGTTACACACACTGGTAGAAAAATGACACTGATGTGAAGGACTAACTCACTTCATCCTTATTGCATCTTAGGCCTTATGTATAGGTCAGAATTTCATGTCTCATGCCGTGCTGCAATCTTGGTCAACAGTAGGTAGAAGTCAAAGGAGCGATGCATACCTGTATAAAGAGTCATAAACAAGAAAGAGAGTTCTCAGACATAAATGAGACATCTCTCCCACCCTCTGTAAAACAAGGGTCAAAAAAATCATGGAGAAAAGAACAGAAAGATTGTAGTGGCTGGATGATAGATGACTGCAAGAAATTCTGACATTCAACCCTCTAGACAATATATGGCTCCTGCACTCATGTAGCCATGAAAGATGTGGTTACCTGCAAAAGACCCAAAAGTGTACCAAGGTAGCATAAATCCTAGCATACATGTAGAGGCTCCATGCCTCATGGAGGCATTTTTGGTAGTAAAGCTGTTGAATGAAGTGGATTTTATTTATTTTACCATGAGAATTTTTATATTTATTCATTTATTTATTAATTAGAGTTTATTCACTTTGTATCTCAGCTGTAACACCCTACCTCATTCCTCCCACCCCTATGTCCCTCCTTCTTCTATGCTCCTCCCCCAGTCCACTGATAAGGAAGGTCCTCCTTCCATTCCATTGGACCCTAGTCTATCAGGTATCACCAGGAATGGCTGGATTGTGTTCCTCTGTGGCCTGGTAAGTCTGCTCCCCCCTTAGGAGGAAGTGATCAAATGAGCCAGCCCCTGAGTTCATGTCAGAGAAAGTCCCTATTCCCGTTATTTAGGGAACCCTCTTGGACACTGAGCTGCCATGGGCTACATCTGTGCAGAGGCTCTACATTATCTCCATGAATGGTCTTTGGTTGGACTATAAGTCTCAGAAAAGATCCCTGGGCCCAGATTTTTTGTTTCTGTTGCTCTCCTTGTGGATCTCCTATCCCCTCCAGATCTTTCTATCTCTCCTTTCTTTCATAAGATTCCCTGCACTCTGCCCAAAGTTTGGCTATGAGTCTCAACATCTACTTTGATATCTTGCTGAGTAGAGTCTATCAAAGGCCCTCTGTGGTAGGCTTCTGTCCTGTTCCCTGTTTTCTCCCTTTCCTGATGTCCTTTCTGAATGAAGATTGATCACCTTACCCAGTGTCCTCCTTCTTGCTTAGCTTCTTTACCTGTACAGATTTTAGTATGATTATCCTATATTATATATCTAATATCCACTTATAAGTGAATATATGCTCTGTGTGTGTGTGTGTTTTTTTTTTTTTTTTTTTTTGCTTCTGGGATACCTCACTCAGGATGATCTTCTCTAGTTCGCACCATTTTCCTGCAAATGTCATGATTTTCTTATTTTTCATTGCTGAGTAGTATTCCACTGTGTAAATGTATCATAATTTTTGTATCCATTCCTCAGTTGAGAGACATCTGGGTTGTTTCCAGCTTCTGGCTATTACAAATAAAGCTGCTATGAACATGGTTGAGCAAATGTTCTTGTTGTATACCTGAGCTTCTTTTGGATATATGCTCAGGAGTGGTATAGCTGGATTTCAAGATAGCACTATTCCTAATTTTGTGACACAATTCTTTACAGAACTTGAAAGGATAATTCTCAATTTTAAATGGAAAATATAAAAACCACAGAATTGTTAAAACAGTCCTGTACAATAACACATCTTCTGGAGGTATCGCCATCCCTGATCTCAAGCTGTACCACAGAGCAACAGTAGCAAAAACAGTATGGTATTGGGATAGAAATAGAATGGTGGATCAATGGAATCGAATAGAAGACCCAGAAATAAACCCACATACCTACAGATACTTGATTTTTGACAAAGAAGCCAAAACAGTACAGTGGTAAAAAGATAGCATCTTCAACAAATGGTGCTAGTGTAACTGGATGTCTACATTTAGAAAAATGTAAATAGATCCATATTTATTACCTGGCACAAAACTAAAGTCCAAGTGGATCAAAGACATCAATATAAAACCAGACACACTAAACCTGTTAAAAGAAAAAGTGGGTAAGTGACTTGACCTCATTGGCACAAGAGACAACTTCCTGAACCAATCTCAACAGCACAGACTCTCAAATCAACAATCAATAATTGGGACCTCACGAAATTGAAAGCTTCTATAAAACAAAGGACACTATTGATTTTTTTCTATTATATTCCACATATATATATAGGTCCTAAATTCACATACATGTACCTTATTATTATTATACAGAAATAATAATAATCAGACTTAATTTGTTATCAAATAAACAAGAAAAAAAAAGATGTCAGGAACCCAGGAAATGACTCTTCTTGCAATGAATTTGAGGTGAAAATGGGCATGGGAATAAGAATATATTTTATTTTATAGATATAAGAGTTTCACAAAGTATATAGAAAAATTATTATAAATGAATTTCACAGCAGTTTTAATGTCAATTTTTCAGACCACTGAAGTTGTTGAAGACATTTTAGAGTATTTTTTAGTCATTTGTCTGTCTCCATTTGAGGACTCTCTTTAGTACAGAAGTGGCTTACTTTGTGCTTTGATCATTTTGTTTTTTAGATTGTTTGGTGATTTTAGAGTTTTTTAAACTTCAGTATTAATTATATAATAAAATTTACTTTTAAACTGCAAATGAAATAAACAACACATTATGTAATCATGCTTAATTTTGATTTTCTCCCTATGCAGCTTAAAAATTGAAATTTAAACCATGTGTAAGTGAACCACCATACAAATGATGACCAAAGTTTGCTCTTTAATAGGTACCTATTACGTTTCTTTCATCCAGGATTCCAAGTTGTTCACTGAAGGCAGTATAATCCTGAGTGTTCATATTGCTTCTTCACCAGGGGGAAGTGATTAAAAATTCTGCTGAGCTGTGATGCATTTATCTGAGGATAGAAAAGGCAAGTGATTAGGAAACATTACTGGAGGATTATAAATATCTAATAATACTAAACTAGTTCGTAATTACCTCTCTGGGAGTTCCAAAATAAAACTGCAGCATTGGAGTAAACAAAGGACAAACTGCAGCAAGAGTCTTTTTAGAAGCAAGCTTTTCCTGAGGACAGATTCAGCATCACCCTTTTCATGTTGTGATGTTTTTGTGTTTTAATCTATGATGTGATTTATCTTAGAGTTGATTTTCTAATTTAACCATAATAAAATTTGTTAGTATGCTCTTGGAGTCTACTGAATTATAACATTCTCTACTATGCTTTTATATTTTATGTTGTTATCTATTAGTTTAATTCCTCTAATATCATATTTATTTAGCTTATATAAAAATTGTAGATTGTAATATAAAGTAATCAACAAACAAATTATTGAGCACTATATATTATTAGAAGAGTGTCCATGAATTATAAACAACATGTACAGAATTGTTTTATTTTAGCAATTAAGCATGAAAAATAATAAATATTTGCAATAAAATGTTTTATTAACATTGTGGAAAATAAATTTATATAAAAGATGACCTTCATACTATGCAATAATTTTGGATTTTATTATAATTTTATTAGAATGATTAGGATAAAATATACAAAGCACATTGTTAAATAAAACTATTTTTATTTGATGTTAATAATTAAAGAATTATCTTTTGCTTTCTTTGCTCTATCAACAGAAAATAAAATTTGTTATTCAATTACAGAACATTAATACAACAATACAATATTATGCTTGATTCTTATTCACTGTTTTGGGCATATTGATTCTCTATCATATTAATGTGTTGTATTGTCAGTATTTATTTATAAAATAGTTTTAATAGCGCAATTTAATTTCACAGATATTAACAAGAACAACATAGTTTTAGGTCATAGGGGTAAGTGACTATTTTGCTCATTTTCAACTGATATATGTGCAAAATCATATTTTGATTGTCATTACGACAACATTAGCATTACAATATTGTAATATAATCTAGGCTTTTTAAATCTAAATTGACCACTAATTTTACCTAACAGATGAAAATATTGTTTCTGAAAATTTAATTACATACCAAAAATACTGAGGAGAATTTTACCAACCTGAAAGCTATTTAAAATAGTGGTATTGCACTGATGTAAGTTTAGAATATTCACATTTCTTTCACCTTGAAAAAGTGGTAATATTGTGTGATAAGCCTGAATTCTCTAAATACTACTGAAACATTATTTTCTTTTTTAGATATTATCTTACTTCAAATTAGATAACAACAACAGCAAAGCATCCTTCAAATATGATGTTAAATTAAACAATATCCTAACTAGTACTGTCCTGGAAGTAACTACTTTAATTGATTAGACATATTTACCACATATCCATTATATGTGTACGTAAATTTTAACTCAAAGTCCTCATATGTACCCCATTTATATATGTGGAATGCTTTAAAAATATTTGTCTTTTTGATACTTTTGTTGGGAAACAACATAATAATGAAACATGACTGGCAGAAAAATTATCAATTAAAGTGCTTCAGGAATTTAAAAAGCAAAGTCTGGATATGGTACAATCAAGAATTTTTCTAGCACAAAATATGAATGCTAAAATGTACTCTAAATTCAAAATTGGCTTTAGGATATCACTGAATATTCAAATGTGTTTATGAGTAAAGGAATAGCATGTCTTCTCTTTATGTATAAAGCCATAGTTGATAGGTTTGAAAGCCTATGGCTACTTATTTTGTTTTGAGACTCTGTTGTGTTTTGAGGCAGGGAAGAAAGCCTAGACGAGTGAAAATGTCTTCTTAAGTCTAACTGCAAACAGAGGTACACTTTGAAAGGACGACTTTGATTGGTATTTATTTTCTTCCTTTTTTTCCTTTTCTTCAGAGGTAGAGGTCATTTTATTTATTCATTATTTATCATTCACAAACACTTGAACAATTGTGTAAAAAGTTTCAACTACCAGTTGTGCTGGTAGCCTGTGCATGTATGCATGTATGTATTTATGGATGCATGTATGTATCTAAAGTGTTTTGTTAAACCTTACAAATCTTCAATTCATGAATGAATATCTCTATATATTATTGTTCACATAGCTACAATTTGTTAACATTGTTTTATTTTAGTTACAAACGCTTTACCATACTCCATCTAAACACTCCCATATATCATTTTTGCTTTACAAATTTTTGGTTACTTTTTGATCAGTTGTTATTGCAAGCATATATATGTATATATATATTTATGTGTTTTATGCATATCTGCTTTCGATATCTTTCATATATGTAATGAATTCATACCCTTACAAGATATATTATATATAATATATAAATAATATATTTGAACTATATGTTTGCTTATATACATATATAAGCTATAGTAAGCATATTTATGTTGCACATGAAAAGATAGCATCTTTGTATCTTTGATAAGTGGTTCTGAGAATACAAAGTGTTCACAAGTAGAGGGCCTCTGAAAGATTCTACCTAGCAATGTATCAAAGCAGATGCTGAGCCTCTTAATCAAACTTTGGGCAGACTGCAAAGAATTGTATGAAAGAAGGGGGGGAGTTAGTATGACCTGGAGAGGACAGGAGCTCTACAAGGACCAAAAATATCTGGGTCCAGGGGTATTTTCTGAGACTGATTCTCCAACCAAGGACTATACATGGATATAACCTAGAACCCCTGCTCGGATGTAGCCCATGGCAGCTCAGTATCTAAGCAGGTATCTAGTAGGGTAACAGGGACTGTCTCTGACATGAACTCAGTGGCTGGCTCTTTGATGTTCTCCCCCCCATGGGAAGAACCGACTAGCTATTCCACAGAGGAGGACATTGCAACCAGTCCTGATGAGACTTGAGAAGCTAGGGTCAGATGGAAGGAGAGGAGGACCTCCCCTATCAGTGGACTTAAAGAGGGGCATGGGAGGAGATGAGGGAGGGAAGGTAGGTGGGATTGGGAGGAAATGAGGGAGGGGGCTACAGCTAAAATACAAAATAAATAAACTGTAATTAATAAATATATATAAAAGAAGAATAATTTAGTGATAATTATGTATCCATCCACTGCATAAAAAGTAACTCCAAATGAATCAAAGATATCCATGTATCCATGTGAAAAATTAATGTGTCATGTGAAAAATCAATCAGTGTTTGCATTTTCACATGATGGTCTTTGATCCACTTGAAGTTAAATTTTGTGCAATGTATTATTCTTCTTATGAACACCTAGTATTTTCAGAACCACTTATCAATGATGTTACTTGTGTGTGTGTGTGCATGCATACTTTAAATAAAGTTTTAAATGTAGTTATGACATTTGGGTGATAATGTCCCCACTTAAGCAATAGACTATATAACAACAACAATAACAACAAAGAACCAAAAAAAATTAAATAAATAAAAAACCAAATTCATGGCTTGAAAACCTGATGTCAGTATGTATTTCAGTCAAGTTAGTGATTTCATTTTCCATTATACGATATGAAATAAAGAAAATAACCATTTCTATATAATGTAAAAGATTCACACAGAACTGAATTTTTAAAATTTATTTATATTTTTCTAAATTACAGTTTATTCACTTTGTATTCCCACTGTAGCCCCTCCCTCTTCCCACACCAATCTCACCCTCCCTCTCTCATCACCTCTCATGGTCCTCCCCAAGTCTACTGATAGGGCAGGTTCTCCTCCCCTTCCATCTGACCCTAGCCTATCAAGTCTCATCAGGACAGGCTGCATTGTATTCCTCTGTGGCCTTTGTAGGCTGCTCCCTCATCAGGGTAAGTGATCAGAGATCCAATCACAGAGTTCATGTCAGAGAGAGCCCTGTTCCCATTACTAGGGTTGCCACTTGGATACTGAGCTGCCATGGGCTACATCTGTGCAGGGGTTCTAGGTTATCTCCATGCATGGCTCATGGTCAGAGTATCTGTCTCAGAAAAGACCCCTGTGCCCAGAATATTTTGATCTGTTGCTTTCCTTGTGGAGCTGCTGTACTCTCCATATCTTTCTATCTCCTGTCTTTCATAAAATTCTCTGCACTCTGTCCAAAGTTTGGCTATGGGTCTCAACATCTCCTTTGATACCTTGCACAGGCTCTAAAATCAACAATCAATAAATAGGATCTCATGAGAATGAAAAGATTCTGTAAAGCAAAGGACACTGTCATCAGAAAAAAAAAGACAGCCTACAGACTGGGAAAGGATCTTCACCAATCCTATATCTGACAGAGAGCTAATATCTAAAATATATAAAAAAACTCAAGAAGTTAAACAGCAAAAAACCATGTATTCCAGCTAAAAAATGGGGTACAGAGCTAAACAGAGAATTCTCAATACAGGAATATTGAATGGCAGAGAAACACTTAAATGCTCAACATCCCTAGTCATCAGGGAAATGCTAAAAAAAAAATACTTGAAATTTCACTTTACACCCATCAGAATGTCTATGATCAAAAACTCAAGCGAGAACACATCCTGGAGAAGATATGGAGAAAGGGGATCCCTCCTCCATTGTGGGTGGGAATGTAAACTTGTACGACCACTTGGGAAATCAATTGGTGCATTCTCAGACAATTAGGAATAGTGCTATACCACTTTTAGGCATATATCCAAAGTATTCTCAAATATACAACAAGGATATTTGCTCAACCATGTTCATAGCAGCTCTATTTGCTATAGCCAGACTCTGGGAACAACCCAGATGTCCCTCAACTGAGTAATGGTTACAGAAATTGTGGTACACTTATACAGAGCTGATGTTTATAAATGGCCTGGGGCATGACTAGAGAGATTTCAAACAAACAAACAAAGAAAAAAAACCAAAAAACACAAAAACCCAACCCCCAAAGCTATCATCCTTTGTAGCCCCATGAATTTTAAGATAAATCCATATTGCTGAAGATCTTACACATAGGACATAGAAGAACTCAGCTGAATCTGAACCGAAAACCTCCTTGTTGTGGAAATATCTTTCTTAATACCACATGGTGTATGCAAGCTTCCAAAGCACGTGGTTAGGGAAACAATTACTAGTCCCACTCATGTGTGACACCTGGCATCTATAAACCACAAGAATGAAATTCATGGCATTATGTTCCCAAAGGCACAATAGTGTCATTTACATCTTGAGAGGAAACCAGTAGTGGTATACTTAGACTTAAGTGACACTCATCTCGAGAGAATGCATGCCAGTTATTAGAAATATAGCTAACTACCCATGCCTGATGAGACCAATATATTATTCCCACTTAACTAGACTAGTACAATTTCTGACTATATCTTAAATAGTTGTCTTTCTACCAACAGATCTTATCATTCATCAAAACAACTTCTTTGACAGCAGATGAAGATCATTGCAGAAGTTTGCAAATGTTCAAAGTGTGAAAAGCAGCTAAGTTGTGCCAATTTACAGTTGATAATTTTATAGCCCAGCATTTACATTTTATTATTATTTATTAAAATTTGTTCACTTTGTATCCCAGATATAGCCCTCTACCTCATCTTTTCCTGCTCCCACCTTCTGCCCTGTTCCCTTCCATGTCCCTGGGCTAATTCATTGATAGGGAAGGGCAATCCTTACTGTCTGACCCTAGGATATCAGGTCCTATTAGGAATGCCTGGATCCTTCCCATGGACTGGCAAGGTGCTACCTCAGGGTCTTTTTGATTTTCTTTTCCCTGTTAGCTAAAGACATTGAGAATTTCTTTAAGTGTTTCTCTGCCATTCAATATTTCTCTGTTGAAAATTTTCTGCTTATCTCTGTACTCCATATTTTAATTGGATTACTTGTTTTGTTGGTGTTTAACTTCTTGGATTCTTTATATATACTGGATATTAGCTCTTTGTCAGATGTAGAGTTGGTGAAGATACTTTCCAAGTCTGTAGGCTGTCATTTTGTTCTGATGACAGTGTCCTTTGCTTTACTGAAACCTTTCAGTTTAATGAGGTCCCATTTATTTATTGTTGCTTTTAGAGCCTGTGCTGTTGGCGTTCTGTTTAGGAAGTTGTCTCCTGTGCCAATGAGGTCAAGGCTCTTGCCCACTTTTTCTTCTAAGAGGTTTAGTGTGTCTGGTCTTACAATGAAATCTTTTGTTTTGTTCAGCGTGTTAAATATGGATTTATTTTCATTTTTCTACCTGTAGACATCCAGTTAGACCAGCACCATTTGTTGAAGATGCTATCTTTTTTCCATTGTATGGTTTTGGATTATTTGTCAAAAATCAATTATCCATAGGTGCATGGGTTTATTTCTGGGTCTTCAGTTCGACTCCATTGATACACCAGTCTGTTTTTATGCCAGTACCATGCCTTTTTTAAAACTACTGTTGCTCTATAGTACAACTTGAGATCAGAGAAGAAGATGCCTCCAGAAGGATCGTTTTAGCTACTCTGGGTTTTTGTTTTTCCATATGAAATTGAGAATTGTTCTTTCGAGGTCTGTAAAATATTGTGTTGGTATTTTGATGGGAATTGCATTGAATCTGTGGATTGTTGTTTTCACTATGTCAATCCTACGAAGCCATGAGCATGGGAAATCTTTCCATCTCCTGATATCGTCTTTAATTTCTTATGTCAGAGACTTGAAGTTATTTTCACACAGGTCTTTACTTGCTTGGTTAGAGTCAGGTTACAGTCACACCAAGGTACTTTATGTTATTAGTGGCTATTGTGAAGGGTGTTGTTTCCCTAATTTCTTTCTTAGCCCATTTGTCTTTTGTACAAAGAAGGGCTTCAGAGTTTTTGAGTAAATTTTGTATCCAGCCACTTTGCTGAAAGTGTTTATCAGCTGATGGAGTTCTGTAGTAGAATTTTTTGTATCCCTTATGTATACTATCGTATCATCTTCAAATACTGATATTTGGACTTTTTCTGATCTATTTGTATTCCCTTGATCTCCTTTAATTGTCTTATTGCTCTAGCTAGTACTTTGAGTACTATGTTGAAAAGGTAAGAAGAGAGTAGGCAGATTCATTTGAAGTTATCTTTGTTGGATATTTGTGCAGTTTAGGTATCAAGGTGACTGTGGCTCATAGAATGAGGTTGGTAATATTCCTTCTGTTTCTGTTTTGTGGGACATTTTGAAGAGAATTGGAGTTAGCACTTCTTTGAAGGTCTGGTAGAATTCTGCGCTGAAACCATCTGGCCCAGGGCTGGTTTTGGAAGGGAGGCTGTTGATCACTGCTTTAATTTCCTTGGAGGATATAGGACTATTCAATCTTCCTACCTGATCATGATTTAATTTTGGTAAATGGAATCTATCAAGAAAATTGTCCATTTCTTTTATATTTTCAAATTTTGTGGCCTATAGGCTTTTGTAGTATGACCTAATGATTCCTCAGTGTATGTTGTTATGTCCCCCTTTTCATTTATTTTGTTGGTTTAGACAATGTCCCTCTGCTTTTATTTAGTTTGGCTAAGGGTTTCCCTATCTTATTGATTTTTCTCAAAGAAACAACTCTTGGTTTCTTTAATTCTTTGAATTATTTTCTTTGTTTCTAATGTATTGTTTCATATTAATTCCAGCCCTGATTTTGATTACTTTCAGCTGTCTACTCCTCTTGGGTATATCTGCTTCTTCTTCTCTTTTTGCTTTTTAAGTGCTTTCTTGTATGCTGTTAAGTTGCTTGTGGGAGATGTCTTGAATTTCTTCATGAAGGCACTTAGTGCCACTTTCCTCTTAGCACTGCTTTCATAAGTTTGAATAAGTGGTAGCTTCCTTGTAATTGAATTCTAGAAATTCCTGAATTTCTTTCTTTTTTATTTTCTCCCTGACTCAGTTGTCATAGAGAGTTGTTCAGTTTCCATGAGTGTATAGGCTTTTTGTTATTTCAGTTATTGCTAAGGTCTAGTTTAAGACCAAGGTGGTCTGAAAAGATACAACAAATTATTTTAATTTTCTTCTATCTGTTGAGGCTTGCTTTGGGCCTGACTATATGATCAATTTTGGAGAAGGTACCGTTGTGTTTGGGTAAAAAGTTTTGTAGACATCTATTAGATCCATTAGACCTCTGTAAGTGTCATTATTTCTCTGTTTAGATTCTGTCTCAATGATCTGTTCCTTGGTGAGAGTCAGTTGTTGAAATCTCCCACTATTAAGGTGTTGGAATCATTGTGTGATTTAAGTTTTAATAATGTTTATTTGACAAATGCAGAAGCCCTTTTGTGCATAGATGTTCATGATTGTGATGTTCTCTTGGTGGACTTTTCCTTTGATGAGAATGAAGTGTCCCTCTCAATCTCTTTTGGTTAATTTTTGTTGAAGTCTATTTTACTAGATATTAGGATGGCTCCTTCAGCTTGCTTCTTGGGTCTATTTGCTTGGAAACTCTTTTTCCATTATTAACTAGGAGGAAGTGTCTATTTTTTTTTCTGAGGTGTGTTTCTTGAATGCAGCAGAATTTTGGAATCTGTTTCTGCAACCAATCTATTAGTTTGTTTGTTTTTATTAGAGAGTTGAGACCATTGATGTTAATAGAAATTAGTGACCAGTGTTTGTTAGTTCCTTTTATTGTGCAGTAGGTGGTGATTGTGTGTCTGTGTGCTTGTTTTCTGTTGCGATGGCATCTTTTTCCTATGTTTTCTTGGGGCATACTTGATCTTGCTGGGTTTCAGTTTCCCTTCTAGTATCTTCTCTAGGGCTGGGTTGCTGCATATGTATTGGTAAAATTTAGTTGTGCCATGGAATATTTTGTTTTCTCTATCTGTGTTGATTAAAAATTTGCTGGATATTGTAGTCTTGATTGGTTTTGGTCTTAGTGTCTGTACAATATTCACTCAGGCCCTTCTGGCTTTCATGCTTTCTATTGAGAATTCTGTTTTGATTCTGATCGGTTTGGCTTCATTTTAATTTTTTAATGTGTAAAGAAATCTTTTAAAAATCATATCTGTATGAAGACTTTTAAGACTCTGACAGAGACACTTAGACTAAAGAATAAACCCAGAGGAAATCAAGTAGAATTTTCTGGCCTTCACTGTACCTGAGGAGCATCAGACATCTTAGAACAGTTCAAAACAGGGAGGAGAATAGTTGTGATTTGGGGTAAGCTACTTCAAAAGATGTTACCTGAGGACTCTTACACTCAGTTTAATTTCTTATTCAGGTTTGAAAGGATATGGAACTTTAGTATCATTGATAGAAAACAAATGGCTAATGCAATCCTTTAGCAGATGCTAGTTAAGTACAATCATGCCTGCTAACACTTTTGGGGGAAATTATTTTTAAGTATTTATCTTTATTTCTAGTTATATATACTAATTTCTCTCTGCCTTTGTGTATGTGAGTGTGTGTATATGTGTGTGCACACACAAGTGAGCACAATGCCTGGAGAGACCAAAAACTGATGGCAGATCAGTTCTAATAAACTGATCCTTCTCTTCAGATCAATAGGGGTATTAGCTCATTTTATCTTTTCCTTTTTTAATATTTATTTGTTTTATTTTTTAATTAATTAGTTCAATTTGTACCTCAGTCATATGCCCCTCCTTCCTCTCTTTCCAATCTCTCCCTCTCTCCTTCCCATATTCCCTCTTCTAGGAGAGCCCTTCTACCCAGACACCTCAGTTCATCTATGCACATGAGGACTGAGTTTGTCTTTCTCCCTTGTGGCCTTGTAGGAAATTTTCATCAGGGGGAAGTGATCAAAAAGCAGGTAACAAAGTCCATGTCAGAGATATCTCTGACTACTCTAACTATTGGGCTTATATGAAGTCGTTTTAAAAGGGTTAAGTCATTAGCACAATAGGCCATGTAGGGTTCATAGTTTAGTCTAATATACAGACATATTTCAGAATAGATTGGCAAAACCACAGAAATTATAGGGATCACAATGTATTTAGTTATAATAATTTCTACTAACTGCTTTTATTTTTATTGAAAAAAGGGAGGAGGTCCTCCCCCATCAGTGGACTTGGAGGGGCCAGGGAGGAGATGAGGGAGGGATGGGGAGAGTGGGAGGGAATGAGAGAGGGGGCTATGACTAGGATACAAAGTACCTAACCTATGATTAATATAAAAATAAATAAATTACATTTAAAAAAAGAAAAATATTACAAATGTGTGTTTTCCACATCATTACTGTTTTTTTACATTTACTTTTAATTAAATTTTTATTTTTTATATTAATTACAGTTTATTCATTTTATATTCCAGCTGTAGCACCTCCTTCATTCCCTCCCAATCTCACCCTCCCTCCCTTATTTCCTCCCATTTCCCTCTCCAACTCCACTGATATGGGAGGTCATCCTCTTCTTCTATCTGACTCTAGTTTATCATGTCTTATCAGGACTGGCTGTAATGTCCTCCCCTGTGGTCTGGAAAGGCAGCTCTTTCCTCAGAGAGAGGTAATCAAAAAGCCAGCCACTGAGTTCATGTCAGAGACAGTCCCTGTTCCCCTTACTAGGGAATGCACAGGGAGACTGAGCTGCCATGGTGTACATCTGAGCAGGGGTTCTAGGTTATATCCATGAATGGTCCTTGGTTAAAAGCAAAAAATCAAGTAATCTAATTAACAAATGGGGTAAAGAGCTAAACAGAGAATTTTCTGTAGAGGAATAGAGAATGGCAGAGAAACACTTAAAGAAATGCTCAACATCCTTAGTCATCAGGGAAATGCAAATCAAAACAACACTGAGATTTCACCTTACACCCATCAGAATGGTTAAGATCAAAAACTCAAGTGGCAATTCATGCTGGAGAGGATTTGAAGAAAGGGGAACCCTCCTCCATTGCTGGTGGGAATGTAAACTCGTACAACCACTTTGGAAATCAATCTGGCCCTTTCTTAGACAATTAGGAATAGCGCTTCCTCAAGATCTAGCTATATCACTCGTTGGCATATATCCATAATATGCTCAAGTATACAACAAGGACATTTGCTCAACCATGTTCATAGCAGCTTTATTTGTAATAGCCAGAAATTGGAAATAACCCAAATGTCCCTCAACAGAGGAATGGATACAGAAATTGTGGTACATTTACACATTGGAATACTACTCAACAATTAAAAACAAGGAAATCACGAAATTTGCAGGCAAATGGTGCGATCTAGGAAAGCTCATCCTGAGTGAGGTATCCCAGAAGCAGAGAGACACTCATGGAATATACTCACTTATAAGTGGCTATTAGATATATAATATAGGATAAACATTCTAAAATTTGTACACTAAAGAAGCTACACAAGAAGGAGGATCCTGAGTAAGATGATCAATCCTCACCCAGAAAGACAAATGGGGATAAAGAGGGATAAAACAGGGAACAGGACAGGAGCCTACCACAGAGGGCCTTTCATAAACTCTACCCAGCAAGGTATCAAAGCAGATGCTGAGACTCATAGCCAAACTTTGGGCAGAGTGCAGGGAATCTTATGAAAGAAGTGGGAGATAGAAAGACCTGGAGAAGACAGGTGCTCTACCAAAAAATCGAACCAAAAAATCTGGGCCCAGGGGTCTTTTCTGAGGCTGATACTGTTTTTTATTAATTTCTAAATGTAAATTCACATCAAACTTGAAAAGGTGACCACAAAAGCACTTGATGAGGTGGTAAGTAATCAATTTTTTTCTTTTTTCTCGTTTTCTTCTTTTTGTAGTAGTAGTAGCAGCAGTAGCAATATTTATAATTTATTAATATTTTGCCCCTCATTCCCAAACTCTTTAACTTACTTCTCTCTTCAAAAATCTAATTATCCAAGTTAACTTAGTAGACAAAAAAATGAATGAAATTTTAAGTTGAAATTTTCATTATTTTGTATATAACTGGTAGGAGTATAGCAGGTATATGCATTGTAGAAAAGCACATGAGGGGCCTAATTTTTTAAAAATGTAATTGCAATATTTCCTGCATTTTTGATATACAAAATAAATTAAATAAAAATTCCAAAAGATTTAAATAGTACTGTTCTCATCACAGTACTCCTTTTAAAAAACATTTATGCTGTGTGGCATTAACCTACATTTTCATTAAGATATGAATGGATACCATGAAATAATATGTGTCCTTAATAGGAACAAAGGCCTGCAGCATATAGAGACATCAATGAATGCTGAAAACATTACTATAATATGAATAGACTAAAAATAGTCATTCAAATATTGAATGAAATTACTTACATTAGTTGTCTTAAACAGGAACAAAGCAAAACACTGATTTTTAACTAGTGTTTAATATAATATCAGAAGACTGCTGAACAGCTGATGTTTCCAAAGCAAAAGAGAAAAGGGAGGGTTCCTTTATTTATGTGTCCTGAAACCGTCCTACAATATGTCACATACCCCATTAATGAAGACAAGGAAGACTTCAGTCAGAAAATAAATAGTTCTCACACATTTAATTACAATCATGATGACTACATTTCTTAAGTAGCATTTCATAACTGGAATCATCAAGTATCACTAATTTATCATCATACAAATTTTAGAAAGGCCACTCTGAAGAAGAGGTGAAGCCTACTTTTGTCAACAGGGCTATAAAACTTTCTAATTTAGAACAATGTGGAACTCTAAGTTTCTTAACAAAATTAACAAACATAGTTCCAAGTCCTTGAATTTCATCCACATCTGACTCTCTGAATCAATACCTTGACTATTCCAAATACGCTCTTCACACTAAGTGTCTCTTTATTGATACAATCCTTTTTATTTTTCTGAGAAGATTGGTTGTTTGCTTAGACTAATTTAATCAAGTAGCTGGTCATTAAATTGGTAGAGCTCACTATTATCATTCACAATTAGCAAGTTAATTATAGATTTGATTCTGTAGTTCTCATTTCAGTGTTGTGCTAACTAAAATGGTGTAGAGCCTTGAAAGCTGGAAACTTTGAAAGCACAATTTTCAGCACGGAATTTCTCTGCAAAATTGCTTCTTTTTAACTCAATTTTTAATTGATTCACACCTCTAAAGAACTTTTGAGAGTATAAAGGCTATATATTCATTCTTTGATAATTTGCTTCAAAACGTACCATCTGCCAGTGTCTTTTTCTATTTTATAGCAATTATTTAGATACTTGGAACCACACCATTAATTTTACTGATGGTGGTGATGTGGGATTATGTCTGGCTTTTACAACTTTTCTACCTGTGGAACTTAATATATTAGTCACCACGTTTTTAAATTTTTAAAATATAATTCATTACAGAGATGAAATCAATGAATGCAAGATGGCATAAGAGATAAATGGCATATTTATAAACTATGTACTTAATGATAGCTGGAAATAGCACAAAATCTGCTGAATATTTATTCAAACTGACAAATATGCTATTTTAGGAACATAAAATGACACTTATATGGAATAAATATAATAATAATATCATAAAACAATAAAATAAAGGAAACAAAGACAAACATTGAAATTTTAGTAAAGTAAAACACTTCATCAATTTACCTGGAAACCTGTTGTCACAGTAAATATAAATTGTTCAGAGCAGCATTTCCATTTAAACCAGGCTGACTGAAGTACATCATCATGTATTTGTTTCTTTTCCTTCATAATTTCTTACAGATAGTTTTAATTGTAAAAATTATTAAATATGTATATACTTTAAAATTCCTTTCTAGAACACAATATTCTAACAGATGAAGATCTTATGAATCCTCCAGAAAATTAGTTTTAGGATATACTTTGGTATAGATAGATAGATATAAATATAAATATATGAATAGATAAATGCTTATATATAAGATAAGAAGAAAGATGAACCACTAGCTAGGTAGAGTTGCTGATGTAATGTGAAAATGTAGTACTCCACAAATTGGTTTTCAGAAATTACAGCATATGTCACAAATAGAAGAGATTCTATTGTTTCATTTCAAGGACAAAAATATATAATTTTCACAGTAATTTATTTCTTTCCTTATTAACATTTTTATTTTATATTAATCACAGGTTATGCAAGGACCACATATATCAGGGCACAGGGGTCTTTTATGAGACAGAATTCTATTTCTATTGACACATTTTTATGAATATGTGCTTAACTTTGTATTATAGCTTCTGAACTATAAAGATCAAAAGAATTTGTGTTGTGTTATGAAGATATAATTTATGTACTAATTTATATTGTTTTGTATATTATAGGCTAAAGAACAATTTAAACTAAAACGTAGAAAATTATTTTTGCTTGTCTTTTCAAATTGCAACTATATTAATGACATCAAATAATATATGATTAAATATTAAATTATTGAATTCATTTTATAATTTTTTCTTTTAACTATTGTCATTTATATACTGTGCTACACACACTGGACTAGATTTTAGCTCAGATTATTTGCTATTAAGTGGAAGATGATTGTGATATTATAAAAAATAGAATAATATATATTTAGGCCCTTAAGAATTGTCAATGTATTAACAGAAATGAATATGGAAGAACATAACTTATTGCTGTTTTTCTCTGATGATTTTAAAGATTCAAATGAACTTTAATATTGTCAGAGGATTAATTCACCGTGATATACCTTGGAATTTTATTCAGGCTTGCAAAAATAAAGCTTTTTTCTCTTTAATATATCCATACATCCCGATAAGTCCAAGAAAAGGGAAAAAATATACACAATAGTCTATTATTCTATGACCCATCATGAATAATACATTGAGGACTACAGAGTCCTCAAGTCTAGTAAGGTATTTTCCCTGTGACTTTTGTGGCCCACTTGACCTCTGGGGGTTTTTGTGCTAACCTTGTCTTTGGTGTCCCTAGTACCACCATGGCCTACAGTTCCTTATGATGATGGGCCTCTAGCCAGAGTTGTGGAGTTAAGATGCTAGTTCTGGTTACTCAGACCAGAAGACAGAGTAAACATACACCAAGCGAACCAACATCCATTAACAACAATATAACAAACATAAACTCAGAAATCAGCTCCTATCATGAAAATAACTACTAGAACCAGATGGCTAAAAGCCAGCAGAAGAATGTAATCCACAATAGCCAAGGCAATATGGTACCACCAGAGTCCAGCTATTCTACTACAGAAAGCTCTAGATAGCCTTATACAGCTGAAGGACAAGAAAATTACCTATACCCAACACTATAATGATGATAGAGACCTTTAAGGAGGAAATGAATAAATCCCGTAAAAAAATACAGGAAAATGCAATCAAACAGGTGAAGGAAATATATAAAACTCTTCAAGACCTGAAAACAGAAATAGAAGCAATCAAAACACAGACACACACACACAGTCGCACACACACACACACACACACACACACAAACACACAAATTAAGGAAATCTAGAGATGGAAAACCTAGGGAAGAAAACAGGAATAGATGCAAGCATCACCAACAGTGCAAGATATGGCAGAAAAAAAAAACTCAGGTGTAGAAGATATAAGAGATTAAATTGATAAATTATTCAAAGAACATTCCAAATCTATACTGTTTCTCTATTATTATTATTAATTACTCATTACAATTTATGCCCTTTGCATCCCAGCTGTGGCCCCTCTCCTCTCCTCTCCTCCCAGTGCCACCCTCCCTCCCTCTTCCCCCGCTATGCCACTCCTCTAAGCCACTGACAGGGGAGATACTGACAAAAAACATCCAGTAAATCTGGGCCACTATAAAAAGACCAAACCTAAGAAAATTAGGAATAGAAGAAAAAGACGATCCCCAAAACAAAGGTCCTGAAAATATTTTCAACAAACTCATGGGAGAAAATTTCCCTAATACAAAGAAAGAGATGTCTATAAACAGACAAAAATCTTATAGAACACCAAATAAATGGATTCAATCAGAAGAGAAAATCCTTCCACTCCACAATAATCAAAATACAAATGTAAAAAAGCAGAGAAAGAATATTAAAATCCACAAGGATAAAAAGCCAAGTAACATACAAAGGCAGATCTATAAGAATTAAAGCCAGAAGGGCCTGGGAAGATGCCTTTCAGTCTCTAAGAGATCACAGATGTTAGCCCAGACTACTATACCCAGCAAAACTTTCAATTATCATAGAATAAGAAAAAAGATTTTCTATAATAAAATGAAATTTAAACAATATCTATCCACAAACCCAGCCCTACAAATGATACTAAAAGGAAAACTCCAACCCTAGGAGGTTAACAACACACAAGGAAACACATACACACACAGACAACACACACATACAAACACACATACACACTACTAACACCAATATCAAAATAAGAGAAAATATTAATCATTTGTTTTTAATACCTCTCAACATCAATGAATTCAATTTCCCAATAAAAAGGCATCAGCTAACAGACTGGATGAAAAGCAGGATCCATTATTCTGCTGCATACAAGAAACACACCTTAAAAACAAAGATAGACATTACCTCAGAGTAAATGGCTAGAAAAATGTTTCCCAAGGAAAGAGACACAAGAAACAAGCTGGAGTAGACATTCTAGTATGTAATAAAATAGACTTTCAACCAAAATTAATCAAAAGAGATGGGGCAGAATACTTCATCCTCATCAAAGGAAAAATCCAGCACGATGACATCTTAATTCTCAACATCTATACCCCAAATGCAAGGGAACCCACATTTGTAAAACAAACATTACTAGAAGTGAAGTCACACATGGAGCCCCGTACATTAATAGTAGGAGACCTCAACACCCCTCTCTCACCAATGGACAGATCATCCAGACAGAAACTAAATAGATGTTATGAATCAGTCGGACCTAACCTATATATACAGAACATTACATCCAAAAACAAAAGAATATACCTCCTTCGCTTCACTTCGCGGAACCAAAACAGACCACTTAGTTGGTCACAAAGCGAGCCTCAACAGATACAGGAAAACTGAATTAACTCCTTGCATTTTATCAGATCACCATACTTAAAGCTGGACTTAAACAATAGAAACACTACAAACTCATGGACACTGAACAACGCTCTACTCAATGACCTCACTGTCAGAAAGGAAA
>CM053764.1:32156505-32173653 GCA_028658305.1 Pachyuromys duprasi
TCTACTTCCTATATTGCAGAAAAAATAATTAATGAATTTTCATAAATTTTTAACCCTCTAGAATAATTAAGGCTCTATTTGCTAATTGAAGACCTTAGTTTTCTTTTATGTATAATTTAATATAAATAGATTCTTAACATTTGGCAAATAGAATCATACTATGACTGAGGAAGTCGAGTAGTATCTGACAATTTCACAACCAAGATTTTTCAAAATATTCAGTTTTATAATCCTCAACATTTTTTGTTATGAGGGAATTTTCCATTCCTTTGTTGTGTAAATAAACTTATAGCTATTTAAAATGCTCCCCTTTTCTGTATCATGCCAACCATATAGAAGAACAATGGCCAGAATTTTAGTTCCTCATAGTTCCACTGTTAATTTGTCTTCCATAAACTTTTCTTTTATTAGTAGACTAGCACCAATATATTATCTACTCTTTCCTTTGGGGCCTTAGATTCAAGTGTACATTTCTAGCCAATATAAAATACTTAAACTGGAATGAAAGCTTAGGTCTTGTCATTTTTTATTAATTAATGAATATATTTATTTATTACAATTTATTCACTTTGTATCTCCACTATAGCCCCCTCTCTCCTCTCCTCCTTGTCCCACCTGTCCTCCATTTTCTCACTTTATGCCCTTTCCATAGTACCCTAATAGGGGAGGCCCTCTTCCCTTTCTATCTGGCCCTGGCCTATTAGTTCTCAACAAGGCTGGCTCCATCATCTTCCTCTGTGGCAAGGCAAGGCTGCAACCTCTTCAGGGAGAGGTGATCAAAGAGCTGACCACTGAGTTCATATCAGAGACAGCCCCTGCCTCCCTTACTATAGAATCCACTTGGAACTGCGCTTGGTCTGAGCAGGGAATCTGTGTCTTCTCCAAGCATGGTCCTTGGTTGGAGTATCAGTCTCTGCATGACCCTTTGGGGCCAGGTTATTTGTTCTGTTTGTCTCTTTTTGGAGTTCCTGTCCCCTCTAGTTCTCTCTGTCTCTCTTTTCTTCCTCAAGGTTTCCTGCACTCTGCTGAAGATATGCACTCAAAAGGTACTATGAGTTTCAGTATCTCCATCAATACCTTCGTGGGTAGAGGCTTTCAGAGGTCCTCTGTTGAAGATGTCTGTCCTGCTCCTTGTCTTCTTCTATTTCCGATGTTTATCCAGTTTGTCCTTCTGAGTGAGGTTTCAGCTCTTCCCTAGGGTCCTCCTTGTTGTAGCTTCTTTAGAACTATAGATATTAGTACGTTTATCCTATATTATATGGCTAATATCCACTTATAAGTACATATCATATGTGTCTTTTGCTTCTGGGTTACCTCACTCAGGATGATCTCTCTAGTTCCCACCATTTACCTGCAAATTTCATGATTTCCTTGTTTTTGGTTGCTGAGTAGTATTCCATTGCATAATTGTAACACACTTTCTGTATCCATTCCTCCATCATTGGACATCTAACTTGTGTCCATATTGTGGCTATTAGAAATAAAGCTGCTATGAACACAGTTGAGCAAATGTCCTTGCTGAATGTTAGGGCGTCTCTTGAACATATGCCTAGGAGTGGTATAGCCGGATCTTGAGTTAGCACTATTCCTAATTTTCTGATAAAGTGCCAGATTGATTTCCAAAGTGATTGTACAAGGTTACATTCCCACCAATAATGGAGGAGGGTTCCCCTTTCTCTACAACTTCTCAAGCATGCTTCATCCCTTGTGTTTATATTTATTTATTACAGTTTATTCACATTTTATCCCAGCTATAGCTTCCTCCCTCCTCCCCTCCCAATATCATCCTCCATCCCTCAACTCCGCCCATGCTTCTTCCCAAGTCCACTGACAGAGGAGGTCTTCCTCCCTTTCCATCTGACCCTTGTCTATCAGGTCTCATCAGGACTGGCTGCATTGTCTTCCTCTGTGGCCTGGCAAGGTTGCTTCCCCTCATGGAGAGGTAATCAATGAGCCACCCACAGAGTGCATGTCAGAGATAGTCCCTGTTCCCATTACTAGGGTACCCACTTGGAGACTGAACTGTCATGGACTACATCTACGCAGGGGTTCTAGGTTATCTACATGCACAGTCCTTGGTTGGAGTATCAGTCATAGAAAAGAACCCTGGGCCCAGATTTTTTGTTTCTGTTTTTCTCCTTGTGGAACTCCTGTCCTTTCCAGGTCTTTCTAGCTCCCTTGTTTCATAAGGTTCCCTGTATTCTGCCCAAAGTTTGGTTATGAGTCTCAGCCTCTGCTTTGATATCCTGCTAGGTAGAGTCTTTCTGAGGCCCTCTGTGGTAGGCTCCTGTTTTCCCTCTTCCAATGTCCATCCTATTTGCATTTCTAAGTGAGGATTGATCATCTTACCCAGGGTCTTCCTTCTTGCTCACCTTCTTTAGGGGTAGAGATTTTAATATGTTTCTCCTATATTATATGTCTAATATTTACTTATAAATGAGCATATACCATTTGTGTGTCTTTCTGCTTCTTGGATACCTCGTCTAGGATGATCTTTTTTAGTTCCCACCATTTGCCTGCAAGTTTCATAATTTCCTTGTTTTTAATAGCTAAGTAGTATTTCATTGTGCATATGTACCACAATTTCTGTATCCATTCCTCAGTTGAAGGACATCTGTGATGTATCCAGTTTCTGGATATTACAAATAAAGCTTCTATGAACATGGTTGAGCAAATGTCTTTGTTGTATACTTGAGCATATTTTGGATATATGCCTAGAAGTGTTAAAGGTGGATCTTGAGGTAGCACTATTCTTAATTGTCTGAGAAAGCACCAGCTTGATTTTCAAAGTGGTTGTACAAGTTTACATTCCCACCAGTAATGGAGAAGGGCTCACCTTGGCACCTGTGCATCCCTTGTAATTTTGAACTTATCCATTCTGGTGTGTGTGAAGTGAAATCTCAGGGTCATTGTGATTTGCATTTCTCAGGTGACCAAGATGTTGAGCATTTCTCTGCCATTAGATATTCCTCTGTTGAGAATTCTCTGTTCAGCTCTGTATCCCATTTTTTAAGTGGATTACTTGATTTGCTGGTGTTTTATTTCTTCAGTTCTTTATATAGTTTTTACATATATATGTATACATATATGTATATATACATACATATATATATATGTATATTCTTTATATTCTGTCTGATGTAGGGTTGGTGAAGACATTTTCCCAGTCTTTAGACTGCTCTTTTGTTTTGATGATATTGTCCTTTGATTTACAGAAGCTTTTCAATTTCATGATGTCCAATTTATTGATTGTTGATCTTAGAGCCCATCCTATTGGTGCACTATTCAAGTAGTTGTTTCCTGTGCCAATGAGTTCGAGGCTCTTCCCCACTTTTTCTTCTAACAGATTTAGTATGTCTGGTTTTATGGAGAGGTTTTTGTTCCACTTGGATTGTACTTTATGTAGGGTGATAAATTTTTCTACACGTAGACATCCAGTTATACCAGTACCATTTGTTGAGGATGCTATCTTTTTTCTATTGTATGATTTTAGCTTCTTTGATTCAATTCCATTGATCCACCAGTCTGTTTTGTTAAACACCTTTTGTATCACTGCATTTGCCCAAAATATTTGTAAAATTCTCACACTGTTTTGCTAACAAATATGTGTGGGGGTATTATTGAAATAATTATATATTCAACTAACTTTTGAAGGTGGTTGAGGTACTTATGACAGGAATTTTGAAAGATGAAAGAGGTTCAGGCAATATTATATGAAATATGCTGTGTTTTTACCCTTTTATATATGAAATATTTTGTGTAGAAACAGAAGTATAGAATTTAAATGTGAACCAACACTGTTAATAAAGCAATTCTTTTTAAATTACTGTTAGTCCAAAGTGAAGTATGCCTCAAGTGAATTGATATGATTGAAATTCATGTTTTCAAAACAACAAGAAAAAAGCATACGTGAAATAGAAAATGAGTTTGAGAAAAGAAATCCTGGCAAAGCCTCACAGGATAGTTACATGGAAAGTTTATCTATAGCTCTTTGACTCTACTTCAGCTGTACCCAGATGTGATATAGCTTGGCATGTTTTAATAATAACTAGATTTTAATTAATATGTCCATAGGAAATTAGTAAATCACATCTCAAGATGGAACAATGGAAGTGATTTCAGAGACAAGGAGAACACAAAGGCTCTGACCTAAGCAATGGATTTAATCCTTTTATTGATTCATTGTATATTTTATTATATTCATATTTATTATATAGTTTCACTATATATAATGAACCTTTCTATATAAATAGTGAAGAAATATAAATTTTGTGTATATATGCATGTTTGTCTGTCTTTCTGTATTTATGTATATTTCTTTGCCTTCTTCTATTTTTCTTTGTCTCCTGGTTTACCAGGAAGTAAACAGTGTTTCATCATTATATAATCTGGCCACCACGATTCTCTTCACAAATACATGTGGCCAGACAACTCATGAACATTCTGGAACTGTGAGATAATTAAATATTAATTGATTTATGGTCACAGCTATGAAAAAGTTACTAGTATAATAACAAAAGAGATTTCTCTAAAACCACATTTACTATTGTGGTTCATTCTGATTTATTAATAAAGATGGAAACTAAGAAGGAGATTACTTTATTAGGAAAATAACTTTTCGACATGATATAAGAATTATCTCAATTTGTGATAAGTTGTGTTTATTTTCATCTTTATAGATTCCATTATGCACTGTGTTCTTTCCATGATTTGACAAATACAATACTACCCTGAGGCTTGAGGAGATGTCTCAACTCATATACTGAATAGTATATAGAAGACCTGACATTCCTTTCCCAGCACATCAAAGAAACACAGAGGTAGATGTTTAAGTCCTTCATAACCTACTTTTGAGGCTAACATAAGGTATATGAAAGACATAAATTTATATAAAGTTTTATTAAGAGTTAACAAACATGCCAATGATAATAGAATTCTTGTACATGTTACTAAAAGGCTCAGATACCAAGATAACATACGTTATTGTGCCCCATTTTAAAATGTAGATATGATACCAAGAAACAATAATTTCTATCTCTTTATGTATGATCTTGTAGCAAATATAATGTTTATATGAGTATTTTCACTTTCATAAATTAAAATCTTTTTCAGGGTCATTATGCATACTTTTAAGATCTAACTATGTACAAACAACTCACTAAGTATAATAAATGATTGTATTAGCATGCTTTAAATGTGTACAAATGTAGGGCCCGACACTATAATGTTAAAAGTCTTCCAAGGGGCGTTTCTGTACAGCAATACATGCAGTAGTTACAAAACTATATTTCTTCTCATAATAAAACCTTTTCAAAGTGAATTTCAATATGTGAATGCACATGTCATATTTTACACAGGATAGCAGGTATTTATTTAGGTTGGGAGAATGAGCTGATGACTGTAAGATGATTAGAACTCACTGTAGCTAAACGATTGCCTCGTCCTTATAGAGGTATATTAATTGTGTCTCTGAATCATCTAATTGGACAAGTCTGACCAGGAATGCTGAGGTCAAAACAAAAATTTGAAGGGAAAAGCTGACACTCGTACCTCATGATCACATGGATACAATTTCAAAAATTAAAGAGGAAATTAACATGAATGTTATCTTTCAAGGATTGTATTGTTTAGAGTACTTTCTTAAGAACAGCAGTTTCTTTTCAAGTTCTTCCTATTAATATTGTTCCCATGAGGGAACTGTTAATTTTAACCTCCATTTTCAGTGCAAATTATTTCTATTCCTGCCATTGCCTGTCTGTTGTTGGAAGCAAGTTATTCATTGCCCAAATCTTTGATGCTTCTCTCTATAATAACATAGTCAAAGATGCACGAATCCTTTCAAATTCTCCCCCTTCATCACAGTGACGGTTACTGAAAATTGTGAGACAAACCACATCGCCAGAGGCCACACAGCGCCTTCAAACAAAGATTAGGTGGTGGAACAGACTGATGCAACTCTCTTTTAGTTACATATGTAACTAAAATTTTATTTTAATTCTGTGCCCACTATATCTCAAATCAGACATGTCATCTGTTATACCCTATAGTCTCTTTCTTGTCATATCCTTACTGCAAAGTCCAAATATTGAGAAAAAAATTAATATTTTATTAATTTTTCATTGGCCATGGATATTCACATTGAATTAATATTTTTGCCTGTGAGACAGCAATAAAATAGGAGAAAGTCAGAATGTTGTGTATCATAGTGTAAAATTTTACCTTAAAATAGCCTTTAAAGTGTTGATCTTTTGGTGTGTATGTATGATTATATTTGTGTGTGTATGTGCTTATGCATATGTGTATGTATATGTGAGTGTGCCTGTGTGTGTATGTGTGTCTGTGTGTCTCTAGGCCAGATGTTTATGATGGCTGTCTGCCTAAATGTCTTGATCTTCTCAACTTTAAGTTTAGTCAGGTGTCTTCCTATATCAAGAGTGCACCAGATCAGTTAGACTGGCTCCCAGTACCCCCAAAGACTATCCAGGTTTTGTTTTTCCAGTGGCACCTGGCTTTTCATTTTTTTTTGTTGTTGTTGTTCTCTCAGTCTTTAACAGAGGAACTTAACTCACATTCTCTAGTTTGAAGCACAAGCATTTTACCAATTGAGTCCTGTTCTTAACCTTTGAGAAATCTATAAGATGAAATTAAGTGTTATATTAGAGAGAGAAGACAGATACATGCATACAAGTACATACAAGTACACTATTAAGATCATTTACCCTCCTCCTACTCCAACTCCTCCTATGTGTTCATCAGATTTTCTTGACTATGTTTTAATCTGTCAAAAACTCTGTTTAGTTCCCATGTCATGATTTTTAATGATATTGCTTATCTTTTTTATGTCTGAGGTATTTTTAGTAGTAACTTTTTCAGATACCCAGCTAGTAAATCTCTTTTCCATTCAGGAGGGTACCCTTTTATTCATATGATACTATTATTAGGAATATAGAAGCTATTCTGGTTTAATGAGGTATCATTCATCACTTAGCCTTAATGCCCGTTCAGAAAGTCATTTATCTGCCTGTAAATGGAAATGTATTCTTCATGTTTTCTTTTATCAGAATCAGAATGTCATTTCTAACATTAAAGTCCATGATCCAATTTTAGTTGAGTTTTGTAGGGGTTAGATGTAGTTTCGTTTTTCTACAGTTAGTCCAGAACCATTTGTTAAAGATGTTGTCTTTTCACTTCTGTGTATTTTTGACCTCATTGTCTGAAGCCAGGTTACTAGAGGAACATTGGTTTAAATAAGAGGCCTCAACTGCATTCCATCAGAGGTGTAACTATTCTAATGCTGGTGTTTTTGTTACTGTACTCTGTAGCTTGAAATCAGAAACGAAGCTGCCTCAGGTTTACCGACCCTCAGTCTTTTGTTTTTTACATATGAATACTGAAGTAGTGTGTTCAATTTTGTAGAGAGCTTTGTTTTGAATTTTGATGGGGTTGCATTGAAACTGTAGATTGCTTTCTGGTAAGGTAGCTACTTTCATATTATCAGTCGTACCAATCTATGAACACACAGGTCTTTTCATTGTCTGTTACCTATTTTCAATATATTTTTTCAGTCAAGCAATTCCAGGGCATGATCTTAAAGTACTGAACATCCTATTCAAGAGATGCTTATTCATAAATATTCATTGTTCCTATATCTACAATAGCGAGGAAGTGAAAAAAGTCTAGATTTTTATCAACAGAATAAAGATAGTAAAAATATGGTTCATAAACATCAAGGAATATTAATCTGCTATAAAAATGAAATCATGAAATCCACAGATAAATGTATGAAAGTGGAAATAACTATTCCAGTCCCAGAAAGATAAAATGTCGCATTCTCTCTCTCATATGTGTATAATTACTTTGAATTCTTTTTTTTTTTTTAGCATGAACTTCTTTTATTTTGATGTCACTCCCCCCCATTGGCTAGGCAATTCTTTATGGTTTTTAAATTTTTTATTATAATTTATTCACTTTGTATCCCAGCTGTAGCTCCCTCCCTTATTCCTTCCCAATCCCATCTTCCCTCCCTCTTCTCCTCCCATACCCCTTCCCCAGTTCACTGATGGGAAGTCCTCCTCTCTTCCATTTGACCCTAGTCTATCAGGCCTCATCAAGACTGGCTGTGTTGACTTCCTCTGTGGCCTGGTAAGGCTGCTCCCCACTCAGGGAGAGGTGAACAAAGACCCAGACACTGAATTCATGTCAGAGACAGCCCCTGTTCGCATTACTAGGGAACCCACTTAGAGACTGAGCTGCCATGGACTACATCTGTGCAAGGGTTCTGGGTTATCTCCATGCATGGTCCTTGGTTGGAGTATTAGTCTCAGAAAAGACCCCTGGGCCCAGAGTTTTTGGTTCTGTTGCTTTCTTTGTGGAGGTCCTGTCTCCTACCCCAGGTCTTTCTATCTCACCCTTCTTTCATAAGGTTCCCTGCACTTATGTGCTTGATTAAATTTGATTAGCCATATTAAGGGGTAGTGAGCAAAAAGGAAGTGGAATGAAGATAGTAATAAGGAGAAAATTGCAAAGTAGTGCAACAGAAATGTAAAAGATGGTGAGGAATAGGTGAGCAGGTAGATAAACTATTGGAAAATTCAGATGCACTAACTAGTGTGTATCCTCAAACCTCATCAGAGAAGTTTCTTTTTGCAGCAGATGGTAATTAATATAGTAGTCCACAAGCAATCAACATACAGAGAATAAGAGACTGTGGAATGCTCATATCTAAATGGAACATCTACAAAACACACTTCTCCCAAGGCTCAGGGACCACTGCAGTGCAGGAAGATTGTAAGTACTAGAGGAAATTGACATTTAAGAAGGAGCCTCTGTAGGACATAGTAATACATAAAGTCAAAGTCAAATGTACACATAAAGTCAAAATAGCTGGGACTGCACACCCAAGACTTGCCAGTCCAAATTTCACCATGAATGGAAGAGGGCTTCATGAAGCTCAACTCCAACAAGGAGCTATTGGCCGCTAATGGCTACTGGGACAAGAAGATCCCCCCCCCCCTATTTTTTAGATTTGTAAGCCCTAAGAGAGTATCAGACTCCAGTATATGTTTCAAACACATGTACCTAAAGGTAGAACTAAATTGACTTGGTGGGATTTCGATTTTAAAAACATGAGATATAGAGGAAGAGATACATAGATAGGTGAATGATATAGAATCTGAGAGAGAGACTTATGTAAGTGTGTGCATTTGGGGGGGGGTGAGAATTGGAGTTTACAGAGAAGTGGAGTAGAAAAGAGGCGAAATATATGTAGATATAAATACTAAATGCTGTAATTTTCAAAGAATAAAACAACAATATCTGTGTATAGCATATTATACCTTTTGAAAAGGCACCAAAATGATATGAAAAGAACAAACATAAACTTGAACATTGGTACTCGATGTTGTAGCATATATCCATCCCTATTATAGTAGTTGTAAGAGAAAAGCACAGTTCTGACGGCCACTAAGTAACATATACTGTAACCCCTTCCCCCCAAAGAAACACTGACTAGAAAACTCAGAAAACAATACAAAGTCACAAAGCAAGCAAGCAAATAGAAATGTACCATATTTTATTACAACTATTACTACTACAATTAATAATAATCATAATGATCATAACAAACAGTGAAACAACTATATATATATATACTAAGAAAAGAGGAGAATGGAACAAAGCTGTCTAGAGTAAGTTGATGAAATTTGTGGCTTGTCCTAAAGCTTGTGCTGAAGTATGATATTTGTGCCAAATGTTGAGGAAAGAAGAAAGATAGAAAGAAAAATAGAAAAATTAGTCATTTAAAGCCAATCCTGTGGCCGCTGAAGAGCATAAAGAATCACAGGAAAAAGAGCAAGATGACTGTCTGTTTACTCAAAAATCTGCCAAAACTTTTAAAAAACAATGCAGTGCATATCTAAGGAACTTATCAGCCACAAAAACTGAAGCAAGCATGTGGCTACGGCTCAAAAAAGGCTTCATAATAAAACTTCTCTCGGGATTTTACTTGACATCCAGAAGTCTTGCCAAACGAAACAAAACAAACAAGCAAAAACCTGTTTTGGGAGAAAAAAGATGGAATCCATGGTCTCCACAGCTTTTAATTGAAATAGCTAGAATACAAGTAAACATTCAGAGAGAGATGAAGCACAAAGAAAATAGAAAATAGTCTAGGAGAAAAGTAAATCAACTGAATCTGACCTGCAGATGAACTTCTCACTGTACCCAGAATACAAGGAATTTTTAAAATAATTACTTTAGCTACTTCAGTAAATGAGAACAAGCAGATTCATAGTGGGCAAGGAAAAACCCTTACAATAGATATGAAAGGTGTCATTTTAAGTTATGTTACATCTTATAGAAATACAAACATAATGAGTCCAATAAATATAATTAAGTGATCTATATAAAAATAAATATTTCTTAAATGGACAAAAATAAATGCAATATTTAAATAAAGTACCATAAATTGGAAAATCAGGATATAGTTCAATGAATAGTCTACTTCAAAAGCTAACAAACAAAAAAACATACAAAAAACCCAAATTACTGCAACATAAGATAAGTCCTTGGGTATGTAAGTCATATAATATAGGATAACTGTACTAAAATCTATACTCCTAAAGAAGCTAAACAACAAGGAAGACCCTAGGGAAGATGCTCAGTCCTCATTAAGAATAACAAATGTGATAGACATTGGAAGCCGGAGAAGATAGGGAACAGGACAGGAGCCTAACACAGACAGCCTCTGAAAGACTCTACTGATCAAAGTATTGAAGCAGAGGCTGAGACTGAGCAGAGTACAGGGAATCTCATTAAATAAAGAGGATATAGAAAGACATGGGAGGGACAGAAGATCTAAAAGGAGACCCACAGACCAAAATAAATAAATAAATAATGGATAGAATAATAAATAAATGGAGCCCTGGGGGCCCTGGAGAGACTGATACCCCAACCAAGGACAATGCATGGAGAGGACCGAAAAACCCAGCTCAGATGTAGCCCATAGAAACAGTTTCCAAGTGAGTTTCCTAATAAGGAGAGCTGGGGCTTTCTCTGGCATAAACTCAGTGACAGGCTCTCTGATCACCTCCCCCTAGGAGGTACAGCCTTGCCAGGCCACAGAGGAAGAAAATGCAACCGGTCCTGATGAGACCTGATAGGCTAGGTTCAAATTGAAGGGAAGGAAAACCTCCCCTATCAGTGGACTAGGGGAGGAGCATAAGAGGAGAAGAGGGATGAGATGAGAGAGGGGGCCACAGTTGGGATACAAATTGAATAAACTGTAATAAAAATAATAAAATTTTAAAAAGATTGTACAAAGAGAAAAGAGAGGTGAGAATTTTGCTGAAATATTAGTTACCACCAGTAGGAAAAAGCTGGATCATGTTATTTTGTATTTACCCAATAATTACACATATTATGGAGTGTATAATTTAATAATTATATATAATTAAATACTCATAAATTATATATGCATACATCTATATATTTTTTTCACAAGACCCATACACTAAAAATTTTCAGTACCAGGTACCAGAACCTCCCTTTCATACAGTTTATAAGAGAGCTACAAGTCATTCCCAAAACAATATAGACTATTGCTATTGCTGCAGGTTGCCTCGCTGAATTTGAAAGTGTGTTCCTATTGCTCAAAAAACTTTCACTTAAGACACATGACTCACATATTGCTGTTTGGATCTAACATGAAAGAAAGCCTTCTTTCTGGGTTCTACATTTTATAGTATTAGAAAACACTGCATATGGGAGGGAACCAGCTTTTATACAAAGAAGGAATATAATTAATTGTACTCCCATCTGTGATACTTAATAACTACTATGATAAAATATCCAGCTAAGTGGCATATTGGTGACGACCAACAGATAGATAACTGGACTTAAGACTCACACTATCCCAGTACTGCCTGTTGTTAGCAATCTAGCCATCTTTCATACAAGGGAGTAAATTATAGTCCTATCCATCTGCGATACTTACAAACCACAACAATAGCCACAATAGCAAGGTATACATAAAGATGTAGTAAGTGGCATTCACATATTGGTGTTGACTAACAGCTATCTAAGTGAACTAAAGTACTACTCGGAAGGAGGAAAATCTTACCTTGTTCTAGAAACTTATCCAGCTTCCCAGGGCTGTGAAGCTTCTGGATCTAAAAGGGTAACTTTATGATCACCACTTTGTATGACCAGTCTAACTCCTAACTACATTCTAAATCTTGCACCAACACTCACAGGTAAATTTAGCTACCACCCTTAACCAAAGAAGTTTCTCTTTGCAGAAAATGGAGACAATCACTGAAATACCACATCTGGATACATACATAGACCAAAAGTATGAGGGAATCATAGCTCTAATAAATAAATCTATATCACAGCTCCTACATATATGGCTCAGAGAACATCGTAATAGGGGAAGAGAAAAGAGTATAAAAGCCAGAATATCAGGATGGCTGCTATGAAGAGTCTGTCTTAGACATGACAGCATAAACAGCTTCGAAACAGTGGCAATAACAAGAGAGATGCTTAGGAGGAGAAGGGAAAGTTTATGGACTCCCAATTCCATAAAATTCCTATTGCAAATTCCGGGCAAAGTCTACAGATCCTTAATGACTGCAGAGTCATGATGGAGAATGAGCCTGATGCAGGAAAGGGTCTCCTAAATGATTAACTAATCCAAAGTGCTTATATTTGAAACCATATACACATAAATATAAGGCTCAACATGATACATATTATACTTACTTTATAATATGCATATTATACTTACTTACAAATTCATGTATAATAATAATCTTCAAAAAGGATATCAGTTTGAGAAAAAAAACTATGATTAAACATCTAATCTTGAGAGCAGTGGAGCAACAACACATTTCTTACAGGCATTATGCTCTAATTAGGGTTTAAAATCTCATTAGAAATCATGTGCTGAGAGAAAAGTCTCTCAAACTAAACTCCATATTTCACAAATATATCATATGAAAATGTAGGGAAAATCAAGACATTTTGAAGACAGAATGTGTCTGCAGCATCACTACCTTATGGGAGTTGGTAAGTAAATATCTAGATGGCAAGAAACATTATTAGATGTAATAAAAATGCAAAGAAATGAAGTCATGTACCTAGATATGAAAGACCAGTATGTAGTTCATATTACAAATATTAAGCTTATGTATAAATATATTTATATTCCTAAATATATAGTAAATATATGTGTGTGGTGTTTTATATAATGATAAAATAACCATTCACATTAATGTGCCAAAGAAAACTGCGTGTGTCTATATTGTTGCTGCCATTGCCATCTTAGCCTGTCACTGGAACCCAGTCGCTTTAGTCTTTCAATATGTAATGAAGACAATCATTCTCCAGGAATTTTCCAGGTGATAACTGCTGGGATATCCACTCTTAGTGTCTGTAATGGGGAGACAGCCATCATTGGATGACCTGGCCATCACCATGTAAACCAGTCTATTAAATCTTCCAACATGTAATCATGTAATCATGACATGGTATGGGATCCTCTAGAGAACCATGGCTATTATACAACTGAAGAGAAATGAAAACAAACAAGGTAAAACTAAAGAGTGAAATGGAAATAAGTTGGATAAATGAAAAAAATAAAATCATAAAACTTCAATTTATTTTTTAAAGGGTAAACAAAATGACAAACTAATAATTACAGTAACTCTAAAAATATAGAGGACAAGACTAAGCATTCTTTTTAGGCCCAAACTGCTAAACTTACAGAAATAAAACAATGCAGCCACTCCTGATGAGACCTGATAGACTAGGATCAGAAGGAAGGGGAAGAGGACCACCCCATCAGTAGACTTGGGAAGGGATATGGGTGGGGAAGGGGCAGGGAGGGTGGGTTTCGGAGGGGAGGAAGTAGAGAGCTATAGGGGAGATACAAAGTGAATAACCTGTAATTAATAAAAATAAAAAAGAAACCTAAACAATTATTACATAAAATTTAATGAAAATCATGCCATCCTAGATAGCCCAGAGACTTAGGTTAAAGCCATATATCACTGGTCTTAAAATCAAAACTAACAAACCAACCAAACAAACAAAATTAAAGAATCAACAACCAAAAGTGATAAAATGACTTTTAATGGTATTTTGTTATATCCATAGGTCACTGCCTTATTCAGCCATCATCTGTGAAGCTTCCTCCCACACTAGATGGGAATAAATGCACAGACCCACAGTCAGAAGTTATGAAGAAAGAGACAGAGACATAGACAGAGAGACAGAAAAAGATAGAGACTGAGACAGACAGACAGATGACAGACAGAAGCAGACAAACATACCTTGAAACACAGCTCTCAATGGGATAGCTCCATCATTTTTTTCTCTTTGGAGTGCACAAAATCCCACAGTATAAAAAAGTATAAGAGGGGACAGTGGAGAACAGGCCCTCTAAGGCAACTGAGCGAAGCTCCTGTGAACTCACAGAGACTGATGAAGCGTGCACAGGGCTTGCACAGGTCTGCACCAGGTCATCTTTCTATATGTTATAGACTCCTGAGTGAGTGTAATTTATTCACATGCCATTAAGGCTTTTTTTCTTTCTATTAATTTGATCATTTCCAATGAGAGACAGAAAGATAGTGGATCTAGGGAGGGAAGGAAGGTGCAGAGTAACTGAGATGAATAGAGAGAGGGAAAGTTGTAATCGGAATATATTGTATAAGAAGAGAACTTTTGAATAAATGAAAAATGAATATAACACTGTGCTAGCTAGTTTATGTAAATTTGACATGAGCTATAGCTATCTGAGGGAAAAAAAAAAGACTGGGCTATAGGCAAGCCTGTAGATCATTTTCTGAACTAGTGACTGCTGGGGATAGCCCAGTAGCTGGGACTAGCCTTGGTCAGGTGATTCTGGGTTCTATAAGAAATCAGGCTGAGCAAGCCCTAAGAAGCAGGACAGTAAGCAGCATCTCTCCATGTCCCTTGCATCATCTTCTGCATCCTGGCTCTTTCTATGACTTTTATCAACAATGGCCTATGATGTGGAATTTTAAGCCAAATAAACCAGTCCCTGCCCCCCCAAATATATTTTTATATTAATTTTTGTTGTATTTATGTTTTAAGTGTCTTTCAGCATTTACAGTCCATAATATATATATTACTTAATAAAATCTAGTATTTTTTTCATTTAACTAAATAAACCAATTTTACATTTACTCTTTAGTTAAGGACTATTTTCCAATCTTAATGTCTAGTATAGTTTCAGCTACAAGAACACACAGCACCTCTTGCCCACTGCTGGCTGAGCCATAGTTAATGCAGTTGGTCTGGGATATAATCACTGGTTCAACACACTACTTTAATTGATTTTTCAATAAAGCTTAAAGCTATGAAGAAGCAGCTTCTTTCTTTTCCTTCCAGTGGTTAATTTTCTCCCTTACTAAATCAAAGTATTTATTTGCTAGCACAGTCTGTATTTATCATCTCTTCCTGCTTCCCATCTTCCGGCCAATGCAATCAGAACCCATGCTAATTAACAGCTGCCTCTTAGTGGTTCCAGCCATGTCCTATTTTAACCAAGCAGGAATTTTTAAG
This sequence comes from Pachyuromys duprasi, assembly GCA_028658305.1. Lineage (NCBI taxonomy): Eukaryota > Metazoa > Chordata > Mammalia > Rodentia > Muridae > Pachyuromys > Pachyuromys duprasi. The sequence continues at coordinate 32,172,094 of CM053764.1, forward strand.
TTTAAAAGAATAATGTGTAATTGCTTTTGAAAATAGAAGATATGTAATTGTGATATTAATAACTTTCTCAGAACATAATGCCCTTCTTAAGATTTCAATTCACATAATGGAGGGAATTTCATTTTAATTTGTAATATGTATATGTTGCTTTGTCTATATTGGCATATAATATGCTATATTAAATATTTTGTAATAATTCAGTACTCAAAATATAAAAATGAACTTTATTTTTACCTATCTAATCATGGCACACATTATGGAACTTAACTACCAAAGTAATTTAATTTTTATTAATATTAAAAGCTAATAGTATCATCAATATTTTTATCAATGCCTTTAATTCAGGATTTTTTTGAATTTGTTCTTTTTAACCAGTTGGTCTTTGTTAGTGTAAAGGTTCTTAGGAACTGATGTAGAAAAAAATACACACACACACACACACACACACACATACACACACACACACACACACACACATATATGTCCTGTTATAACAGTAGAAAATTTAAATTTTCTACTGTTTTTTCTATTCCAGGATACATTTTAAATAACGGTTTAATTATTATGTGGAGGAGGAGTTTCTTTTCTGGTCTAGTCTCTTTGGTTTTCTGTAGGTCTCTTGTATGTTTAAGGGCATCTCTTTTTTAAGGTTAGGGAAATTTTCTTCTATGATTTTACTCAAAAATATTTTCTGGGCCTTGGAGCTTGGAACCTTCTTTTTCTTTTATTCCTATTATTCTTAGGTTTCATCTTTTCCTGGTGTCCTTGGATTCTTGGATGTGTTCTGTCTGGAACTTTTCCAATTTTATTTTTTCTTTGAGAGATGTATCAATTTCTGCAATTGCATCTTTAGAACCTGAGAGTCTCTCCTCCATCTTTTGTATTCTGTTGGTGATTCTCTGTGGTTCCTGGTCTGTTCTCTAAGTTCTACAGTTCCAGGGTTTTCTCTGTGTTTTCTTTTTTTTTAATTTATTTATTTTTATTTTTATATCAATAACAGGTTAGGTACTTTGCATCCCAGGCGTAGCCTCCTCCCTCATTCCCTCCCACTCTCCCACTCCCTCCCTCATTTCCCTCCTCCCTTTCCCCTCCAAGTCCACCAACAGGGGATGACTTCCTCCCCTTCCATCCAACCCCAGCTCATCCTGTCTCCTCAGGGCTGGCTGTAATGTCCTCCCCTGGGATCTAGCCAGTCTGTCACTCCCCAGCTTGTATAGGGGAGGGTCAAAGAGTCAGCCATCAAGATCTTGACTGAAACAGTCCCTGTTTCCCTCACTAGGGTCTTCAGTCCTACAACGAGCTATCATGGGCCCCATCTGTGCGGGGGTTCCAGGCCACATCCACACATGGTCCATGATTGTAGAAACCATCTCATACCAGACCCCTGTGCCCTGCTCAGTTTGGTCTTTGTGGAGCTCTTGTTCTCCCCAAGTCTCAACAACCTCCCCCAGATCTATCATTACTTCTCGCCCTCTGCCAAAGTCTTGATCGCGAGTCTTAATATCTGCTCTGATACATTGCTACATTGACCCCCCACCCCCACCCCAGAGGTCCTCCTTG
>CM053764.1:32174153-32206939 GCA_028658305.1 Pachyuromys duprasi
GGAAATTTCTCCAGGTAATAACTGGGTGTCCCTAGGGTTTTCCCACTTGATTTTCTCACCGTAGGAGTCCCGCTCACCTGGCACTCACAATACTGGCGTTTTAGGTCCCAGAGTTCAGTCTCCTGGTCGCTGTGTTGTTTCTGCTCTCCTACTCCTCAGACACAGTGTTCTCTCCGGTATTTATTTTTAAATGATATTTTTTTAAGTTTAATACGTTCTGTCCACACATTGTTAGTTGTATACATGTTTCCAGGGCTGTTATATATACCAGACAACCCATTTGTGTGTTCCTCTCTGAAAAAGAACACCCTTTCTACCCTCTGGCCTGCAGCCTTTTTCTCTAAAGTTGAGGTTCTGTGGGCTTATCCCATTGATGCCATCCTTGACCATCTCATATGTAGGAAGTCATGTTGTTTAGATATGCGTATACTTATATGCAGTCAATAACGTTTAATGAAAAAAGAAGCTGTAAACTTGAAGGAGAGTGGGGATAGCTGTACGGGAGGGTTTTGGGGGGGAGGAATAGAAAAGGAGAAACATTGTAATTAGGCTACACTTTTGAAAATAAAACAAAATTATAATAGATATGTTGTAGTAAATTTAAAGAGTATGATCTAATAAATGTTTGTTAGTAGCTCTATGATTATTTTGTTGGTATTTAACCCACTATTACAATAAAACAAAACACAGACACCTGTTAGATTTTATAATTGACTTAAAACACCTTTGGATGGGCATATAATGCCCTTTACACTATTTCAATAACCTCACCATCCACCTCTTACCCCCCATCCAATGCCGTCCTTCTTAACCATCATCATCTTGCTTGTATTCTTCATCTGGACCTTCCAAGCCATTATTGAAGTCCTTCCTTCCAGCCCACATGTTTCTTTCCCATGCTAATCAATGTTGGTGTCCTCCTTTTTCCTCTCTTTCTGTCTGTCTATCTGTTTCTCCTGTTCCCAAAGCCTGGGAAGCTTAGACATGCCTCCCCATTCTGCTCTGCCCAGGCTGTAGACCTTTTATTGAACCAATTAAGAATAGCGTCCTCCTCCCCTTACATGTAACCCCAGCCTATCAAGTGTCATCAAGACTGGCTGCTTTGTCTTCCTCTGTGCCCTATCAGTAGATTTGGGGAAAAGCATAAGAGTAGAAGAGAGAGGGAAGGTGAGACAGGAGGGAATGAAGGAGGGGGCTACATCTGGGATACAAAGTAAATAAATTGTAATTAATAAAAATTAAACAAATTTGAAAAAAATAAAATAATATTTCAGGCAGGTTTACACAACAAAGATAGGTGTATCAAGGTAGTAACCATATATTGAGGGTCAGTAATTAACATCAAAATACAAGTATCATACCAACATCTAATATAGATTTTATTATATACAGTATCAATTTTGAAACATTTACAACAATTTTATGGATATTTTTTCCAAAAATTAATCTTTATTTCTGCATGTATGTTTACCCACAGAAATCAGAAAAGATAGTTTAATATCCTGGAGCGGGAGTTATGGATGCTTAGAACTCAAAAACACTGTGGTACAAGACCAGCACAGAACCAAGACATCTGCATCCTAAAATGAATGGGAAGGGACACAAGAGTCGTTATCATACTTGAAAGACTAATGAAAGTTAATAGCCCCTGAAAGAAAATAAGTCAGTTTTGTTTTGTTTGTTTTGTTTGTTTTGTTCTGTTTTGTTTCTCACAAGTACAGCCCTTGCTAGAGCCAGAAGAGGATGGTCTCAGAACCATGCAAATACTGGCATATTTAGGTAGACTCAGTGGGTTGCAAACAAAATGAGAGAAGAAAAAGTAAAAGGTGGAGAGGAAAATTTTATGGGAGAAATCTAGAGAGAGTTGGGAGAATATGAGTGAGTGTGGTAGTTTGAATGAAAGTGGGACCACGAGCTCATTTATTTCCCCAGGTAAGGAACAGTTTGGGAAGGTTTAAAAGCTGTGGCCTTGTTAGAGAAAGTTTGTCACTGGATGTGGGCTCTATGGTTTCATAAAGCCCGTGCCAGACCCTTGTCTCTTCCTCTCTCCCTGCTCCTTGTGGATCTGGTTTTAAAAAAAAAATCCTACTTCCTGTTTCAACACCATGTTTTCCTCATTGTGGCCACATATGCCACTGATGATAATGGAATAACCTTCTGAAACTGAAAGCAAGTCTCCAGTTAACTGATTTCATTTTTGAGAGTTGCCTTGACCATGATGTCCCTTCATAACATAAGATCAGTAACTAAAACACAGAGATATGAATTTTATCAAAATACATTGTATGAATATTATGTATACAACGACTAATAAAAATGCTATATTTTATAAAATATTAACATTCTAAGTTAATAAAGTCAAATTTTAAACATGTTTTATGATAGTGTACTTTCCTCTAATAAAATAAGAATAGTGGAATGATACAAGATTCATACAAAATATAGCAAATTTATATATCACACTTCACCAAAACCTTAGATGGCCATTTTGTCAGATGTCAAGCTGAGAGACTGGTTATAGGTAGGTGACAGTGCTTTCATATTGAAGTTATATCTGCCTCTTCCTTTATTAGCCATGCCCTGATTAGCATAAATTTTGATTATTTTCAAGAGATCTTAGTGTTAAGCTTTGGCTACCTAATGGTTGTTTCAGTAGCATGATGGTGTTGGTGTTCATTGATCTTGGCATTTCATATCTTTCCATTTATATGGCACAGTAAATGATATTTTAACTAATAATTTTTCAACTACTATACGTGTTGAAAATACACAATATCATACCATAAAAATGCTCAGTTTATACCATTCTACATTATCAATAATCTCTTATACATATGCAAGCATGTCAGTATATTGTATATGTTGGACAACGACCAAGGAGATGCAGTAATCTGATGGCTTTCATTAATGAAGTGATACTTTATGATACAGTTAAATCTCTACAAAGTACTTTGGAGAATGGATTTATGAGAAGAAACCATGGTGAAAAGGTAGCATGTAATGCTAACATTTAACACAGTATCTACACTGATTTTGAAAAATACAAATAAAATCACACTAGTTATTTTTCATGTTATTAAGTATTTAATGTGTTTAGCTAGTATTGAAATATCCTCCTGTGATCCCAACCATTATAGACTATTCTAGATATTGTTCCCTAAAGTGAAATATCATTTCTCTTTTTAAGGATTAAGATATTGAATCACTAATAATCTAATTTTGTTTCCATTATTAACACCAAATGTATTTCAGCTAACCATTTATACAGATTTGTCCCATTTCAAGTCCAGTTATGTCAACTTTCTATGAATAGAATATTATTATATTTCACAGCCTTTAAAAGGTCACTTTTATAAGCAGTATTAAATGTTGTTCATATAAATGCTGATAGTTTTAAATCAATTTATATATTTAAGATTAGAAAGACTGGCAAGATGAGCCAGAAGGTAAAGGTGCTTGCTGCCATGCCTGAACACCAAAGTTTAATCCTTGGAACTACTTGGTAAACTGACCAACCGAATGGTTTTCTGTGATTTTCCTGGTACGTACTTATCCTCCCACCACCACACACATACCATCACTAAATATACGTAAAACAAAAACTAAAGACTTTTTTTTTTGGTTTTTATTTAGCTCAGCCCCAAAGAATACGAAAACAATATAGTCTATTCATGTTGCACTTGGGTGTCTCCTAGAGACTGAAGATAAATCCCTAGTACAAGAACAGCATGAACTTTGGAAACACCATGAACTGGAGTACATGAAACTGTTATGCAAAAGTTTAAAGGTCAGAAACAATGACTAGTCCTACATAGCTGTAACACCCAGAAACCATAAGGGTGACAAGTATATGATAATATTCCTAAGGGTGCAATAATGATACTTATATATTTTTGTGGTAATCAACAGCTCTTTGATTGCACTTTGGTCCAAGCAATCGAAAGAGATTATTTCTGGTAGTGGAAGCTTAGCCACGTTTTGGAGACTAACCCACAAAGTCTTAGGACTCAAAAGACAACTTGGTGTAATCACTTTCTATGGGCATCATAATTCCTTAACTACATGCTAAATACCTATTCTTATTCCAATCAATAAGTGTGACTCTCACCATTCATCAAACAGACTTCTCCTTGAACAAATAAGAATATTATAGAAAGAATATTATAGAAAACCATAACTGGTCAAAATGTAGACTAGAGAACAAATATCTGTGGAATACGCATGCAAACTGACACATCTACAGCACAATCCTGCACCTGGGTGTCAGGGAGTATTTCAGAAGAGGGGCAGAAAGATTGTACGAGCCAAAGGATCAGAACATCTTCTATGAGACTATGTATTGCACAAATGAAAGGGAAGTTTCACCCATGATTCCTCAACAGTGTGTCTGCTAAAATTAGACTTCAACAAGTATAGCACCAAAAGATATGCTAAAATGGAAAGGGGAATTGTCACATCATCCCTAGCTTAGACAAAGAACTACAAGCAACTAAGGAATTCTGAGAGTGGGAAAAATAGTCTTCTCTAAAAATATGCCCACTAACTGGTTAACAAATACTAAGTGGCTAACTCTGGAGACATACATACAAGTAACACTAAACAGATTAACAAGTTTCCATTTCTGTATGTTGGCATGCATATATACATAATACATGCATACATATATATGTTTATATTACTATACATATAAATGTATGTATGTAACAATAACAGAAACATTCATTGATAGAATTGAATTGAAGACTCAAACATAAGTCTACATATCTATGGAGACCAGGTCATTGCCAAATAAGCCAGAAATATACAATAGAAAGAAGACAATGTCTTTAGTAAATGGTATTGTTCAACCTAGATAGCTGCACATAGAAAATGCAAATAGGTCCATAATTATCACCCTGCACAAAACTCAACTCCAATGGTTCAAAGACATTAACATAAAGCCAGGAAGTCTATTCACTTAATGGAAAACTGTTGGTGTGTGAATGAAAACTCTGTAGTCACTATGGAAAATAGTTTGGCTTATCCATACGAATCTGTGGTTTGAACTATCTGTTTGGGAATCATTCCCAAAATCCTATTATCTCCTACTACATAGATATTTGTTCATGAATGTTTATTGCTGCTCTATTTATAAAAGCCAGATATTGCAAACATCCTAGATGTTCATCAATATATGAATAAATCAGGAAAATGTGATACATTTACACAGTAGAATATTATTCAGAGGTTTAAAAATGAAATCTTAAAATTCACAAGTAAATAGGAAGAACCAGAAGAAAAATCATCTGAGTGAAGTAAGCCAGACGCCAAAAGACAAATATACTGTGTTATATGCATTTGTTACACCTTTGGTAGAAGTGTTACAATTTCTATGAATACAGAGGTTAGGTATTAAATAAGGGACTAGGAGAGAAAGGAGGACCTTTCAATGAAGGGAACATAGAATGTATTATGGATAGACAGGAGAAAACAAGTAACAGGACAGAAGCCTACTGCAGAGGGCCTCTGAAAGTTTCTACCTAACAGTGTAGCAAAGCAGATGCTGAGACTCATAATGAAACCTTTGGCAGAGTGCAGGGAATCATATGAAAGAAGGGGGAGTTAGTATGACCTAGAGAGGACAGGAGCTCCACAAGGACCAAATAGATCAGGGCGCAGGGGTCTTTTGTGAGACTATTTCTCCATCCATGCAAGGACCATGTATGGATATAACCTAGAATCCCTGCTCAGATATAGCCTGTGGTAGCTCAGTATCCAAGTGGGTTCCCTAGTAAGGGGAAAAAGGATTATTTCTGACATGAACTTAATGACTGGCTCTTTGAACCCTCCACCTCCTGAGGGAGGGGCAGCCTTGCTAGGCCACAGATAAGCACATTTCAGCCAGTCCTGAAGAAACCTGATAAGCTAGGGTCAGATGGAAGGGGAGGAGGACCTCCTCTGTCAGTGGACCTGGAAGGGGACAGGGAGGAGATGAGGGAGTGAGTGTTGGATTGGGAGAGAAAGAAGGAGCAGGATACAGCTGGGATACAAAGTGAATAACCCGTGATTAAAATAATAAATAAATAAGTAATAAAAATAAAATAAAATAATCATAAAAAAAGAATCCGAACAGCAAGGAACATCCTAGGGAAGAAGCTTAATCCTCATTCAGAAATGCAAACAATATTGACATCAGAAGTAGTAGAAGGCCAGAACAGGACAGGAGCCTTCCACAGGGCTCTGAAGCTGATGCTGAGACTCATAGCCAAACTTTGGCCAGAGTGTAGGGAATCTTATAGAAAAGGGGGGAGATAGAAAGACCTGGAGGAGAAAGGAGCTCCACAAAGAGACCCATAAAGCCAAAAATTTCTGGGCTCAGGGGATCTTCCAGAGACTGATAAATCAACCAAGGACCATTCATAGAGAGGACCTAGATTCCCTGCTCAGATGTAGCCTGTGGTCAGTTCAGTCTCCATGTAGGTTCCCTCATAAGGGATTAGGGGCTGTCTCTGATTTGGACTCAGTGGCTGGCTCTTTGATTACCTCCCTCTGGGGAGGTGACCTAATCAGGCCACAAAGAAAGAGGATCCAAACAGTCTTTATGAGACCTGATAAGCTAGGGTCAGATAGTAGGGGAGGAGTACCACCCCTATCAGTGGACTAGGAGAGGGACATAGGCGGGAAGATAGAGAAAGAATGGGACTGAGAAGAGATAAGAGAGTGAGCTACAGCCAAGTTACAAATTGAATAAATTGTTAAGTAATAATACTGATGAAAAAAATTTAAATTGCCCTATGGATATTGATGAAACGAAGGTCATACCGACTTCTTTAGGTTAGTCAAAAGGATTCCCTGTCCTTTATTTTCCTGTCTTATAGTTAGTTAGAGGTGAAATGATCTGTAAAGATCCTGCCAATATTTTAGTATCTATGTTTCAATAATAATTATAGCTCTTTGGGTGGAAATCCTCTCTTCTGTATTCCCAGTTAGTTGGAACTGATTGAGTTTTAGGTCTGACAGCCTTGTGAAAATATTTAACCCTAAATTGTGGTTTTGGTTTTTTTTAAGAGCTAGAGGTAGGATTGCATTTACATTGGATATGTTGTGTTAGGTATAAGATTTTCTGTTTATAATCCCAAAACTCTCAAATCAGGAGTTGGGGTAGAAATAACTTGAATAGAAATAACTTGAATTCTAAGGATGAAAATATAAAAATGAAAATTTTGTCAAGAAAAAGAACTGCTAACAACTTCTCTTTCCTACACTAGAGAAAGCAGAGTAATTCTGTGCTGAAACAGAGAGTATATAAGCCTTAAATGTCAATTAATGTTTTTTTATAAATTCTACAAATAGAAGATTCATAATTTTTTCTTCTTAACTCACATTTTTACTTTTTTAAATAGTGACAAGACAAAACCAATTAAACAGAAAAAGCAAAACATTTTTTAGTGGCAATATCTTATTTGTCTTTCATATCCATTATATAAGGCACACCTAAAAAATACTGGATAATTAATTAGTAATAAAGAAAGAAAAAAGTAAAAAGTAAATGACTTTACTAGGATTTTGTAGCTAGGCTAACAATTTTTAAAAGTTTTCTTAAATTTTTATTTTCTAAAATCTTCTGTACTATGGAGATTATAGACATTAAAATAATGGTATGTAATAAACACATTTCTAAAATGCCAAAGAGATAAAACATATCACTATAAAAATCTGATATAACTTCAGATATAGAATGTAAATGTCCCTGACTCAGTTGCTGGTACAGTTCCCACCAAGAATTGGGTATTTTCCCTTCTGCAGTATATTCTAATCTTTCCATAACCCCTAGACAAAGGATTATAGGCAACTAATGTCTGCTGATAAAAACATAAATAACTAGCTTCTCTCAAAAATGAGCCCCATATTGGCTATCCAACACAAAATAATCAGGCCTGAAATCATCTAAATACAGAGAAAAAAGCAGACTCAGCAATGTGTGAGTATGTGTGCGCAGGCATGTCTAACAATAATAACAGGTAGTTATCAATATGATAGAGGGAGTAAAAGATGAACATGGGAGGGACTGGAGAGAGAACTGAGAACAGCTAGAGGAAGCAAATTGTAAAGGAAATGTGATATAATTCTATTTTAGCTAACTTCATAATTACTTTAAAAATAATCGGATATTTCCATACATACATCACAGTCAAACTTTTTCTTACTCAAATATACACACTCCTGTACATACAAATAATTATATATTTCTTTAACAAATGATTGTGTGAACAAAGTGAATAAGTTCATAAAGGTCAAAGTTTATGATGAATTAAATAGATTTGTATGTGTTAAACAAATTGATACACCTTGAAATGAGCTGGACTTGGCAGTATACACATGCAATACTAACACTCTACAGGTAGAGGCAAAAAGATTAAAAACTCAGTGCTGTCCTCAGCTTCACAGTGGGTCTAGGAGAGCTTGAGCTACAGGAGACTCTGTTTATAAATGACAGCAAACCAAAATCAACCAAAGCTAAACCAACAAACAGAAAATTATTTTTGCAGACATCGAAGGAAGACCTTTCTGTGATTTATAATGATGAGCTAAAACAGATTTTAATGTCAATAACAGCATAAACATATTGAAACTTTTCATAATTGTATACGATTTCTGCAACACAGCAGATATTCTTTTTAATTAAATCACACAAACACACAGACAGAATTTTTTAATGGAAAATATACATATTCAGTGGGAAATGTTAATATATGATAAACCAGATGTTAAGGAATGCAGGATTTCCATGTGACATGGAATAATGTTTAAAAACATGCTCTACATATATAAGTTCTAAACATTATCCAATTAACTGAAAGAACTAAAGACATTAGCAGAAAATCACAAATTCTGCTACAAAAATTCCATTCAGTTAAACATAAGAAAAATTTTGTAAGCATGTATTTTTATACTTTATTTTTAAGTTTTAAATTTCTTTAGAAAGAATGTTTTCATCCACTTGAAGAAATGGTCATGGTTTGAATATACATTGTTATTATTTTTTTACTTGTATGTACTGTAAAGTTCGGTAGGAATCAAGTTCACAGAGAGCATTTCAATATAACCTTTGCATCAGTAGGTTTCTTTCTCTGCAAATGAGTTTGCAGATGCATGACCAAACATTCCTGCCTACACTGCACATAAATTCCATAGTAGAACAAATGACAGCTGAGGTCATTATGTGCACAAACTTCTTATTTTTTTAAAGCAAAATTTCTTTGCCCTGTGAATTTTTTTGACATTTTTTTAGGCTAGAGGTACTATTCTCATCCATCTAAATATAAAGAGCTCATTCATACAGTAGGCACAAAATATTGAATGTATGCACTGATGGCAGTATACATTTGTGTCACCTACTATGAATAACTTTCATTACAAACACAGATTAATAAAATCTACACATTTCTGGTTTATATTCATATAGTGTTTGATATTTAAATGGAAACCTTAATTATTGTAGAATTCTAAATTATGCCATTCAATTAAAGGTAAAATCATAGGAAAATGAACACAGGCGTCAGGGTGCTGAGTGCTTTCATAAGCACAGAAGATCTAAAAGTTATTCTGAAGTTTGGGGAATAGTCTCAATAGTGTAATGGCTGAAATATTTATATTTCTTGAGAACTAACAGCATTTTCGTTAAGCTGGGTGACAGGTTTGGTATGAAAAGTGCTTAGTGTACCTGTATTTCTTCTTTAATATCAGAAGTTTCTACAACATCTACAGTATCACCTCCAATATATGTTTATCAGGTAAAGTTAGCAAGACAAAAGCTTCTCAAAATTTAGCCTGCCTGCTACATGTGCAAGAATAAAGATAGGGCAGACAGAGCAGAGATTTAGGGAATGACCAACCGATGCCTGGCCCAACCAAAGGCCCACCATATCACATAGCACCAAGCACTGACAATATAAACCATGTTCCAAAAAATAAGCTTGCAGACAGGAGCCTGTCACCGTTGTCTTCGGAGAGGCTCTACCCAGCAGAGCATCAAACTAGCTGTTGAGACTCACAGCTAAACATTGGGCAATGCATACTGAGTTTTGTGGAAAAGTGGGAAGAAAGAGCAAAAGACCTGTAGGTGATAGGCACTCCACAAGAAGACCAACAGAGACAGCTAATCAGGACCCAGAGAAGTTTGCTGAGACTGAAGCATCAACCAAGGACCATGCAGGAACTGGACCTACGCCCTCTACAAAGATGTAGCAGATAGGCAGTTTAAACTTCAAGTGGGTCCTCTAGTAAGGGAAATAGGGACTGCATCAGACACGGACTCACTTGCTAACTTTTAGGTCACTTTTTCCTGGCAGGACTGCTTTAGCAGGCCTCAGGAAAAGAGGACATGCTTAGTCCTGATGTAACTTAATGAGCTGGGGTGGATGGGAAAGGGAGCTCCCCTTTTCTGAGGAGTAGGCAATGGGGGAGGGGAAAGAATAGAGTGTGGGATGGGAAGAGGAGGAGGAAAGGATCTTTATAAGGATGTAAAATGAATAAATACAGAATTTTATATATTGATTTTTAAATATCTTTAATTTTATTTTTTTTATTTTTAAATTTAATTTTATTTATGTATTTATTTATTATAATTTATTCACTTCGTATCCCCTCTGCAGCCCCATCCCTCACTCCTCCCTGTCCCCCCCACCTTCCCTCTTCTCCGCCTATGCCTTTTCCCCACTTCCCTTATAAGGGAGGACCTCCTCCCCTTCTATCAAACCCTAGCTTATCAGGTCTCATCAAGGCTGGATATATCATCTTCCTCTGTGGCTCTGGCAAGGATGCACCCATTAGCGGGAGGTGATCAAATAGCAAGCCATCAAGTTCATGTCGGAGACAGCCTCTGTACCCCTTACTAGGGACCACCACTTGAAAAATGAGCAACCAATGGGCTTCCTTTGAAAACGGGTCTATACAGGTTTGAGCCTGTCACAGAGGGCCCCTGAAAGGCTCTGCCCTGCAGAATATCAAAGCAGATGCTGAAACTTATGGCCAACTGTTAGGCAGAGTGCATGGAATCTTACGAAAGATGTGGGAAATAGTAAGATAGGGAGAGGACAGGAGCTCCGCAAGGAGAGCAACAGAACCAAAAAATCTGAGCACAGGGATCTTTCCTGAGACTGATACTCCAACCAAGTACCATGCACAGATATAGCCCATGGCAGTTCAGTATTCAAGTGGGTTCCATGATAATGGGAACAGGGCCTGCCTCTTACATGAAATGATTGTCCTGCTCTGTGATCACCTCACACTAATGGGGGAGCCGCCTTACAAGGCTACAGAGGAAGACAATGCAACTAGGATCAGAAAGAAGGAAAGGAAGACCTCCCCTATCAGTGGACCCCGGGAAGGGCATGTGTGGAGAAGGGGGACGGAAAGTGGGATTGGGAAGGGAGGGGGGCTTATGGGGAGATACAAAGTGAATAAAGTATAATTAATAAAACTTTAAAAAATAAAATAATTAAAAAAATAAGAAAAGGGGTCTAGGTCCTCTCCAGGCATGGTCCTTGGTTGGAGTATCTGTCTCTGCAGGCACTCCTGGGCCCAGGTATTTTGTCTATGTTAATCTTGTGGGATTCATATCTCCTCCAGGACTTCCTATCATCTTCTTCTTCCAGTGAGGATTACAGCACTCTGCCCAAAGTTTGGCTACGAGTCTCAATATCTCCTTCAATACCCTGGTGCCTAGAGACAGAGGTCCTCTGTAGAAGGCTTCTGCCTTTTCCCTGAATCTGCCTACTTCTGATGTATGTCTTTTTTACCCTTATGAATGAAAATTAAGTGTCTTCCCTAGGGTCCTCCTAGTTGATTAGCTTTTTAAGACTATAGATGTTAGTATGTTTATCCTATATTATGTGGCTAATATCTGCATTTAAGTGAATATACACCATGTGTGTCTTTCTACTTCTGAGTTACCTTACTCGGGATGAGCTTTTCTAATTCCCACCATTTACCTGCAAATTTCATGATTTCCTTATATTAAATTTCTGAATATTATTCCATTGTGTAAAAATACCACAATTTCTGTATCCATTCCTCCATTGAGGGACACCCAGGTTGTTTCCAGATTCTGGATATTACAAATAAAGCAGCTAAGAACACACTTGAGCAAAGGTCCTTTGGGTATATGCCTAGGAGAGATATACCTGGATCTTCAGGTAAAACTATTCCTAATTTTCTGAGAAAGTACCAGATTGATTTCCAAAGTGGTTATACAATTTTACATTTTCACCAGCAATGGAGGAGGATTCCTCTTTCTCCACAACTCTCCAGCATGTACTATCCCTTCAGTTTTTGATCTTAACCATTCTAATGGGTATGAGGTGAAATCTCATCAGGGTCATTTTAATTTGCATTTCATGAATAACACTGTGCATTTCTTTGTTTCTCTGCCATTCCATATTTCTCTATTAAGAATTCTTTGTTTAGCTCTGCACTCCATTTTTATTTTTCATTTTTATTTTTTATATTAATTGCAGTTTATTTACTATGTATCACAGCTGTAGCCCCCTCTTTCATTCCCTCCCAATCCCACCCTCCCTCTCTCATCTCCTCCCATACCGGAGTCCAAGTCCCCTGATTGGGCAGGTCCTCCTCCCCTTCCATCTGACACTAGCCTATCAGGTCTAATCAGGACTGGTTGCACTGTCTTCCTCTATGACCTGATAGGGCTGCTCCCACCTCAGGGGAGGGGGGATGATCAAAGAGCCAACAACTGAGTTCCCCTTACTAGGGAACCCACTTGGAGACTGAAATGTCATGGGCTACATCAGAGCAGGAGTTCAAGGTTATCACAGTGTATGATCCATGGTTGGAGTATCAATCTCAAAAAAGACACCTGGGTACAGACTTCTTGGTTCTGTTGCTCTACTTGTTGAGCTTCTGTTCCCTCCAGGTCTTTCTAGCCTCCTTCTTTCATAAGATTATCTGCACTCTGCCAAAGTTTGAGTCTCAGCATCTGCTTTGATACCCTTGGGTAGAGTCTTTCAGAGGCCCTCTGTGGTAAGGTCCTGTACTCTTCCCTGTTTTCTCCCTCTTCAGATGTCCACCCTGTCTGTCTGTCTGAGTGAGGATTGATCATCTTACCTAGGCTTATTTCTCTTGCTTAGCTTCTTTAGATGTGCAGATTTTAGTATGTTTATCCTATATTATGTTCAATATCCACTTATAACTGAGTATATACCATATGTGTCTTTCTGCTGCTGGGATACCTTACTCACGATGATCTTTTCTAGATCCCAACATTTGCCTGCAAATTTCATAATTTCCTTATTTTTAATTGTTAAGTACCATTCCTTTCTGTAAATGTACAACAATCTCTGTATCCATTTCTCAACTGAGGAGCATCTCGGTTGTTTCTGGCTATTATGAATAAAGCAGGTTCTGGCTATTACGAATAAAGCACCTGTAAACATAGTAGAGAAAATGTCCTTGTTGTGTACTTGTGCATATTTTGGATATATGCCTAGGAGTGGTATAGCTGGGTCTTGAGGTAGTACTATTCTTAATTTTCTAAGAGATCACCAGATTGATTGCAAAAGTGGTTGTACAATTTACATTCCCACCAGTAGTGGAGGACGGTTCCTCTTTCTCTACATCCTCTCCAATATGCATTGTCTCTTGAGTTTTTTATCTTGGCCTTTCTGGTGGGTGTAAGGTGAAATCTCAAGATTGTTTTGATTTGCATTTTTCTGATGACTAAGAATACTGAACATTTCTTTAAGTGTTTCTCTGCTATTTGATATTACTCTACACAGAATTCTCTGTTACCTCTGTACAGCATTTTTTAACTGGGTCACTATATTTGTTGGTGTTGAACTTCTTAAGTTTTTTATATATTCTGGATATTAGCCCTCTGTTTTATATAGCTCTGTTGAAGATTTTTCCCTAGAGGGTAGGCTGTCTTTTTGTTTTGTTTTATTTTTTAAAGTATCCTTACCTTACAGAAGCTTTTCAGTTTCATGAGGTCCCATTTATTAATTGTTGATCTCAGAGCCTGTGCTGTTGGTGTTCTCTTTAGGAAGTTGTCTCCTGTGCCACTGAGGTCCAGGCTCTTGCCCACTTTTTCTTCTAATAGATTCAGTGTGTCTGGATTTATGTTGAGGTCTTTGATCTACTTGGACTTTACTTTGTTCAGGGTGATCAATATGTGTCTATTTTTCTTCATGTAAACATCCAGTTAGATCTTCACCCTTTGTTGAAGATTCTGTCTCCTTTCCATTGTATGGTTTTGGTTTCTAAGTCAGAAATTAAGTTTCTATCAATGTGTGGGTTTATTTCTGGTTCTTTGATTCTATTCCGTTGACCCACCAGTCTGTTTCTATGCTGGTACAATGATGTTTTTTATTACTGTTGCTCTATAGTACAGTTTCAGATCTGGGATGGAAATATCGCCTGAACATCTTTTATTGTACAGGATTGTTTTAGCTATTCCAGGTTTGTTTGTTTTGTTTTCCATATGAAACTGAGAATAATACTTTTGATGTCTGTAAAAAATTGTGTTGGTATTTTGATGGGAACTGCATTGAATCTGTAGATTGCTTTTGGTAAGATTGTCATTTTCACTATGTTAATCTTACCAATCCATGAACATGGGATAGCCTTCCATATTCTGATATCTTTTTCAATTTCTTTTTCAGAGACTTGAAGTTTTTCTCATATAGGTCTTTCATTTGCTTGGTTAGAGTTACAAAAAAGTGCATCATGTGTTTTTTGTTTTTTTGTGTGTGTTGTTTTTTTTGTGTGTGTGTGGCTACTGTGAAGGTTTCCCTAATTTCTTTCTCAGTCTCTTTGCCTTTTGTATACATGAGGGCTTCAGGTATTTTTTTTTTTTCAGTTAATTTTATATCCAGCCATTTGCTAAAGGCATTTATCAGCTGAAGGAGTTATCTGGTAGAATTTTTGGGGTCATTCATGTATACTATCATATCATCTGGGAATACTGATACTTTTTCTTCTTTTCCAATTTGTATCCCCTTGATCTCCTTTAATTGTCTTATTGCTCTAGCTAGGACTTCAATAAGTGAAGTGTGGGCAGTCTTGCCTTGTCCCTCATTTCAGTGGGATTGATTTAAGTTTCTCTCCATTTAGTTTGATGTTGTCTATAGGCTTGATGTATATTGCTTTTACTATGTTTAGGTATGTTCTTTGTATCCTTGATTGCTCCAAAACTTTAAACATAAACAGGAGATGAATTTTGTCAAATGCTTTTTCAGCATCTAAGGAGATGATCATGTGAGCTTTTTCCTTTCAGTTTTATGAATTATATTGATGGATTTTCTTATGCCATATTTTCTTATAGTCATTTTCTGAACCACCCTAGCATGGCTGAGATGAAGCCTTCTTGGTCGTGGTGGATTATGTCTTTAATGTGCTCTTAGATTCAGTTTTTGAACATTTTATTGAATATTTTTGCATCAGTGTTCATAAGCAAGATTGGTCTGAAATTCCCTTTCTTCATAGGGTCTTTGTGCGGTTTAGGTAACAATGTGACTATGGTCTCATAGAATGCAGATGGCTATGTTCCCTCTGTTTCTATTTTGTGGAATATGTGGAATAGCTTGAAGACTATTTGTGTTAGCTCCTCCTTAATGGTCTGGTATTTCTGGGCTGAAACCTTTTAACCCTGGCTGTTTTTGTTTTTGTTTTTGTTTTTTGAGATGGAAGACTTTTGATGACAGCTTCTATTTCCTTAGGGGATATTGGATTATTTAATTTATTTACCTGATCTTGATTCAACTTTGGTAAATGGAATCTATCAGGGAAATTGTCCATTTCATAAAATTTTGTTGCATATAGGCTTTAGAAGTAGGACCTAGTGATTTCTTGGATTTCCTCAGTGTCAGTTGTTATGTTCTCCTTTTTTATTTCTGATTTTATTGATTTGGACAGTGTTCCTCTGCCTTTTAGTTAGTTAGTTTAGTGAAGGGTTTGTCTATGTTGTTGATTTTCTCAAGGAACCAGCTCTTGGTTTCATGGATACTTTGAATTGTTCTCTTTGTTTCTAATGTATTTATTTCAGACCTGCGTTTGATTTTTTCCAACCATCTACTCTTCTTGGGTGTGTCTTCTTCTGCTGCTGCTTCTGCTTCTGCTTCTTATCCTTCTCCATTTTTTTCTAGTGCTTTCAGGTATGCCATTAAGCTGCTTTTATGAGTTTCATAGAATTTCTTTATGAAGGCATTTAGTGCTATGAACTTTCCTCTTAGCACAGCTTTCGGTGTGTCTCATAAATTAGGGTAAATTGTACTTTCATTTTCATTAAGTTCACATTTTTATGGTGTCCTGAATTCTTGGACATTTTGTTCCAGGAACTCTTCCAATTTTATTTTTTCTTTGAGAGATATATCAGTTTCTCAATTGTATCTTCAGCACCGAGTTTCTTTCTTCCATCTTTTGTATTTTATTGGTGGTGCTTACCAATAAACAGAAACATTTCTGTTTCCTGATCTTTGCTCTAAGTTCTCAAACTCCAGGGTTTTCCCTGTTTGTGTTTTCTTTATTGATTCTAATTCCATTTTCGTGTTTCAATGATTTTATTGTTTGAAAGTGGATTCATCTTTTTGAATGTGTATTCTCGTCTTTCCATGTTGACCTCTATTTTTTTTGTTCATTTCCTCTGTATGTGCCTCTAATAGCTGCATAATTATAGATTTAAGATCATTTTCCAGTGTTTCAGTTGCAATAGAAAATCTGTTGATTTTTGGAGATTCTGGTAAAGCCATGATTTTTTAAGATGTATTTATTTTATGTATATGAACACTGTTTTCATGTACAGCAGACAAGGGAATCAGATTCCATTACAGTTGGTTGAAAACCACCGTGTGGTTGCTGGGAATCGAACTCAGACCTCTGGAAGAAGAGCTAGTCCTAATAAGAGCTGAAGCCACGATTTTTGTTTCTCCTAGTTTTTGTTGCCTGTGTTCTGACTCTGGCCTCTTTCTATCTGGCTTTCTGTAGCCTTGACTGATTATTCTTGGATCCTGTTGTGCAGACTGGATCTGCCTGTCTCTGAGTTCTTGAGTAGTCTCCCCTCGATTCACTGTCTCTACTGGCTCAGTCGTTGTGACCAGGTAGCTGGGGCACAGGTAGAGAGATCTCTTCTAAAGCTGCTCCAATATCCCACAGGCTTCCTTAAGAAGGTGGAAGACGGGATTTGGTTCTCAGGCCTGACACAGCTCTGTGGGGCTCACTAGCTGTGCTGGCTGCATTGTTTCTTACCCAGGTTTACTAAGCTGCTGGGAGCAGGCAGAAAGATCTCTGAGCCTAGTACTGTTCCAGTGCCCCATAGGCTTCCTTGGGGAAGGAGGACAATGGAACTTGGGTCAGGTGCATAACTCAGTTCCACAGGGTTCTCCGTGCTGGGTTCACTGATTCTGGCGTATGTGAACCAGCCTGATGGGGCACTGGTTGAAAAATCTCTTTGCCTAGAGCTTCTCCAGTGTCCCACAGGCTTCCTTTAGATAGTGGAGAATGGAACTTGGGTTCCTAGCCTAGCTCAGCTCTGCTGCATTCACTGTCTGTGCTGTGCTGGCTGATTCTGACCTAGGTAAATCAGGCAGGAGGGGAGTAAGCAGAATGGAGCTGTGTGTCCTGCACAGTACCAGAATGTATCCCCTCCACTGAGCGGTGAGAGTGAGCATCACTAGCTGCTGCAAACAGGAAGGTGTCCACAGGAGTTTGAGTGTGGTCTCCTGGGTTTGGAAACAGGAGCCTCTAGTCCCCAGAAAGTGTCCACAGGACAGTGAGAGTGGGTGCCCAGGTTTGCAGTCTCTCCTACAGTACAGGCAGGTATTTACTCCATGGGCTGTGAGAGTGAGCACACAGGACACAGCTGCTAGGCTCTAGTTCCTGGACGATAGCCACAGAAAGTGGGCTTGGGCTGTGAGTAACTTAAGGCTGAGGGATCAGAACCTCCTCTGTATCGCTCCCTGTACTGGAACCCACAGATGGTGGGTTCTGGTGGTTGACCTAGGGCTGCGGTGTCAGAGCTGCAGCTGCCAGTCCTGGTGGATTTTACAGCTAAGGCTGTAGCTGCCTGGGAATTTCTCCTGGTATTAGCCTGGTGGCCTGTAGATAGACCTTCATGTATCTCAACGGATTCTCTTCTCACCACGTAACCATGTAACCCCAGCCTATCAGGTCTCATCGTGATGTCAGAAAACAAGTTTCCTAAATTCATTAGTTATTTCTACTCTGGATTCCAGAGACTGAACTCGCGTATCCCAGCTCACACAGCAAGTGCTTTTATGTGCTGAGTTATTTCTTTGACCTGAAAGAGAAACTTTTAAAATTATAAAATGGAAATAGAAATTTGCACACAAACTTTGATGTGAGATTCTCTTGACCTGTTCCTTAGTTGAAGGGCATGTTTGATAATCTTCTCAGAAGTAAATCACACTTTTCACTCTGAGAAGTACATTTATTCCTCTTCTGAGTGAAAACTGAAATATGCAATAAATAAGTTTAAAGAGTGCTTTATCTCTAGATTGCATCCTTTTAACTCTGGATGTGATAGAAACAGATAAAACCTGTAGAGAATTAAATAAAATTTAATTTTATTTAATTTTAATTAACTAAATTTCTTATGCTGATTTAGGATAACTCATGGTATTGATACAGTTAAGCTGTTATCCAAAAGCAGAGTTAAGGAGCATGACTTAACTGCACTATAGTATATTATGGGACAAAGCCTTATACAACTAAATGCTTTAATTTATGCATACAAAATAAGTTACATGTGAACATTTAGTTAATAATGCAAATGAGCTGTTATTCAGGCCAAAGCAGTGTTATTATAAAGTTAGGGTTTGCTTGTTTGTCTGTTAGTCTTTTAGAATGATAAGGTCTCAAAGATTAGAATTATTTATTATATCTATTTAATTTTTATTTGATTCCAACTTCATCAACACCTCAATCCTAGCATATGTCTCTTTTTTCATTTCTATATAAACATAAATATATGCTTAAATTAATAACCTTAAATGATAATGATTTTTAGATTGCATTTTAAAAACGTTTTAGTTCCAAAGACACAAATCTTTTAGTGTTAAAAGATTAAGATAGATATAATGAAGCAATAGGAAGTATATGAGGATTTTAAAAGTTATAATAATAAAAGAGAAAATAGATTTTAAGAGAGAAAATATTAGTATTACAAAATAAGGCCAAAATTATTTTTTTCAAAAAATAATTAGGATATAAAGAATTACCTAAATTATAAATGTGTGGAAAGGTTAAAAGTAAATATAAAGTCATAATAACCAAATGTGTGTGCCTAATGTTTGCAGAGCTATTGAGCATTTTGAGTTCTTTAACATCATCAACATTTTTCTAAATAATGCCCTTCCACCTTTAAAAAGTTTGATAAGTCCTCTTACTCATCAAATTACACTGCATTTTCTTCAGGCTAAGAATTAAATAAATATAGGTTCCTAGATTGCAGCAAACAGCTTGCACAGTGTCTGAAGGGGACAAGATCCAAAACTCTGAAATTGATGAGTAGAGGGGCAACTGAAGCCAGAACATCAACACTGAGGCTTCCCTGGTGAGAAGGGACAACCTGTGAGCTGAGGCCATTTTGATCCATTTTGATCTGGGATACCTCACTCAGGATGATCTTTTCTAGATCCCACCATTTGCCTACAAATTTCAAGAGTTCCTTGTTTTGAATGGATGAGTAATATAGCATTGTGTATATGTACCAAAATTTCTGTATCCATTCCTCTGTTGAGGGACATCTGGGTTGTTTCCAGGTTCTTGCTATTACCAATAAAGCTACTACAAACATGGTTGAGCAAATGTCCTTATTGTATACTTGAGCCTCTTTTGGATATATGTCTAGGAGTGGTATAGCTGGATCTTGAGGTACCACTATCCCTAATTATCTGAGAAAATGCCAGATTGATTTCCAAAGTGGTTGTACAAGTTTATATTCCCACCAGCAATGGAGGCAGATTCCCCTTTCTCCACAACTTTTCCAGCATGTGTTGTCACTTGAGTTTTTGATCTTAGCCATTCTGATAGGTGTAAGATGAAATCTCAGGGTTGTTTTGATTTGTATCTCTCTGATGGATAGGGACCTTGAGTATTTCTTTAAGTGTTTAACTGCCATTCTATATTTCTTTACAGAGAATTCTGTTTATGTCTGAACCCCATTTCTGAATTGGATTGCTTGATTTATTGCTTTTTAACTTCTTTAGTTCTTTATATATTCCAGATATCAGCCCTCTCTCTGATGTAGGATTGGCAAAGAACCTTTCCCAGTCTGTAGGCTATACTTTTGTTCTTAAGACTATGTCTTTTGCTTTACAGAAGCATTTCAGCTTCATGAGGTCCATTTATTGATTGTTGCTCTTAGAGCCTGTGATGTTCCTGTTCTACTCAGAAAGTTGTCTCCTGTGCCAATGAGTTCAAGGCTCTTCCCCACTTTTACTTCTAACTGATTTAGTGTGTCTGGTTTTATGTTAAGGTCTTTGATCCACTTGGACTTTAGTTTTGTGCAGAGTGCTAAATATGTATGTATTTTCATTTTTCTGCATGTAGACATCCAGTTGGACCAGCATCATTTGTTGAAGATGCTATCTTTTTCCATTGAATACTTTTGGCTTCCTTGTCAATAATCAAGCATTCATAGTTGTGTGGGTTTATTTCTGGGTCTTCTATTCTGTACCATTGATCCACCTTTCGGCTTCTATACCAATACCATGCAGTTTTTATTACTATTGCTCTGTAATACAGCTTGAGAAGAGGGATGGAGATACCTCCAGATGATCTGTTGTACAAGATCATTTTAGAAATTCTGGGGTTTTTGTTTCTCCATATGAAGTCGAGAAATTTTCTTTCAAGGTCTGTGAAGAATTGTGTTGGTATTTTGATGGGAATTGCATTGAATCTGTAGATTGCTTTTGGCAGGATGGCCATTTTCACCATGTCAATCCTACGACCCATGAGCACAGGAGATCTTTCCATCTTCTGAAGTCTTCTTCAATTTCTTTGTTTTTTTTTATCTGAAAATGCAAATATATATCAAGATAAATATCATTTTCTCTTTTTTATTAAATTCTTTGTTAATTACACTTTATTCACCTTATATACCCCTGTAGTTCTCTCCCTCTCCATCCCAACACCTCCTTTCCACCTCCCTCTGCACCTGTGTCCCTCCCCAAGACCACCAATAGGGGAGGTCCTCCTTTCCTTCCCTCTGATGCCAGTCCATCAGGTCTCATCAGGAGTGGCTGCATTGTCTTCGTCTGTGGCCCGGCAAGGTTGCTCACCCCTCAAGGGGAGGCAATCAAAAAGCAGGCCAATCAGTTCATGTCTGAGATAGTCCCTGTTCCCATTACTATGGAACCCACTTGGACACTGAACTGCCATGGGCCACACCTGTGCAGGGGTTCTAGGTTACCTCCATGCATGGTACCTGGTTTGACCATCAGTCTCAGCAAGGCCCCTGTGCTCAAACCACTTGGTTCTGTTGTTCTCCTTGTGGAGTTCCTGTCCTCTCCAAATCTCAGTATTTCCCACCCCCCTCGTAAGATTCCATGCACTCTGCCCAAGTGCTGGCTATAAGTCTCAGCATCTGCTTCCATAGTCTGCAGGACACAGCCCTTCTGAGGCCCTCCATGGCAGGCTCCTGACCCATTCCCTGCCCTCTCCTTCTTCTGATGTCCATCCCCTTTGTCCTTCTGGATAGGAATTGGGCATTTTATCAAGAGTCCTCCCTCTTGATTAGTTTCTTAGGTGTACAGATTTTAGTAGGTTCATCCTATATTATATGTCTATATGAGTGAATATATACCATGTGTGTCTTTCTGCTTCTGGGATAGCTCACTCAGGATGATCCTTTCCAGTTTACGCCATCTACCTGCAAATTTCATGATATCCGTGTTTTTTTACTTCTGATTAATATTCCATTGTGTAGATGTACCAAAATTTCTGTATCCATTCCTCAGTTGAGGGACATCTGGGTTGTTTCCAGCTTCTGGCTATTACAAATAAAGCTGCTACAAACATGGTTGAGCAAATGTCCCTGTTGTGTACTTGAGCCTCTTTTGGATATATGCCTAGGAGTGGTATAGCTGGATCTTGAGGAAGCACTATTCCCAGTTGTCTGAGGAAGTGCCAGACTGATTTTCAGAGTGGTTGTACAAGTTTAAATTCCCACCAGCAGTGGAGGAGGGTTCCCCTTTCTCTACATCCTCTCCAGCATGTGTTGTCACTTGAGTTTTTGATCTTGGACCTTCTGATGGGTGTAAAGTGAAATCTGAGGGTTGTTTTGATTTGTATTTCCCTGATGAGTAAGGATGTTGAGCATTTATTTGTTTCTCTGCCCTTCAATATGCCTTTATTGAGAATTCTCTGTTTAGCCCTGTACCCCATTTTTAATTGGATTATTTGATTTGTTGCAGTTTAATTTTTTGAGTTCTTTATATATCCTGGATATTAGCCCTCTGTCAGAAAGAGGGTTGATGAAGATCCTTTCCCAATCTGTAGGCGGTCCTTTTGTTCTGAGGACAGTGTCCGTTGCTTTACAGAAGGCTTTCAGTTTCGTCAGGTCCCATTTATTTATTGTTGCTCTTAGAGCCTGTGCTGTTGGTGTTTTTTTCAGGAAGTTGTCTTCTCTGCCAATGAGTTCAAGGATTTTCCCCACTTTTAATTCTAAACGGTTTAGTGTGTCTGGATTTATATTGAGTATTTATATCAAATACTGATCCACTTGGACTTTAGCTTTGTGCAGGGTGATAAATACGGATCGATTTTCATTTTTCTACATGTCGACATCCAGTTAGACCAGCACCATTTCTTGAATATGCTGTCTTTTTTCCATTGAATTGTTTTTACGTCTTTGTCAAAAATCAGGTGTCCAGAGTGTGTGGATTTATTTTAGGGTCTTCTATTCGATTTCATTGATCCACCAGTCTGTTTCTATGCCAGCACCATGGAGTTTTTAGTATTGTTGCTCTATAGTACAGCTTGAGATCAGGTATGGAGACACCTCCAGAAGATCTTTTACTGTAGAGGATTGTTTTAACAATTCTGGGTTTCTTGTTGTTCCATATGAACTTGAGAATGTTTTTTTTTTTTTTTTTTTTTAAGGACTGTAAAGAATTATGTGGGGAATTTGATGGGAATTGCATTGAATCTGTAGATTGCTTTTGGTAAGCTGGCCATTTTTACTATACTAATCCTGCCAAACCATGAACATGGGAGATTTTTATCTTCTGATATCTTCTTCCAATTCTTTCTTTAGAGACTGGAAATTTTTTTCATGCAAGTCTTTGACTTACTTGGTTAGGTTCACACAAAAGTACTTTATGACCTTTGTGGCTATTGCGAACAGTCTTATCTCACCAATTTCTCTCTCAGTCCTTTTGTCTTTTGTGTACAAGAAGGCTACTGATTTTTTTGAGTTAATTTTATATCCAGCCACTTTGCTGGAGGTGTTAATCAGCTGAAGGAGTTCCCTGGTAGAATTTTTAGTGTCACTCAGGTATACTATCATATCCTCTGCAAATAATGATAATTTGACTTCTTCCTTTCCAATTTCTATCCTCTTGATCTCCTTTAATTGTCTTACTTCTCTAACATGGACTTCAAGAACTATGTTGAGATATGGAGAGAGTGGACAACCTTGCCGTGTCCCTGGTTTCAATGGGATTTATTTAAGTTTCTCTCCATTTAATTTGATGTTGGTGGTAGGCTTGCTGTATATTGCCTTTACTATGTTTAGGTATGTGCCTTGTATCCCTGAACTCTCCAAGACTTTAAACATGAATGGATGTTGGATTTTGTCAAATGCTTTTTCGGCATCTAGGGAGATGATCATGTGGTTTTTCTCGTTCAGTTTGTTTATATGGTGGATTACATTGATGAATTTCTGTATATTGAACCACTGTTGCATGCCTCGGATGAATCTTACTTGGTCATGTTGGATGATATTGTTTATGTACTCTTGAATTCAGTTTGAAAGTATTTTGTTGAGTATTTTTGCATCAATGTTCATAAGAGAGATAGGTCTGAAGTTCTCTTTTTTGTTGGGTCTTTGTGTGATTTAGGTATCAAGGTGATTGTGGCTTCATAGAATGAGTTTGGTAATGTCTTTCTGTTTCTATTTTGAGGAATCATTTAAAGAGAATTGGAGTTAGCACTTCGGTAGAATTCTGTGCAGAAACCATCTGGCCAAGGGCTTTTGTGGAAGGGAGACTGTTAATGACTGCTTCAATTTTCTTCGGGTGGGGGGGGGATAGAGGGTTGTTCAATCTTTCTACCTGATCTTGACTTCATTTTGGTAGATAGAATCTATCAAGAAAATTGTCCATTTCTTTTAGGTTTTCAAATTTTGTAGCATATAGGCTTTTGTAGTATGACCTAAAGATTGTTTGGATTTCCTTAGTATCTGTAGTTATGTCCCCCTTTTTATTTCTGATTTTGCTGATTTGGATAGTTTCTCTCTGCCTTTTAGTTACTTTGGCTAAAGGTTTGTCTATCTTGTTGATTTTCTCAAAGAACCAGCTCTTGGTTTCATTGATTCTTTGAATAGTTTTATTTGTTTCTAATTGATTGATTTCAGCCCTGAGTTTGATTATTTCCCGCTGTCTGCTCCTCTTGGGTGTATTTGTTTCTTATTTTTGTTTTTGTTTTTTTCTCCTAAGGCTTTCAATTGGTCCATTAAGTTGCTTGTATGAGATGTTTCAAATTTCTTCTTGAAGGCTCTTAGTGCTATGCATTTTCCTCGGGGCAGTGCTTTCATTGTGTCCCATAAATATGGGTATGTTGTACCCTCATTTTCATTAAATTCTAGGAAATCTTTAATTTCTTTTTTTATTTCTTCCTTAACCCAGCTTTCATTGAGTAGCAAGTTTTTCAGTTTCTATGTGTGTGTGTGTACTTTATGTTATTTCTATTGTTATTGTGGTCCACATTTAGTCCATGGTTGTTACCTAGAATACAGGGGATTATTTCAATTTTCTTGTATCTGTTGAGGCTTGCTTTGTGGCTAACTATATGGTCTATTTTGGAGAAGGTTCCATGAGGTGCTGAAAAGAAGGTATATCCTTTTGAGTTTGTGTGAAAAGTTCTGTAGACTTCTATTGGGTCCATTTGAATTAGAGCTTCTGTAAGTGTCTATTTTGGAGAAGGTTCCATGAGATGCAATTTTGGAGTTTCAAATCCTGTGCTTCTCAGAAACGGTGCACACTGATGGATGTTATCTTATATCCCCCTCAAATATTTTTTATTAATTACAGTTTATTCTTTTTGGATCCAGGCTGTAACCCCTTCCTCGTCCCCTCCCAATTCCAACCTCCCTCCTTCTACTTTGCTCCTCCCCTAGTCCACTGATAGGGGTGGTCCTCCTCCCCATCCATCTGACACTAGCCTATCAGGACTGGCTGCATTGTCTTCCTCTGTGGTCTGGTAAGGCTATCAAAGCAGATGCTGAGACTCATAGTCAACCTTTGGGCAGAGAATCTTATGAAAGAAAAGGGAGAGGACAAGAGCTCCAGAAGGAGAAAAACAAAACCAAAAATTCTGGGCAAACGGGTCATTTCTGAGACTGGTATACCAGCCAAGGACCATGCATAGAGATCATCTAGACCCCCTTCATAGATGTACCTTATAGCAGCCAGTCTCCATGTGAGTTCCCTAGTAAGGGTAAAAGGGCTAGTTTAGGTTCGTTACAACCATAGATTTTGATATGTTTATCCTATATTATATGGCTAACATCCACTTCTAAACGATTGTTTACCATGTGTGTCTTTCTGCTTCTGGGTTAACTCACTCAGGATGATCTTTTCCAATTCCCACCATTTGCCTACAAATTTCATGATTTCCTTGTTTTTAATTGCTAAGTAGTATTCCATTGTGTAAATGTACCACGATTTCTGTATCCATTTCTATGTTGAGGTACATATAAGTTGTTTCCAGATTCTAGCTAATATGAATAAAGCTGCTATGAACATAGTTGAGCAAATGTCCTTGATGAAAGGTTGAACATCTTTCAGACATATGCCTAGGAGTGGTATACTTGGATCTTAAGGTAGCACTATTGCTAATTTTCTGAGAAAGCACCAGAATGATTTCCAAAGTGGTTGTACAAGTTAACATTCCAACCATCAATGGAGGAGGGTTCTGCTTTCTCCACATCCACTCCAGCATGTGTTATCACTTCGGTTTTTATCTTAGCCATTCTGAGGGGTGTAACATGGAATCTCATGATATTTTGATTTGCATTTCTCAGATGACTACAGATATTTAGCATTTCTTTAAGTGTTTGTCTGCCATTCGATATTTCTTTGTTGAAAATTATCTGTTTAGCTCTTTACATCTTTTCTTAATTGTATTACTTGGTTTGTTAATGTTTAACTTTTTCAATTATTTATATATTCTGTATATTAGCCCTCTATCACATGTAGGGTTGGTGAAGATGTTTTTCCAGCCTGTAGGCTGTCATTTTGTGTCTTTACCTTTACAGAAGCTATTCAGTTTCATGAGGTCCCATTTATTGATTGTTGATCTTAGTGCCTGTGCTGTTGGTTTTCTGTTCAGGAAGTTGTCTCATACGTCAATGGGGTCAAGGCACATCCCCAATTTTTCTTCTAAAAGATTTAGTGTGTCTGCTTTTATGTTGAGGTACTTGATCCACTTGGACTTTACTTTTGTTCAGGGTGATAAATATGGATGTGTTTGCATTTTTTTCTACATGTAGACATCCAGTTAGACCAGCAGCATTTGTTGAAGATGCTGTCGTTTTCCTATTTATGTTTTTGGCTTCTTTGTAAAAACCAAGTATCTGTAGATGTGTGGGTTTATTTCTGGGTCTTTGATTTGATTCAATTGATCCACCAGTCTGCTTTTCTGACAGTACCATGCCATTTTTTATTATTGTTGCTCTATGCCACATGTTTAGATACCTCCAGAAGATCTCTTATTGTACAGGATTATTATTATGGGTTTTTTTTGTTGTTTTTCTAAATGAAATTGAAAATTATTTTTTCAAGGTCTGTAAAGAATTGTGGTGGTAATTTCATGGGACATGCATTGAATCTGTAGATTGCTTTTGGTAGGATGACCATTTTCACTATGTTAATCCTATGGATCCATGAGCATGCAAGATCTTTCCATTTCTGATTTCTTCAGTTTCTTTCTTCAAAGACTTGAAGTTTTTTTTTCATATATGTCTTATTGGAAATTTTTATTCCTTCATGTTTTCAACAATTGCCCATGAAGTATGAGCTGTTTTTGTTGCTCTTGTTTGTTTTTCTTGTTTAACCACTTTTACTTGACTGTATTTTATGTCAGCTACACTAGGTGACTGAGATTTATAACAGTCATCTATCCCACCTGAATATGGTGGTTACCTTTGTAAATTTATCCACCATTGTTTAATATCTATTCATTGTGTTCTTGTAGGCAATATTTATTGATTCTACTTCATTATGGCACTTTCCAACTTGAAAAAAAATGTGTTCACATTTTGTGATAAAATTGAGAATATTATCACTCTATGGTGAAATTATAAAGATTTTTACTATGGAGCCAACTAGTGTATTTTTTTACATTTTATTTCCAAGTTCAAAAGGTCATTGTGCTTTATTTTATTGAAACTTTAACATTTTGTATAAAATGACATGCATTTTTCATTTTTATTTCTTGTATTTTAACAAATATATGTCACTTTTGAAGCTATATATTTGGTTACAGAATATTTATAGTGTGGAATAAAGAAAACAGAGTTGTTGCTCTACAAATGAGATAGTTTGCATAAATTATATTTCTGTTGCTGAGCTTTACACTTCTAAAATGAGAGACTCAGTTAATAGAGTCTCTGGTTATATTCTGGTTCTAAAATTAGGTGACTTTGAATTAAGCCAAACTGTTAAGTAGTTTTATATTATTCTAATTAGTCTTCTAGCTAATTTGCTACATTAAGTTTTCAATCATCTGTAATTATAAAGGCATCCAGAAAGTAAGAAATATGCTGTATTTGTTACATTTTTTTTATCTTATTGGGTTAAATATTTACTTCTGATAAAATACCTGTACAGTTTCTAAATGTTTCATCATATTAACTTTTAAACTGTGTCATATCACTCACTATACTACCCACACTACACATCATGCAGAAGTCAGAGAAAGATGATGCAGCCAAGCTTGATGAGACCTGATAAGCTAGGGTCAGAGAGAATAGGAGAGGAACCTCCCCTATCAGGGGACTAGGGAAAGGTCACAGGGGGAGAAGAAGGAGTGTGGGTGGGACTGGAAGGAGACAGGGAAGGTGTTGCATCAGGGATACAAAGTGAGTAAATTGTAATAAATAAATAACTTCATTAAATTTTTTTCTTTTAAAAAATGTGAAGATTCTCAAAAAGATCTAAACAGAGGAATACCACTTCCACTTAAAGGAACAGATTATTCAGCATATTTAAGGGCACATATTTCAATCACACTAACTAAAAAAAAATGGCTTTGATCCTAAATATCAGTCAAATTTATATGCGGAATATTTATTTTCCAAAATGTTGTGATATGGGTGGAAGAGAAACTTATAATAAATAGCTTTTCACTATAATTCGATTTCCTCAGACACTACTGTATTAGTGTATATTTCACTGTCACACCTACTTAATTATTAAAGTATTCCTGGATGAAAAAATTACAGGAATTAATCTAGAGAATAGAAGTAGAAAATAAACTATGCATGTGCCTGTTTGTGTGTGTGATGAATTTTTTTCTGCTAAACAGTATGTTAAGAACAGGCAGATGGTTTATAGATATCACACCTTGGACTTCTTAGCCAACTGCTGGAACTATGGTTCTAGTAACTATAATGTATTACTTTATTTAAAGTGTTTTGTCATTTAACTATTTGCACTTGGCTGAGACATTTTGTTAAGTTTGTATTCCTCAGCTTTGCTTGCATAGGTTTGGTGTCTATGAATAAGTGATAAAAGAAAATATATATCAAGGCCATATTTAGAAATGAATCATATAGATATGTTTATAACAACGGTAAAACAGAAGTATTCTTGAAATGAATATGACTAAATAATTTCCTACCCGTGCACACACCCTTAAAATTATTAATGGCTTTCACTTTTATATGAAAAGTGAATCTACTTTGCATGGAATTCTATTTAAATTCATGAAATGTGTTTAGTAAAATTGGAAAATTAGATAAAATGTGGACTAAGAGGTGACATGTAGATTGGCTCATGAGAGAGAGGGAAAACTATGTCTTGGTTTTTCACACAAAGTCCCAAGAGATGTCATTATTTATCCAGAAGATAATAAAGCAACCAGGCAAAAGAAAAATGTATATACTAAGGGCTTTGTTTTCTGTCATCAAAGTTGTATCATTTTGAATTCATAACTAAAAAATATATATATAGAGTTAGAACATAAGGACTGAATGAACCCATACTTCTTTCTCTTTAACAAAACCAAGTGTCACTGTGTATACCTGGAGTCTAGACCACTGGTTTGTTAGTAGTGCCTGAGTAGTCAATTTGCAAAATGAATTAATATTCCAGAATTTGACAAACACTATCTATACGTCTCTAGTCAACATTACCACTGGTATTGTAAGGGTAGGAATTTTTAACTTCGTCCTAAACACCCTTCTTTGTTCCTGGACTGGAAAGTGCAAACAGTCCCTAACCATCCTCTAGTCACCACACCTAGGCACAGCCAATCCCAGACTGCCCCCGTTAGAAAAATCCCTTATCCCTAGACCCTCTCCTGTTTTGCAGTTTTTGCCTTTATAAACTCTGTGATTCTGCAGCTCACGGCTCTGTACCACCCCCTTGCGTGGGAGCCATGTGCAGAGCCCCAGCATGCCCTCTACTAGTAAACACCTCTTGCTGTTTGCATCAAGTGTCTTTTTGAGGGTTATTGAGGTCTGGCGCCTATCCCGCGAAACGGAACGGAGGGTCTCCCCACCTTGGGAGTCCAACAGTATCTCGAGCTTACTTATAAACTTCCTCATGTAGCATCATTTCTTATGAAAGGATAAATTGTGGATTAAAGATATATAAAGATCTTATAGAGCTTTCATACATAAAAGTACATGGAAGCTGCTGTCTTGATTAGGAAGAATTGATAGAAATCTTCCAAAATGCCTTATGTGTGAAGCATCTACCTGAATCAGAAGATTGAGAGATGATTAGACCAGAAGAAATGATTAACACATTGATGATACATACTTTGAATGGACTATATGAAGATGGTAGAAGCTGTCACACGCAGACCTTAAGTGAAGACAGTAGGTAATGGTGGGTATGTTTGGACTGCCATATCTTTCCTAGACCCTTTCTTATCTATACCTTCCTTCATGGCTACCATGAATTAAATAGTTCTGCCCAATCTTTTAACCTCACCACATGCCTTCAATATATGGAGCCATCTAATAATAACCCAAAACATCTGAAACATCAAAACAAAGCAAATCCTTCCTTAATGTCTTAGTTACAATTTTTGTTACTTTAATGAAACTCCATGTCTAATTGTAAGCTGGAGAGAAAAGGATTTATTCAGCTTACATGACTACACTGCTGTTCATCACCAAAGAAGTCAGAATAGGAACTTAAATATGGCAGGAGTTCAGAGAGAGGTCCTGATGTAGAGGACATAGGAGGGTGCTGATTACTGTCTTGCTTCACCTGGCTTGCTCAGCCTGTTATCTATCTTATAGAACTCTGGGCCACCAAACCAGGGATGGTACAAATTCAGAGACCCCACTGATCACTAATTGAGAAAATACATTACACCTTGATCTCATAGAGGCATTTCTTCAGCTGAGATTCCTTCCTCTCTGGCTTGTGTCAAGTTTACACATTTTTTTTTTCATGGCTTCATCACACCAGAACAAAATTAAAATGTGATAGCATTGGAATGGTTTCTTTGATGTGATTGATATTTTATCTAAGGCTTATTTGATATTTTAGTGGCAGGTTTGTGAATATATATTTTTATATTTACATATAATCCCAGGAGTCATAAATTATATTTTTTACAAATATAATGAACTGAAATAGAAGTGGCCTGTAACAGAGAGTAAAGAATGGGTAATGAAAGACAATACAGATGGATGTTAGGCTCTAAAACATTGAAACATAAGGACTATTGCCTGTCACACTATTTTCAGATTTAAAGATATATTCTCCTCTTTAAAAACATAAACATGACATAACAGAACTAACAGTGATAAAGAATGAATATGAGTAGATATTTAATTGTGCAAAAATAGAAATTGATGACACCATCATTGTTCATATATGTTTGTCATTCCTGAGCTCTTTCTGCCCACTGTTTCTGCAGTGTGAGCATAAGAAACTCTTTGAAGGGGTTGGAGAGATGGCTCAAAGGTTAGGAGCACTGGCTATTCATCCAAAGGTCCAAAGTTCAATTCCTATCAAACACATGGTGGCACATATCCATCTATGATGAAATCTGGTGCCTTCTTCCAGCATGGAAGCAGAATACTGTATAAATAACAAATTAATAAGTCCTAAAGAAAAAGAAAGATGCATAAAGAAGAAACTCTTTGAAAGCCTCCTCTGCCTGATAAAACTTGCTCAGATACAATCTGATTTGCAGTTAGAATTAATTCGTTCAGCCATAGAGAAGTTTTAGAATTAAGACTTTGATAAATGTTTCAGTTTTCTACATTGGGGAAATTCTTGAGGCATATTAAAACAATTTTCCAGCTGGATTAAAACGCAAAACTTGCCATCAGAAACTTCATGGATAAATCATCATTTACTGGAATTCTTCTAAGTCTTCTTTTCAACAACCTTTCCTCATTTTTTCTCAAATAAATTAATTATACTTAAGAAATCCTAACCCATTGTCTACTTCTAGGGAACAAAAAAGTTTCCTGCCTTTCACTAACATGAGTATAAATTCAATTATATTTTAATATTGCCCTTGGTACCATTTTGCTCCCGTGAATTTCGCTTTAATATCCAAGCCATGCAGTAATACCCTGAGGAGTTATGATTGTGGCACATAGTTTGGCCTCTCCCCTGTAAATATCACATATTGTTCACTTTAAAGTTCATGGTTAAATTTTTCTCTTTCTTCCATGATTGTATTCTCTTACTATGTTATGTGCATGGTAATGATAAAACCATTCATAACTTTATCAATTCTTGCAATCTTAGTTGAATCATTGGACTATAAGGATCTCTCAACCACATCAAAATCAAGTTGTGTGTGTAAAGTGATTTACGGTACTTCTTCACTGTAGAAGGATTTCAAAGTTAAAGATTTCTGACAAGCAAATAGCCAGTGTTTTGTCTCTGCCTTCTCAAACCTTAGATAATTGTAGATTGTTCTTTTCTTTTTATGTTTATACAGAATAGTTTATTTGCAGTTTAATTTTATTTAATTTAATAAAGAGAAGAAAATACTATTATTCTTTTTTACAAATACATTAATTTGTGAACTGTTTATTTCTATAGCTTTAAATGGGGGCTGAAACAACTGACATATTTTTAATTAAATTTTTACTTTTTATATTGATTATAATTTATTCACTTTCTATCCCAGCTGTAGCCTCCTCTCTCATTCCTTCCCAATCCCACTCTCCATCCCTCATCTCCTCCCCTTTCCCTTCCCAAGTTCATGATAGGGGAGGTCCTCCTCCTCTTCCATCTATTTTGAAAATATATTTTTGATATTTTTGTTTCTAATGCATTTTAATTAACTTATTTTTAAATTTATTTATTTTTATATCAATCACAGGTTAGGTACTTTGAATCCCAGGC
>CM053764.1:32207439-32222668 GCA_028658305.1 Pachyuromys duprasi
ATTGGTATTCCATTTTAAAAATGGATTGACTAGAATGGATTTTTTAATGTAGTGATTGAAAAAATATTTGTCTATGAGAGTATTTTTTTGTAAAAGAAAATTTGGGAAGAAAAAAAAAGTGTTGCTGTCAAGGAGATTTTATCGATCCCAGGTAAGGCAATTAACATTTTTACTGTGCAAGACTTAAATGTTACTAATATGTGTTTCCAGCCAGGCATATATTGGAACAAATCAAGAGAAGATTGATCTCAAATTATGCATGACACATTGCAGAAGTACCATGATAAATTATTTCAATGAAATTGTTTTACTGAAGAGAACTTTCCATTAAATGGACCAAACATGTCTCTGATGTATGCCACTGTCAAGAAAAGGATGTCTGCAAATGGCGGACTCTTTGACTTCCCTACCCTGCAAGGGAGGAGCAGCATTCCTAGGCCACAGAGGCAGAATTTGTAGCCAGCCCTGAAGATACCTGATAAACCAGGGTCAGATGAAAGGGGAGGAGGTCTTCCTGTATCAGTGGACCCGGAAAGGGGCCAGGAGTAGACAAGGAGAGAGGGTGGGATTTGGAGGGAATGAGGGAGCAGGATTCACCTGGGATACAGAGTTAATAAAATATAACTAATAATAAAAACAAAATTAAAAAAATAGTTACAAAAAGAAGAAAAGGATGTCTTTGTGAACTGTCAACTTTCAAGGATGCAAGGGACTATTGTTGAGTGACTCAAAGGATTCTGTTTCTACACTCATCAATTTGACCCAATTTAATCAGTTCCACGGTTTGTTATTTGGTTTTTCAAATCTCCTTTTTTTTTTTCAATACTTACCTATAGTGATTTCTAAATACAACTTCATCATATAGTCTCATTTTAATTTATCTTCAAAGAACAGTTAAAGCATGTGAAAGACTTTCATAAGCAGGTGTGGATATTAGGTGCCTTCCTTTCACCAGATATCCTTCCAAAGGAATTCGGGGAATGAAGGTCATTGAATGAATAATTCTCCTAATTAAAATCGCTGTCCACCTTTACTTAAGTAACCAGGAAAATATTGGATTTACTATTCATTATTTCAGTATTCAGTATTTTTTCCATATATAGTAATATAACTGGCCTTGGCATATTTCTTGAGAGTAGCCACAGGGAACTTTTGTTTGGCAGAATTGAAAGATCTATGATGTGCCTCTTAACAGTTATAATAAACATGGAAGAAATTTTCATGCTTACTGTAGTTCTGCAATGCAAACACTTCTGCCAGAATGACCACACCCTTGCTAAGGGAAATAGAAGTAAGATATGAACATCAAATTTCTTGATGATATGACCCTTGGATATAATCAGTTGCCCTTGTTTAGTAGCAAAAACTTAATGAATAACAGAAAATTGTGTACCATTTAAGAGTGAACAATGAACCACTCTTTATCTCAGCCAGATGAAACTTATTATCTGATAACTTTTAACAATATAAGAAAATATATTGCTAGTAAATATAATGATCCACTTAATTCTGATTAATAACACATCCTAAGGCCTTTACATAAGTTTTCGTTTTTGTACTTTCATTCTGAAAGTTTATTTTAAGAACATAAATTTCACACACTCACATACAAACTGAAAACTGTTAATTTTGAGATTTTTCCAGATATTTATTGTTGGACACCACCTAGCTCCAAGGCGTAATTCCAACCCAAGGCTGCTATAGAGGGTTCTGGTTCAAATACAGACAAAACCAAAGTCATGAATCTGGAAAAAGGATTGGTTGATAAGTAAATGAAGTTTTGATAGATTTAGGATGAAAATAGAGAGAGGGATAGAAAATAATTAAAAAAGCTTTAAATACATATGTGGAATTTTTAGACAATAAAAAATTTTAAACTGTATATTCATATAAAAATTTAAAAAAATAAAAATTTATAAAAGACAGGATTCATTTCAGATAAAGGAAAGGGGTGACAAGTAAGCAACAATTCTGTATGGGTCAACCAAAAATTAGGAATGTGGCAATTACCTAGACCTTGCCAATAGCTGGGAGTGAGCAGAGCTGAAACTCTAAGGCTCCTGGGAGTTCTCTGCCTGTGGTTCCTTAATGCACACACTGGGTCACCACTTGATAATTTGATTAGGGTCATCATTATCTGGCAACTTCTTTGGCCATATCTTTTTTGTTCAACTTTAATAGTCCTCATGCCTTTACAGTTTTATTTCACATGCATAAACATCTATGTTGGGACCCTTTCTTCTCCAAGGAATAATGTCATTTATTAGTCTTACCTACCTGGGTGGTGTTCCCATGTTCCCCCAGGGCATAGTTATCCTACATCTTCGCAATAGAGTCAAAATCAGATTGTCCTATGGATTTTGTCAGAAGAAGCCAGAGTATGAATAAACCTTTTTCATGCAGTGTGGAGGATAGAAGGCAGGAAACAGTTGATCTCAATGATTTAAAATTTGGTTTTTGAGTAAGGATTTTTCTAGTTATTTTAAAATGGCTAATGTTTTTCCAATTCCTGAAGATACTAATAGATTAAAAAAAATCTTGTGTCAGCATCTGCTTTGATACCCTTGCTGAGTAGAGTTTTTCAGAGGGCCTCTGTGTTAGGCTCCTGTCTTGTTCTCTGTCTTCTCCCACTTCCAATGTCTATCTGTTTGCCCTTCTGAATGAGGATTAAGTATCTTCCCTATGGTCCTTCCTGTTGTACAGCTTTTACTGGATTATAGATTATAATATGTTTATCCTATAATATTTGGCTAATATCCACTTATATGTGACTATATACCATACTCATAGCCAAACACTGGGCAGAGTGCAGGGAATCTATGGAACAAGAAGGAGATAGAAAGACCTGGAGGTGACAGGAGCTCCACAAGGAGAACAACAGAGTCAAAAAGAAGCTGGGTCCAGGAGGGCCTGCAGAGACTGATATGCCAACCAAGGACTATGCATAGAGAAGACTTAGACTCCTGCTCAGATGTAACCCATGGACAGCTCAGGCTCCATGGAGTTCCTTAGTTAGGGAAACAAGGGCAGACTCTGGCATGAATTGGTTGCCTGCTCTTTGATGGCCTTACTAGGCCACACGGAGAAAGGATCCTAACATTACTGATAAGACCTGATAGGGTCAGATAGAAGGGGAGGAGGACCTCCTCTATCAGTGCAGTAGGGGAGAGATATAGGGGGAAAGAGGAGGGACCAGGAGGAGATGAGGGAGGGAGCTACAGACGGGTTACAAAACGAATAAATTGTAATAAATACAAAAAAAATCTTGTGACTGAATGTCACAAATTTCTGAGTAATTACTTTGGGAAATGGAAGTGAATGACATGGCAGAGGAAGAAGTCCAACAAAGGCAATGGGAGAATGATGGCTATATGGGGAAGGACTCATGAGACTGTTTATGTAGGTAGGTTTGTGTGGTACCTCCCCTAAACACATTTCTCTATCCCTTCAAACTACTGATGTAATTATTTCTAATAATTTCTTATTAGCATATTAGCTTTATAATATATGAAACTTTACATATTTTCATTTGAATGCAATGAATTTTATATTGCTTTTGTACTCTTTATAACCACACCCTTGCTCTCCCACATCCAATTTTGCCATCTCAGAGTCCTCTTCCTATTTATAGTCATTTTCTGCTCTTTGTGACATTGGGAAGAACTTGTTTAATATTTATTTCCTATGACCCTTTGAGATGAAACTTAAGAAGAATGTCTTTCCAGGCAAATTCTAAGCTTTGCTATTGGGTGGGGGACAGAAAGTCATAGACTTCTGCAATTCATGATTAGTGTTATTTCTGTAAAGCGTTCCTTTTCAAATCAATTATGCTTTGATGATATTATCTTCCAGTCAGTTCCTATATAGGTAACTAAATCAAGAACTCAGCTTAAACATAGTCCTTACAGTTTCTTGTTTTCAACATACTGCCTTCCTTATTTAAGGTATTCTCTGGCCTCTTCCAGTGATTGCTATTGTCTGGAGGCAGTTTGAAATGACAGCCTTAGGTGAAGAGGCACCATCCTGAATCCTCCCTTTGCCACCCTAGGCCTAATTTTATCAATCTTATTTCCTGCTGTGGAAGCTATTTTCCTGCTTCTTGGACTAGCTGCAATTTGGGGTACACACATTGTCTTTTCAAACCCAGCGGGCCCACAAATTATGAGATTCTAAATCACTTAGATTGCAGACTACATGTGGAGAGAATGTCTCTTCACAAAGCATTATTTTCTCCCCTCTCTTTACTTTAGACTGCTTTCCAAACTTTGAATTCACATCTCTTTTAGGAAACTTGGAGAAAGAAGCTCTAGGTAGCAACATTCTGCATGATCCTATGATTATTTCTAACACTGCATGTTCTGTATCAATAGCAAGTTCACTTTATCCCATTGTTTTGTCTGCCACATATTCATTTGCTCAAATCACAATACCTGGGATCTTGGTATTAGTATTCAAGATTAGAATAAGTGAAGAAGATGTATTTGCAGAAA
Source organism: Pachyuromys duprasi (assembly GCA_028658305.1). NCBI lineage: Eukaryota > Metazoa > Chordata > Mammalia > Rodentia > Muridae > Pachyuromys > Pachyuromys duprasi. Next base: position 32,211,930 of record CM053764.1, read on the forward strand.
CACCAGTTCATCTAGGACAAAAAATGCTTTTCAATATCCATCCAAGATATATCTGTTATATTTAACTGGTAATGACTTTGAACTGAGACATCCTTAGAAGTAAGGATTAAGTAAGATTAAGATAACACTGATGTAATTCAAGCCTTAAGAGTAAATCTGGGTGAACAAAAAAGATACATATTTAATTAAGATGTAAAGTCATTACTGTGTTCTAAACGTGACATTCCCTACCTGTTAGTGTTCGCATACCTGTTTATCCTAAGTGTTTTCAGATAGTTTTAATTCTTTTTGTACTTCATTTAATAAGGAGGCAACCAAGGTCATCATGTCTGTAATCTATAAGGCTTTCATGTTAATGATTTGTCATTGTTTACAAATTTCCTAAAAAGAACAACGGGCTTTGTATAGAGACATGGCTTACCTGACTTGCTTTTCCATTTCCTACTTTAGTAAATTCTAAATATGCCCTTACATTTACATTGCTACCTCACTTAGTTGAAAACTGTTCATAGTGAGTAAAAATAATAATACATTTAGCAAAGATTTAAAAAATTTGAAATGTTTGTATATATTTTCTCATGTCATGAAACCACTCTCACCAATGGATGGTACATACAGGAAAATCTAAACAGAGAAACTCTATAGTTAAATGACCTCATAAATCAATCATAACACCAATGAATTTTGTTTAATGACTCTTTGCAATTTAAAGTGATATATTTGAAAACAGACCGATACATATAAATCCTTCCTGTAGCTAAATTAGGATAATGTTTATTGTGAAATGTTTTCTTTTCTTTTAATCTATAGAAAGTTAGGATACTTTACTTGAATAAAATTGTTTTATACAATAATTTTCATAATTTGATATTCTTAGAAAACTTTCAATTTGGGCATTAAGTTAAATTCATCTTTCATAAAACTTCTCTGTTAAGTTCTATAATAATGTAATGTTTTAATACATACATGGTATTTTTCAAAAATCAGATATTTCAAAATGTTTAAACTTAACAATTATAACTTATTATGTTATGTAATGTTAATTTATGCTAATAAATGTTAGTAAATTAACAAATATGTGTTACATATTACAAATAAATATATATCTTAATTTTTTTTTGTAAATACATGAGGGTTTTTAAATTGTCTATGTGTTTGAACACAGGATGCAAACTTCCTGCTGAAACAGGAGAAGAATTGCCCCTACCCCCACCCCTTCCCTACGCACCCATCTAGAGGAGTAAGGTTTTTAAAAGGCAAAACCCTCAAGCAGGGACTTACCTGCTTTGGCATTATGTGATTGGATAAGGGAAATTGATTTTTGAAATGACTGATTTACTTTAGTGTCAAGCTTGGCCATCTGGGCTGGTTTCCTAGCAACTGTACAACTAGTGGGAGGGGAAAGAATGCATTAAGGCTAGCTCCCCCCCCCCCCCGCCACACACACACACACACACAGGAGCTTGGACAATTCTCCACCTGGCTAGCCTTCATTCAGGCTGGTGCTTTAAACTTTAAACAAATATTCGAAATTCTTTGGTCTCTCATTCCTCCCTTCCCATGATCATTTGAAGGCCCAGTCTGGGGTCTTCCAGATATGACCCCTGGTATCCTACATTGCAGCAACTGAACAGAAAACCTGGAGAGACCCTAGAGAGAGAAAATTCCAGGGGATGGCTTGAATCCTGGTATAACAGTTCTCCTTTGCTTAGTACCCTTATATCCACCCTGAAGGGGCCCCTACTCTTTTCAATTTTTACCTTGTATTTTAAATTGCTTTATGGCTTTCATGAAGGAATGTTTGGGAGCAATACAGTAATGGTACTCAGATCCCATTATGGAAAGGTAAATCTGTAGAATATCTTAATTTCTTTGCCTCAAAATATAAAACATATTGAGGAAGAGAGGGTTGTGCTCAGATGGTTGTAATATATAGTAACAGTAGGAAAAAGTACTATAACAAAGTTGAATCAAAATGATATGAAGACAAAAGCAAGACAGCATCTTAAATATTATGTTCCTCACTTATTTTGTATATTATATATTTTTGCCGGTATGATGTAGAATGTTTATTTTTTAAGTAATATATGATAGATGGCATGTTAGTTTATAGTGGCTGAGTCTCATATTCTGCCACTGATTAATAAATAATAATAGTTCTTTATAAAATCTATGGAAGTAAAATGACACATATGGTTCAACCTACTACAGCAATCAGCCTGACTGCAAAGGAAATACATCTTCCTTAAAACTCTGTCCAGGAATTGGAGGTTTGTTTCCAGTATAACAATGGGAACAAATTCACAAAGGCAAGATTGGGTAGACAAGGCTTTAATTTGATTACTGCACATAAAAAATTAATATATCTCATGTTTTTTTTTCTTTTCTTCCAAGTTAAACACTGAGGAAATCTATCAGTTTAGCAGTTCCTAAATATACATGAAGAGTTTTGAACATTTCTAATGCATGTAAACAAGCAAATTTTTTTCTAAAAAAAATTTGTATGCAGTATTCTAATAAAATCTGTGAGGACCTAGAGAGTATGGCATTTGTGTTGGAATTCAAAAACAGGAGTAAAAATATTGACAAGCATATAGAAAAATGTGAATCTCATGTTAGAAAATAGTTTCCATAAGCATCCATCAGTGCCATTCAACCCTGAATGTAATTTTGAGTCATTCCCTTACTAAAATTTTGAAAATGATTTTCTTTATCAGAATCAATAAGTACTGTATATATCTTTAATTTCTATGAGTTTTATTCTAGGAAAAATAACTACATAAAAGTATGTTTTTCTACCTTCCTAGAGCACAGAAAAGCCTAAGTGAAAATGTATTTTTGGAACATAAGCTCTGACAAAATAATTCTATTTAGAATAAAGTATTTATATATAAATTTGGGGAGCTGTATCAATGATGTCTCTTCTTTTAAATATAAACCATATAAAATGAACAGCCTGGATGACTAAGGACTTTGAGCATTTCTTTATTGTTTCTCTGCCATTCGATATTCCTCTGTTGAAGATTCTTTGTTTAGCTCTGTACCCCATTTTCTTAATTGGATTACTTGATTTGTTATTTTTAACTTCTAAGTTCTTTATATATTCTGTATATTAGCCCTCTGTTAGACGTAGGGTTGATGAAGATCTTTTCTCAGTCTGTAGACTGTCGTTTTGTTCTGATAACAGTGCCCTTTGTTTTACAGAAGCTTTTCAGTTTCATGATGTCACATTGATTGATTGTTGACCTTAGAGCCTGTGCTGTTAGTGTTCTGTTCTGGAAGTTGTCTCCTGTTGCAATGAGCTCAAGGACTGTTCCCAGTTTTTCTTCTAATAGACTTAGTATGCCTGCTTTTATGTTGAGGTCTTTGATCCACTTGGACTTTACTTTTGTGCAGAGTGATAACTATGGGTTTATTTGCATTTTTCTACAAGTAGACATCCACATAGACCAAGACAATTTGCTGAAGATGCTATCTTTTTTCCATTGTATAGTTTTGACATCATTGTAAAAAATCAGGTGTCCATAAGGTGTGTAGGTTTATTTTTGGATCTTTGATTCCATTCCATTGATTCATCAGTCTGTTTCTATGCTAGTACCATGCCATTTTGTTGTTGTTTGCTTGATTAGTTGCATGTTTTTACTGTTGCTTGAGATCAGGGATGGAGGTCCAGAAAATCTCTTATTGTATAGGATTGTTTTAGCTATTCTGAGTTTTTTGTTTTTCGATATGAAATTGGGAATTTTTTCTTTCAAAGTCTGTAATAAATTGTGGTGGTATTTTGATGGGAATTGTATTGAATCGGTAGATTGCTTTTGGTAGGATGACAATTTTCACTATGTTAATCCTACTGACCCATGGAAGATCTTTCCACCTTCTGATATCTCTTTCAATTCATTCTTCAGAGACTTGAATTTTTTTCCATATAGGTCATTCACTTGCTTGGTTAGAGTCACACCAAAATGCCCAATGTCCTAATTCATCCTGGAAATGAAAATCAAAACAACCCTGGATTCCACCTCACACCCATTAGAATGGCTAAGATCAAGGAACAGAGCCAAAATATCTGGACACAGGGGTCTTTTCTGAGACTGATACTCCAACCAAGGACTACTCATGTATATAACCTAGAAACCCTGCTCAGATGTAGCCCATGGCAGCTCAGTATCTGAGTAAGGAGAACAAGACTGTTCTCAGTGGATGGCTCTTTGACCACCTCCTCCTAATGGAGAGAGGCAGCCTTGCCAGGCCACAAGGAGGACAATGCAGCTGGTACTGATGAGGCCTGACGAACTAGGGTCAGATGGAAGGGGAGGATGACCTCCTCTATCAGTGGATTTGGAGAGGAGCTTGGGAAAAGATGAGGGAGGGAGGGTGGGATTGAGAGGAAATGGGGGAGAGGGCTACAGTTGGGATAAAAAATGAATATACTGTAATTAATATAAAAATTGAAAAAAAACCTCAAGAGATGACATATGCTGGAGAGGTTGTGGAGAAAGGGGAACCCCCCTCCATTATTAGTGGGAATGTAAACTTGCACAAGCACTTTGAAAATCAATCTGGCGCTTTCTCAGACATTTAGGAATAGCACATTCTCAATACCCAGCTTTACCACTCCTAGGCATGTGTCTGAAAGATGCTCAACCACACAACAAGGACAGTTGCTCAACCTTGTTTATAGCAGCATTATTCATAATAGCCAGAATGTGGAAACAACATAGATGTCCTTCAACTAAAGAATGGATACAGAAGCAGTGTTATATTTACACAATGGAATACTACTCAGTAATTAAAAACAAGGTAATCCTGAAATTTGCTGGCAAAGGGATAGAACTAGTAAAGATCATCTTGAGTGAGGTAACCCAGAAGCAGAGTGACACATATGGTATATACTCACTCATAAGTGGATACTAGCCATATAATGTAGTATAAAAATAGTAAAATCTATAGTTCTATTTTTTCCTATTTTTAATTTAAATTTTATTTTTATTAATTATAGTTTATTCACTTTATTTTATTTTATTTTATATTAATCACAGGTCATGTACTTTGTATCCCAGCCGTAGCCTCCTCCGGCATTCCTTCCCTATCCCCCCATCCCTCCCTCATCTCCTCCCTGCTCCTTTCCAAGTCCACTGATAAGGGAGGACCTCCTCCCTTTCCATCTAACCCTAGCTTATCAGGTCTCTTCAGGACTGGATACAATGTCCTCTTCTGTGGCCTAGCAAGCTGCTCCTCCTTCAGGCAGGGAGTGTGTACGTGTGTGCGTCGAAGAGCCAGCCATTGAGTTCACGTCCAAAATAGTCCCTGTTCTCCTTACTAGGGTAACCATGTGGATACTGAGCTACCATTTGCTACATCTGAGCAGGGGTTCTAGGTTATATCCATACACGGTCCTTGGTTGGAGAAGTAGTCTCATAAAAGACCCCTGTGTCCAGGTATATTTGGTCTTTGTGAAGCTCCTGTCCTCCAAGTCTTACTAACTCCCCCTTCTTTCCTATGATTCCCTGCCCTCTATTAGGTGTCTTAGTATTTGCTTTGATACACTGCTAGGTAGAATCTTTGAGAGGCCCTCTGTGGTAGGTTCCTGTCCTGCTACTTGTTTTCTCCTACATTCAACATCCATCCCATTTGTCTTTCTAAGTGAGGATTGATCATCTTAACCTGGGTCCTTTTCCTTGTTTATCTTCTTTAGGTGTATAGATTTCAGTATGTTTATCCTATCTTATAGGTCTGTATAAGTGAGTATATACCATATGTGTCTTTCTGCTTTTGGGATACCTCACTCATGATGATCGTTTCTAGGTCCTACCATTTGCCTTCAAATTTCATGATTTCCTCATTTTTAATTGCTGAGTAGTATTACATTGTGTAACAGTACCATAATTTCTGTATCCATTCCTCAACTGAGAGACATCTGGATTGTTTCCAGGATCTAGCTATTACAAATAAAGCTGCTATGAACATAGTTGAGCAAATGTCCTTGTTGTGTACCTGAGCATCTTTTGGATATATGCCTAGGAGTGATATAGCTGGATCTTGAGGAATCACTATTCCTAATTGTCTAAGAAAGCTCCAGATTGATTTCCACAGTGGTTGTACAAGTTTACATTCCCACCAGCAATGGAGGAGGGATCCTTTTTCTCCACAACCTCTCCAGCATGTGGTGTCACTTGAGTTTTTTTATCTTAGCCATTCTGATCGGTGTAAGGTGAAATCTCAGGATCATTTTGATTTTCATCTCCCTGATGGCTAAGGATGTTGAGCATTTCTTTAAGTGTTTTTCTGCCATTATACAATCCTCTACAGTCAGTTCTCTTTTTAGCTCCATACCCCATTTTTTAATTGGATTACTTGATTTGTTGCTTTTTAACTTCTTGGATTCTTTATATATACTGGATATTAGCCCTCTGTCAGATATAGGTTTGGTGAAGATCCTTTCCCAGTCTGTAGGCTGTTGTTTTGTTTTGATGACAGTGTCTACTGTTCAAAGAACTAAACAACAAGTAAGACCTTAGGGAAATCTTTTTTTTTTGTGGGTTAGATTTTTATTTAATATGCCTTAAAATCTGGGGCTGGGTAGAAATTAAGCTATCTTTTACCTCCCATTCCCATATCCCATGCCAATAATTTCTAACTGAATTATTTCCCATCCAATATCCCATATATACTTGTACATGTTTCTCATAAGGGCTGCTGTCCATCACTGATCCTCCGAGCAGGCTCCTCCAAGGCATGTACTATTTGTTCACAACAACCCATGTTAGCTCTGCCCCTCCTTCTCTCTCCTCTACCTCTCTCCCATCTTTGTTACCCATTTTTGCATACTATAGTACATAAGAGTAATAGTCATTTTTGGAATAGCTAAAGTTCATTTATTCCACATTTAAAAATGAAAACAGTTTTGGGGATCCTGTTAAAACATTTAAAATTCAGACTGAGCCAGGATAGGAACAATCTCAGCACTACTCCTGAGGAGGGGGTGTAGGAGCAGAGCCAGTCTCCATCTGGAACAAGCTTCTTGGAAAGAGTCTTAATCCCCATTCAGAAGGTCAAAGGGATAGATAATGGAAGTAGGATGGGGAACAGGACAGGAGCCTTCCACAGGGGACCTCTGGAAGACTCTACTCATCAGGGAATTGAAATAGATGCTGAGACTAATAACCAAACTTTGGGCAAAGTGTTGGGCAGAGTGCAGGGAATCATAAAAAGGAAGATGTAGATAGAAACATAAGTAGGGGACAGGAGCTCCACAAAGAGACAAACAGAGCCAACAACAACAACAACCCCCCCAAACCCCCAAAAAACAGCAACAAAAAACCTGACCCAGGGGGTCCTGCAGAGACAGATACTCCAACCAAGGACCATACATAGAGAGGACTCAGTTTCCAAGTAGGTTCCCTACTAATGAGTGCAGGGTCTGACATGAACTCTGTGGCCAGCTCTATGATCAACTCCCCCTGGTGGGTTCAGTCTTGCCAGGCCACAGAGGAAGGTGATTCAGCAGGGCCTGAGAAGATCTGATAGTCTAGGATCAGATTGACAGGGAGAAGGTCCTCCCCTGTCAGTGGACTATGGGAAGGGCATAGGCGAAGGAGTGTGAGGGTGGGCAGGGTTAGGAGGAGATGAGGGAGGGAGCTGCAGCCAGTATACAAAGTGAATAAATTGTAATAAATAATAAATAAATTAATTAAAAATAAAATTAACAACCTGAATAAAATGATTATTTTTTTTCACTTAGTTATTGGCAGCCAAGTAATAGAATGTTATTTGTGTAAAACTGGTGTAACGCAGAAAATAATTGAATTACTACAGACTCCCATTACTGTAGTAAAGTATTTCTAACAGAAATTACTCAACAGAAGATCTTATTTATGCTCCTGTTAAGTTTCAAGCCTAGGACAAAGGACTAAGCGAAGTGACTGTTAACATATTGAAGTGGACTTTGGCTGTTAGTTTCTCCAAAAATCACCAGTCCTTGCCTGTTACAGGGTGCTTCTGGCAGGTTTACCCCACCCAGTACCCTGAACTTCTCTCACCCAAGCACAGGGCTGGGCTGCCCTTTCTCCAGCTCCTCTTCCATTTATAACCCAACCACTTTGGGAATTTTGATCCTTCTGGCTTCTTTCTTCTTGGCTGCTGCTCCTGGTTCTCCCCTTTTCCTTGTTCCCCACCTGTCTTCTCTTCTCACATAGTCCAGCTCAGTTTGCTGGTAATGTTCACTCTGGACTCTCTCAGATGCCTCTGTTTCTGGCTGTTTTCTCCTTTACATCTGTAACTGAAAAACCTCTACCTCTTTTGAGCAGACATGCTTTCCTTTAATCCCCCTCCCCCCTTTTTTCCATTTAGTTCTTAGTTTCACAGTTTTTCCTACAATCACTTAGCCTTGTTTCTGAGCCTAGGACTAAGCACAAAATTATAACAGTGGGGTGAAACAGAAGAAATGTTCTCACATCCTGGTGACAAGGAGAGAAAACATTAGGGAAGGACAACTCCACAGTAATTAAAATTTTCAACTAGACCTCATAGTTGCCACAGTACTGCATACTAATATAACTGACTGTTTATCTGTCAATGTACTAGACTAAAGATAGTAGAGCCTTCATGAGCCAATCAAGTCTGAATATTGATCACTGCACTGTGGACCATCTCTGTGATTTATGTATCTTGGTAATAGACTCTATACCTATACAGCAATAGAAGTACTGAAAAACTTTAGTGGAATATTTTACACATGCTGGAGCCTCCTAACTTTAACCTGTGACAAGGTCTTCCACGATATATGATAGTATTCTTATCAAAGCATTAGACTCTAATGGCTAGGGATTGCTACTATGGGAAGATTGCCTGATGGGTCAGAACTCCAAAGATTTACCATCCTCTAATGTGAAACTTCTTACTCTACCTTGAAAGTAAATAGTATGCTTTTTCCTGTAGCAATGTTGGATGTTCATGTAGAATAGAAAAATAATAGAAAAGAAGGAAAATAAATACATTTAAGTACAGATAGGCTTTATCATTAATTTTAATTTTTAGAGAAAAAATTACATTTGAACAATATTAAATGTTTTGTTAATAATTCTTCTTGTAAAACCTACTAATCATCTAGATTTAATATACTCTTTGATTTTTTAAAGAGAATTTTTGTTGAGCCCAAAATTTAAATGGAGCTAAATTTAATTGAAATGGTTTGAGCCTAGATTTTTCTTTGTATATTTAAAATATGAATTTGCTAAAACTAAACTACTAACATAGAAAGTAATTATGGAGATAAGATATCCTCTGAGTATTATTTTATTTCTCACCCATTTGAACTATATGAGAAAAATATGAAAATATGTGTGATGGCTTTCATAGTTATTCTATTAACATCTCTTAAAAGTAATAGCCCCAGTGAGATAAAGCAAGACAAATCCTTTCTATTTAAATTCTTTGTTTTCTTTTCATTCTAGCACAACTATTCTGTCGTATTTAGTGAATCTTTCCCTCTGTCTATTCTTGAAATGATAGTTTCATGGTCAGTTTTTCATCGATCTCATATTCTCTGTTTGGGAAATTACAGTTTCTTCTACTTCTCCATAGTACCCGATAGGACATAACTCCAAAGTATGACTTTGCATCTCTTCTTTTCTGAGCACTAGACCAATAGTTTCAAGTTTCACTTTGTCATTTCTTTTGACAAGTACATTACTTTTCCCACTTCCTAAGAATACATCCTTCTAAATTCTGCCCAACCCTGTACACTTTCTCTATGACACAGGTTAACATCCATGCTCAGAAATATCAATACAACAAATAGAACTCTGCATTCTTTTAGACAATATTCTTTCAGGTATATATTTTGTTTGCTTTTGCTAATTTCATATGCAAATATATTTTGCATCATATGAATATGACCCTATAATACACCTGTTTTTGTAATCTGATTTGCACTGTTGAAGGATGGTTCAAAAACAATCCTGAATATAGCCTTCAAACTGACAATTCATTTATAATTGCTCCTTTCCCCTAAACATTCAATGTTCAAGTCACTTAAGCTGCTTTTAACTGGAAGCTTTCACAAAATTAAATAATTGTTCTATCAAACCATACCTATTTATGAATATATCTGAACATCGTTGAAAAGTTTTTAGACAGTATATATGTATATATGCATAATATATGAAGTAGATGTTCTAATTAGGTTATATTTTTAAAAAGGACCCCATGAAACTGAAAAGCTTCTGTAAAGCAACAGACACTGTCATCAAAACAAAATGACTGCCTACAGATTGGGAAAGTATCTTCACCAACCCTCTATCTGACAGAGGGCTTATATCCAGTATATATAAAGAACTACAGAAGTTGAAAAGCAACACATCAAGTAATCCAATTAAAAAATGGGGAACAGAGCTAAACAGAGAACTCTCAATAGAGGAATATCGAATGGCAGAGAAACAATTAAAGAAATGTTCAATGTCATTAGCCTTCAGGGAAATGCAAATCAAAATGACCCTGAGATTTCACCTCACACCCATCAGAATGGCTAAGATAAAAAATTCAAGTGACAACACATGCTGGAGAGGTTGTGGAGAAAGGGGAACCCTCCTCCACTGCTGGTGGGAATGTAAACTTGTACACCTACTCTGGAAGTCAATCTGGTGCTTTCTCAGACAACTAGGAATAGCACTTCCTCAAGATCCAGCTATACCACTCCTAGGTATTTATCCAAAAGAGGCTCAAGTACACAATAAAGACAT
>CM053764.1:32223168-32261780 GCA_028658305.1 Pachyuromys duprasi
TTTTGGATATATGCCTAGGAGTGGTATAGCTGTGTCTTGAGGAAGTGCTATTCCTAAATGTCTGAGAAAGCTCCAGACTGATTTCCAAAGTTTTATGAGGTCCCATTTATTGATTGCTTTTCTCAGAGCCTGTGCTGTTGGTATTCTGTTCAGGAAGTTGTTTCCTGTTCCAGTGAGTTCTAGGTTCTTCCCAACTTTTTCTTCTAACCAATTTAGAATATCTGGTTTTATGATGAGGTCTTTGATCCACTTGGACTTTAGTTTTGTGCAGGGTGATAAATATGGATCTATTTTCATTTTTTTCTGCATGTAGACATCCAGTTGGACCATTACCATTTGTTGAAGATGCTGCCTTTTATCCATTGAATGGTTTTGGTTTCTTTGTCAAAAATCAAGTATTCATAGGAGTGTGGGTTTATTTCTGGGTTTTCTATTCCGTTCCATTGATCCTCATTTTGGTTTCTATGCCAATACCATGCTGTTTTTATTACTATTGCTCTGTAGTACAGCTTGAGATCAGGGATGGAGATACCTCAGGATGATCTGCTGTTACACAGGATCATTTTGGAGATTCTAGGTTTTTTTTTGTTTCTCCATATGAGGCTGAGAATCTTTCTTTCAAGAACTGTAAAGAATTGTGTTGGTATTTTGATGGGAATTGCATTGAATTTGTAAATTGCTTTTTGCAGGACGGCCATTTTTCACTATGTTAATCCTACCAATCCATGAGTATGGGAGATCTTTCCATCTTCTGATATCTTCTTCAATTTCTTTCTTCAGAGACCTGAATCACTTGCTTGGTTAGAGTCACACCAAGGTTACTTTATGCTATTAGTGGCTATTGTGAAGGGTGTTGTTTCCCTGATTTCTTTCTTGCCTTTTTTTCTTTGGTATACAGGAGGGCTTCTGATTTTTTTTTTTTTTGAGTTGATTTTGTATCCAGCCACTATGCTGAAGGTATTTATCAGCTGAAGGAGTTCTTTGGTTGAATATTTGGGGTTGCTCATGTATACTATCATATCATCTGTGAATAGTGAGCACTTCCTTTCTGATTTGTATCCCCTTGATCTCCTTTAGTCGTCTTATTGCTTTAACTAGGACTTCAAGTACTATGATGAAGAGATATGGAGAGAGTGGGCAGCCTTGCCTTTTCTCTGATTTCAGTGCGATTGATTTAAGTTTCTGTCCATTGAGTCTGATGTTTGCTATAGGCTTGCTGTATTTTGCCTTTACTATGTTTAGGTATGTGCCTTGTATCCCTGATCTCTCCAAGACATGAATGGGTGTTGGATTTTGTCTAATGTTTTTTTCAGCATCTAAGGAGATGACCATGTGTTTTTTCTCCTTCAGTTTGTTTATGTGGTGGATTACATTAGCAGATTTCCATATATTGAACCACCCTTGCATGCTTGGGATAAAGCCTACTTTGTCATGGTAGATGATATCTTTTATGTGTTCTTGGATTCAGTTTGCAAGTATTTTATTGTGTGTTTTTGCATCAATGTTCATAAGAGAGATAGGTCTGAAGTTCTCTTTTTTGTTGGGTTTATGTGTGTTTTAGGTATCAAGGTGACTGTGGCTTCATAGAATGAGTTTGGTAATCTTCCTTCTGTTTCCATTTGTCGAATCATTTGAAGAGAATTTAAGTTAGCACTCCTTCAAAGGTCTGGTAGAATTCTTCACTGAATCCATCTGGCCCAGGGCTTTTTTTTTTTTTTTTTTTGGAAGGGAGACTGTTGATGACTGCTTCAATTTCCTTGGGGGATATAGGTCTATTCAATCTCTGATCTTGACTTAATTTTTGTAGATGGGATCTATCAAGAAAATTGTCCATTTCTTTTAGGTTTTCAAATTTTGTGGCATATAGGCTTTTGTAGTAAGACCTAATGATTGTTTGGATTTCCTCAGTGTCTGTAGTTTTGTCCCCCTTTTCATTTCTGATTTTGCTGATTTGGATAGTTTCTCTCTGCCATTTAGTTACTTTGGCTAAGAGTTTGTCTATCTTGTTGATTTTCTCAAAGAACCAGCTCTTGGTTTCATTGATTCTTTGGATAGTTTTATTTGTTTCTAATTGATTGATTTCATCCCTGAGTTTGATTATTTCCAGCTGTCTGCTCCTCTTGGGTGTATTTGCTTCTTTTTCTTCTAGGGCTTTCAGTTGGGCCATTAAGGTGTTTGTATGAGAGGTAACATATTTCTTCTTGAAGGCACTTAGTGTTATGAATTTTCCTCGGTGCTGTGCCTTCATTGTGTCCCATAAGTTAGGGTATGTTGTACCTTCATTTTTTTTGAATGCTAGGAAGTCTTTAATTTACTTCTTCTTTAACCCAGCTGTCATTGCGCAGCAAGTGGTTTAGTTTCCATGTGTTGTGCATGTAGGCTTTTTGCTAATTCCATTGTTGTTGAGGTCCAGCTTTAGTCCATGGTGGTCAAAGAGAATACAGGGGACTATTTCAGTCGTCTTGTATCTGTTGAAGCTTGCTTTGTGACCAAGTGTATGGTCTATTTTGGAGAAGGTTCCATGAGGTACTGAAAAGAAGTTATACTCTTTTGAGTTTGGGTGAAAAGTTCTATAGACATCTATTTGGTCCATTCGATTTAGGACCTCTGTAATTGCCTTTTATTTCTCTATTTGGCTTCTGTCTAGATGATCTGTCCCTTGGTGAAAGTGGGGTGTTGAAGTCTTCCACTCTTAAGGTGTTGGGATTGATGTGTGATTTAATTTTTAATAATGTTTCATTTATGAATATACGTGCTCTTGTATTTGGGGCATAGATGTTCAGAATTGTGATGTCCTCTTAGTGGATTTTTCCTTTGATGAGAATGTAGTGCTTTTTTTTCTTTTTCTTTTTTTTTTTTTTTTTTTTACTTTTGGTTGAAAGTCTATTTTATTAGATATTAGGATTGCTACCCCAGCTTGTTTTCTGAGTCCATTTGCTTGAAAAACATTTTTCCAGCCCCTTATCCTGAGGTAGTGTTTATCTTTGTTGCAGAGGTGCGTTTCTTGGATGCAGCAGAATCTTGGATCATGTCTCCACACCCATTCTGTTAGTCTGTGTCTTTTAATTGGAGAGTTGAGCCCATTGATGTTGATAGGTAATAGTGACCAATGAATGTTAGTTCCTTTTATTGTGGAGTTGGTGGTCTTACTGTGATTCATTGCTTGTTTTCTGTTAATTTTTGTTGGGATATTATCCCTATGCTATATTTTCTTGGGCACAGTTGTTTTCATTGGATTGGAGTTTTCCTTCTAGTATCTTCTATAGGGCTAGTTTGCTGTGTAGATTTTGCATAAATTTAGTTTTGTCATGGGATATTTTCTTTTCTCCATCTATGTTGATTGAAAGCGTTACAGGGTATATTAGTCTGGGTTGGCATCTGTAGTCTCTTAAAATCTGCATGACACCTGCCCAGGTCCTTCTGGCTTTCATAGTTTCTGATGAGAAGTCCAGTGTGATTCTGATAGGTCTACCTTTATATGTTACGTGGCCTTTTTCCCTTGCTGCTTTTATTATCTTTTCTCTGTTATGTAGATTTAGTGTTTTGACAATGATGTGACGTGATATGTTTCTTTTCTGGTCTAGTCTATTTGGTGTTTTGTAGGCCTCTTGTATATTATGGACACCTTTTTCTTCAAGTTCGGAAATTTTTCTTATATGATTTTCTTGAAAATATTTTCTGGACCTTGGAGCCTGGAGTCTTCTTTTTCATCGATTCCTATTATTCTTAGATTTTGTCTTTTCATGGCATCCTTTATTTCTTGGATATTTTGTGTTTGGGACTTTTCCGATTTTACTTTTCTTTGAGAGAAGCATCAATTTCTGTGAGTGTATCTTCTGCACCTGAGATTCTCTCTTCCGTCTCTTGTATTCTGTTGGTTATATTTGTGGTTCCTGATCTTTTCTCTCAGTTCTCCAGCTCCAGAGTTTTCTCAGTTTGTGTTTTCTTTATTGATTGTAATTCTGTTTACATGCCTTGCACCATTTCCTTCATCTGTTTGAATGCAGATTCCTGTCTTTCTACGATGGTCTCTATTTTTTGTTCATTTCCTCTCTATATGCCACTAATTGTATCTCTACTTGTGCCTCTATTTGTTTGTCTATATTTGCCTATGTTTCTTTGAGAATTTTGATCATTTCTTCTTTCTTTGCCTCCACTTGATTGGCCAAATCTTTTTTATAGTTTTCCTCTTTAACTGTCTGTATTTGTATGGCTATTGCTCTGAGAGATTTGGTTGTTTCCTCTTTATATGACTGAAATAATTGTATAAGCATAGCTTTAAAGTCATTTTCCTGTGCTTCTGATGAATTGGAGTATCCATCAAGTTGGGGGGTTGCTGGTAATGCCATGATGTTCTGGTTTATGTTGGATGTGCTTTTCGCCCACCCCTGGCCATTGGCTTATCTGTAACCTTCCCTGTTTTTTTCTGGATTCTGCAGTTCAGACTGATACTGTCTCTCTTGGGCATCTGGAGAATTCTTTAGGAGGCTGAGAGAGGTCCCCGTAGCCTCAGCGTGTTCGTTGGTGCTTCAGCTGTTCCTGTGGGAGGAAAGTCCACGGTGCAGAAGGACAAATGTGGGCATGTGTGGGGAAATGTGCATGGAAATGTGCCTCGAGGGACAGAGTGCTAGAGAATGCTGAACCCTTGAGTATGTGAGAGGGGCTCTGCCTTACAGGCTCCTAGGGGGTTACTTGTGCATGCGCTGTAGTTGCAGTAGGCACTGGTAATAGTCGTGGAGCTATTTCTGGTGTTATCCACCTTAAACTCCACTGTTGGACCCACAGAGAAGGGGCTTCAATATCCCAAGAGTCCCTCTCTTTCCTACAGTGGGTGTGTGGGTAGGAGGGGTCTGGTGCCTGGCTGCTAGTTTAGAAGGACCCTTGATCTGGGGCTCTGCAGACATTCATGGGAGCACTCACTCTCAAGCAAGTCACATTGGCAAGGATCATGGTATCTGGGTTCTCTGGTTTGGCCCTGCTTAGTCATATGCAGGAGAACTGACCCGCTCTGCCAGCTCAGTACTGCTGCAGCTGCCAGGTTAAGAAGTCCAGCTGCAGCTGGAGAATGGGATACAGTTCCAGATACCTTTTGGGAAGTCCTTGGGCCCTCCACTGTATTCTCCAGACCTGGGAGGCCTAGAGCCTGGTGTGCCTAGTTTGTTTGGCAGGTCTGCTGGACTTTAGTAGCTATAGAGCCTATTATCTGTCACCGAGGGTTTGGGAGGGCCATACAGTCAGTGGCTGGGAGACCCTGCGGAGTTGATATGGCTGCCTGCAGACCTGGGACAAGGGGAGGATCCATAACTCCAAAGCAGGTATACCTGGTGGGTGTGGCTGAGGGATCAGGAGCCTAGCCTGTGCTGTTGCAGTCCCCGGGCAGTGAGCTCTGAGCTGAGAATCTTGGTAAGGGTGAACAGGCTGTGCTGAGGAAGAGGGAAGCCCAAAAAAGGGGAGTGCCAGGAGATCAAATGATCTTTCCTCTCCTTTCCCAAACAAGTCCACTGGTGTCTCAAGACCAAAGTTCTCACCTTGTGCACTGTTTCCTATCGTTTAGAAAACCTCATTGTCGTTTCTCTTGCTTCAGTTGTCCTTCTACTCACCAATTCCGGCGCAAAAGCTCCTCTGCAACTCAGAA
This sequence comes from Pachyuromys duprasi, assembly GCA_028658305.1. Lineage (NCBI taxonomy): Eukaryota > Metazoa > Chordata > Mammalia > Rodentia > Muridae > Pachyuromys > Pachyuromys duprasi. The sequence goes on from CM053764.1 coordinate 32,228,804, forward strand.
ACTTGTGTGTGCTTGTCACCATCTTGGATCTCCCCAACCCCTCCCACCCCCATGTATCATTTCTATATACACTGGACTACTGCTGTGTGGATCCTATTTTGGTTCATTGGTTCAGGTTATGATGCATCATCCTATTAATATGGTATAATACATCTGGGATTTGAGCAACTACAGAGCCACAAAAGCAAGCCAAAGACGTTCCCTCAAGAAATTCATAAAAATATTTTGTGATAAACCTACTGGACCTTTCTATGTGTTTCCTACTCTACTATTCAACCTAAAGATTTTATTTTATGGTGCAGATATAAATCCAAATTATTTTAATTTTATATACCCATTGCACATAAACAGCATACAGAAAAATGTGCAAAATTATATTATACTTCCCTGGTTTCACTTTATATTTTTGAGAAATGGTCACTATATGACCCTGAGTAGCCTAAAACTCACTATGTAAACCAGGCTGGGTGGAATCTGGGTAGCAATCTCCTTGCCTCTACCTCCTGAGTGCAAGAATCAAAGGCACGCCTATATGCACTTTTATTTGCTATTTACATAAAAACTGTTTATTAGTTCAAAGAGATTAATTACTATTAGTTTCTGATTTTCTGCAACATATTCACATTGTAACTAAAGCTTTTTTCCCCAATGTACATGATTTATTTTTTGTCACATTGCCTTAATTACTTTCTCTAATACACTGTTGAAATTAGTGTAGGAGTTACCTTGCCTTGTCTCTTACCTCAGACTAAGAATTTCACAATTCTTATATTCATGTTTCATGTTTACTGTAGGATTTTTGTTAACCTTCTTATGAAGTTGACATGGTTGTTTTATATTCTTGGTTTATGTAGAGGATCTTTTAATTAATAAGTGTTAGAATGATTAACATTTTTCCAGGTTGATAGTTGAAACAGTTTTATTCCTTAACTTACTGATGAAATGGATGCATTTGATTCATTGAATATTAAGGTATTCAATTAATATAGTCATGGTGGATAATTTTTAAACATCATGGTGTTTAACTTACTATATATTTTCTTGTGAAATCTTATGTCATTTGTGTTTATAACATGTGTTCATCTTCCAAGATTTGTTTACTAATATGGTTTTATTTAATGGTGGTGTGTGTGTGCCCATGTTTCTTCTTGAATTGGCTTTAAGTATTAGAGTAATATCTTCAAGTACTGAGTGGGAGATAGTTTCCCTGCCTTTGTGATCAAATGATATGGTAGAAAACATACACAATTGTTTTTTGACAAATAAGAACTTTTACTTTACAGAAAAAGGGTGGAGACTGTAATGCCATACAGGACAAATAAAAATAAAACATTAATAGGTCCTCCCTTAGGGTCTGTGACTTCCTTAGTCATGGTTTTTGGTCAGGAATTCCCTTCTGTGAAGTAGGTTTAAAGTCTAACCAAGATAACCTTTTTACCCACAATATTCTTCCCACATTATACCAGGTAAGGTAGTAGTATAACATCCAACATCTAGCAAGGTATAAGAACAGTAATGTCATTTTCCCAACAGCTGCTTGTGTAGTATCTTTTACCACTGTGAAAAGCAACCCTTTCTATAGGTTAGTAATTACCAATGAACTTAACTAACCTTGTACATTATTGAGGAAGTAATAATTGAGTTTTTTTGTGAATTTTATAGTTCATCTTTGAAATAATTGATCTTTTATCTGGATCACCAAATTTATGATTATAAAGTTATGCATAATATTTTTGCTATATTATAATGCTCTTGTAGTTTTTCTTGGAATCTCTCTCTTTTCTAAATCAGATATTAGCAATTCATTTCTCTTTCTCACCTTGAATTTCTCATTTAGCACAGCTGGAGGCTTACTGATTTTGGCTACAAGAGAATTTATTCTTTTTCTCTATTGACTTTCACTTTGGTTTTTCAATTTCAATCAATTCCTTTGTAATGTTATTTCCTCTCATCCTTATTTCCAATATAATCAATTCTTTGTTCATTAGTTTAATGTATTTTAAAATTATATTAATATGCAATCAATTGAATTTTATTTAAATCTAGTTAAGATATTATACATTTCCCCAAAGATTCTAACTTTTACATATTGTTACTTAAACAAATTGATTCATCCACACATATTTTGTGAAAGTTCAGCAAATATTTATTTTTAATTTCAAGTTTAATTTTCTTGTGAATAGAGAAAACAAGTTTTGTAACTTATATTATCTTAAAATTATTTTTTTAAAAAACTGCTTCATGACCCACAATATGGTTTATATTGAGGGCTATTCCATGTTATCCGGAAAATAATTATTTCTTTCTCTGAGTGACAGACAAATCCGATGCTTCCAGGTTCAGTGACTATCCGTTTTCAATGACTGTCCATGTTTTCTTCCTGAGATATCTGTCCATGTTTGGTGGACATTTTTATATTTAAAATGGTTTGCTTGTAGAAGGTACATAGTTGAGTCTTCAGAATAATTAATTCAGATAATTTCTTTATTTAATTGGTAGGTCTAGCTCATTTTCAATTAAGGGATTAAATTTGTTATTCCTTTACATTACCATTATTCTTTCTTCTCTTTGGTCGTCCATGCCTTCTGTGCCTTCTCTTTTTCAGTACATCTGTTAGACACATGTTCCATTTTTAGTGATTCATTCAGAGTTTTAATACACATTTACAAAAAAGTTTACATCCTCCTTTTTGGCAATTATAAAATTGCAACATACCTCCTTCTTTTTTTTTTCCTCCCATTTCCCAAACATCCCATATCCATCAACTGGCTCACTTTATAAATTAATGTATTTTTTTCTGTTATCTGTTAATGTATGCATATATGTATATATATTCCTAAATATAACCTGCACTGTCTATACACTATTACTTGTGTGTATGTTCTCAGGGCTACCATTGGCTATTGTATAACCAATTAAAGGAAGTATTATCAGCCCCAATGAGAATATTTCACGTATATATTTATATATTGATTTATATATTTTATAGATTTTATGGGAGTAGTTTATAGGTATTCCTTTTGACTTTTCCTGAAATTCTTGTCCTTAATTTACCCTCATATTTCCTTATATAGTGACTTCTTTTCCTTTCATAAAGAATCCCTTCATTCCTTGATTTCTAAATGAAATACCTAGTACCATGCTATTCCCCTGGACCTGTCGCCAACCTTCTTCTGTATTTAGCTCCCTCCTACTCCCTAAAGAATCCTCTTTCCCATTTTCATGATTTGATCTTTTTTTTAATTGCATTCCCTTTTTTATTGCATCCCAAACCCCTATCCTGACATTTTATATTCCTGCTTTTTGCAGTTACACCATGCTTTTATCTGAGGATTTGGGACTGGGTACTTCAGTGACAGGGAATATGGGACATTTCTCTTTCTGGATCTGACTTGTGTGACACAGTATAGTATTTTCTAATTCCATCCATTTTTCAGAAAAGGTCAGGACATTTTTACTATGTTAATTCCACTGATCCTTGAGTATGGAAGAGATTTCCAACTTCTGATATCTTCTTCAATCTCTTTCTTCAGAGACTTGAAGTTTTTTCATATAAATCTTTCACTTGCTTAGTTAAAGTTATACCAAAGTATTTTATGTTTTATGTGGCTACTGTGAAGGGTGTTGTTATCCTGATTTCACTCTTGGCTCATTTTTCTTTTCTATATGGAAAGTTTACTTTTTTCAGTTAATTTTGTATCTGGCCACATTGCTGAAGGTGTTTATCAGCTGTAGGAGTACCCTGGTAGAATTTTTGGTGTCATTTATGTGTACTATCATATCATCTGCAAATAGTGATACTTTGACTTCTTGCTTTCCAGTTTGTATCTCCTTGATCTCCTTTAGTTTTCTTATTGCTCCAACAAGGACTTCAAGTACCATGTTGAAGAAATAGAGACTATGCAGCCTTGCCTTTTCCTTGGATTCAATGGAATTGATTTAAGTTTGTCTTCATTTATTTGGTGTTGGCTATAGGTTTGCTGTATATTGCCTTTACTATGTTTAAGTATGTTCCTTGTATCCCTGATCTCTCCAAGACTTTTAACATGAATGGGTGTTGGATTTTGTCAAATGCTTTTTCAGCATCTAAAGAGATGATCACATATTTTTTTTCTTTCAGTTTGCTTATATGGTGAATTACATTGATGGATTTTGTATGTTGACTCACCCCTGCCTGCCTGGGATGAAGCCCACTTGGTCTTTGATGTGTACTTGGATTCGGTTTGTAAGTATTTTATTGAGTGCTTTGCATCAGTGTTCATAAGGGGAATTGGTCTGAAATTCTCTTTCCTTTTTAGGTTCAGATATTACTGTGGCTGTGACATCAAAGAATGAGGTTGGTCATATACCTTATGTTTCAATTTTGTGAAATAATTTGTGAGGTATTGGTATAAGTTAGTCTTTGAAGATCTGGTAGAATTCTGCCCTGAAACCATCTGGACCCGAACATGAGGTATTTTTGATTTTTTGGTTTTTGTTTTGGATGGGAGATTTTGATGACTGCTTCTGTTTCTTTAGAGAATATAGGAATATTTATTTGTTTACCTGATTCTAGTTTGATAAGTGAAATCTATCAAGAAAATTGTCCATTACATTTCGATATTCAAATTTTGTGATATATACCCTATAAAGTAAGACCTTATAAGTCTTTGGATTTTCTCAGTGTCATTAGGTCCCCATTTTAATTTCTGATTTTGTTGATTTGGATAGTGTCTCTCTGCCTTTTAGTTACTTTGGCTAAGGGTTTGTCTTTCTTGTTGATTTTCTCGAAGAACCAGATCTTGGTTTCTTTGATTCTTTTAATTGTTCTTTTTGTTTCTAATTTATTGATTTCATTCCTGAGTTTGATTATTTTCTGCTGTCTACTCCTCTTGGGGGCTTTCGTTGTGCCCAGTAATTTTGGGTAAGTTGCCCCTTGATTTTCACTGAATTCTAGAAAATCTCTAGTTTCTTTCTTTATTTCTTCCCTGACCCAGTTGTCCTTGATTAGAGAGCTGTGCCGTTTCAGTGCATGTGTAGGTTTTTTGCATTTTCTGTTGTTCTTGATGCCCAGTTTTAGTCCATGGTGATCTGATAGTATACAAGGGATTATTTCAATCTTCTTGTATCTGTTGAGGCTTGCTTTGTGACTGACTATGTGGGCAGTTTTGGAGGTTTCATGAGGTGCTGAGAAAAAGGTTTATTTTTGTGTGTGTGTGTGTTTAGGTGAAAAGTTCTTAAGTGTCTGTTAGCTCCATTTGATTCACGACATTTGTTATTGTCATTATTTCTCTGTTTAGTTTCTGTTGAACTGTTCTTTGGTAAGAATGGTGAGTTGAAGTCTCCCATTATTAAGGTGTGGTGAGTGATGTGTGCTTTAAGCTTTATTAATGTCTCTTAAACAAATATGGATGCCCTTGAATCTGGGGCATAGATGTTCAGAATTGAGATGTCAACTTGGTGGAATTTTCCTTTGATGAGTATGAAGTGTTCGTCCTCATCTCTTTTGATTAATTATTTGAAAGTCTATTAGAATGTCTTTCCAGCTTGATTCTTGGGTCCATTTGCTTGGAAAATATTTCTCATCCCTTTGCTCTCGGGTAATGTTGATCTTTGTGGCTGATGTGTGTTTCTTGTATGCAGCAGAATGGTGGTTTCTACTTACATATCAATTTTGTTAGTTTCTCTCTTTTTAATTGGAGAGTTGAATCCATTGAAGATGAGAGATATTAATGACCAGTGATGGTTAGTTCATTTTGTTTTGCTTAAGGTGGTATTTTTGTGCTTGTCTACTTTTGGTTTTGCTATAGTGAAGTTATTTATACCCTGTTTGTGTGTGTGTGGGGGGGGCATAGTTAACTTCCTTGGATGAGAGTTTTCCTTCTAGTATCTTCTGTAGGGCTGGGTTTGTGTATATGTATTGTTTAAATTTGGTTTTGTAGTGGAATATCTTGTTTTCTCCATGGTGATTGAAAGTTTTGCTGTGTATAGTAGTCTGGACTGGCATCTGTGGTCCTTTAGGGCCTTCTGGCTTTTATAGTCTCTGCTGTTAGCTCGTGATTCTGACTTCTCAGCAGATGTTACTTCTCATTAGATGTTACTTGATCATTTTCCCTTGCAGCTTTTAATATTTTTCTTTGTTATATATATATTTAGTGGTTTGATTATTATGTGGTAAGAGTATTTTCTTTTCTGGTCTAATTGACTTGGTGTTTTGTAGGCCTCTGGTATGCATATAGGCATCTTTTCCTTAAGATTGGGAATTTTTTTATGGTTTAGTTGAAAATACTTTGTGGTCCTTGCAGCTAGAAATCTTCTCTTTCTCCTATTCCTATTATTCTTAGGTTTCTTCTTTTCATGATGTCCTTGATATCTTAGATGTTTTGTGTCAGGGATTTTTTTGGGGGGGGGATGTAAAATTTTTCTTTGATGAATGCATTGATTTCTTCCATTGTATTTTCTACATCTGAGGTTATTTTGCTCCGTATCTTGTATTCTGCTGATAATGCTTATGTCTGTATTACCTATTTTCTTCCCTAAGTTCTCCTGCTTCAGAATTTCTTCAGTTTCTTCTTTCCTTAATGTTTCTATGTTGGCATACTTTAAAAAACTCTTTTATTTATGTTTCTTATATCTTTTTCTCCCCAGTCTATCCCAATCCCTTCCAACACCCTAACACTGGGTAGGAGAAAGGATTAGTGGGAGAGGGGTGCAGTTCTCTTATATGTTTTCTGCTGGTTGTGGTCCTCAGGTTCCTTGGAACCAGTCCAATCTTTATTTCAGACAATCTCCAACTTCTTGTTTCGTAACAGCAACCAGAGTCAGCAAGGCAGGAGCAGCATTGTTTTCTCCCTTTCCATACTCTCTGGGCTCTGGCATGTATTCTCTCTCCAAAGTCCTCAGATTTAAACATTCTGCAGCTAGCAAAGAGCTCCTCACAGAGCTGGCACAAAGCAGAGTCTGCTGCTGTGGACCATCTAAATCAGTCCCACATCTCACACCTGGGACCAACGCAAAAACATGTTTATATCCACAACATTTCTATTCCCATCTTCAATCTTGAACCACTTTTTTGATTTCCTTCACTTGTTTGTATTTTTCTGACTTTCATTAAATGATTTGATTAATTCCTTCACCTTTTTGTTTGTACTTTCTTGTATTTCTTTCAGTGTTTTATTTATTTCCTTTCTAAAGACCTCACTCTGTTTTTCTGTACTTTCCTGTGTTTCTTTATGGATTTCATTTATTTCCTTTGTTATCATCCTCATAAATATAGATTTAACATGATTTTCTTGTGTTTCAGTGGCAGTATCCAGGACAGCTTTCTTTTAGATAATTGGGTTCTGGGTATGCTATATTGTTCTGGCTTTTGTTGATTCTGTTTTTACCCCATCCTTTAGCCATCTGTTTATCTCTGGCATTGGCTGTTAGATCCTGTTGCCTACTGAAGTTCTTGGGAATATGGGAAGAGCTCTGATCAGAAAGTCAGATGTTCCTGCCTGTCTCAGATTTATGGGAATGATCTCAGACTGGCAGGTAGATCATAGAAACTTGCTGATGCTGTCCTTAGATGTATGGTTCAGGTAAACAGGAGCTCAAGGAGCTCAGGGATACTCCTGTCTCCATGAAAAGTCCTGTAGTAAATTGTCCCTCCACTGTCTTTCTTGCTCTGAGGTTAGTGAGCCAAGGCACTGTGGTCAGAGACTGTGCTTGCTGGAAGAAGCCTTTTTAGAGAACCTGTGAGCACAGAGGTCTTGCTGGTCTTCACAGAGAAATGGGTGGAGCCTTAGAGCAGTGTCTGGGATTGCTTCTATGGTTCCTGAGCATCAGGAGGCCCAAGTTTGGAATCAAGTACCTCAGAAGGTGAAAGTAAGTCCCAAGTTTGTAGCCAAGCACCCCTGCTACCTGATGGTTCCCTCTCCTCTGGACAGTGAAAGAGTAGGGGCCTGAGATTGGAGTAGTGAGTTGCCAGTGCCCAGAAGGTGTCAACAGATGGTGAATTTGGGTGAGTAGCCTAGAGCTGCAGCCATGCCAGGTAGGAGCCTGGGAACTTTTCCCAAGATTAGCTGGGTGACCTGAAATTGAACCCTAGCATTTCTCTGTGGGTTCTCCTCTCACCTAAGAAACACTAATATCAGGCTTTTGGGATCCACAGTAAGCCCTGTTAGTAGGTCTGTTTTCATTACTGAGCTGCTATTCAAATACCATGCTCAGTCAAGCCATGTTTGTGTTTTTCTGGACACCGCTTATGTGTTTATTCTCCTTAAGTCCTTTGTCCCTAGTTTCACTGAGTGGCTTATTTGTGCAGTGACTAAACTTCATTTGTTCGATGAAGTTTAACATCATTCTTCACATTTTCCAGGGTTCGTGTAGGTAATTGTCATTGGCAACTCTATATTAATGGTGGGTTGAAGAGAGGAGATACTGGAATGGTCTTTCATACTATTGGTATTTTAGTAATGAGAAAAGTGTATATGAGCTTATATTGTTAGTTCTGAGTTTGGTATGGGAAGAACAGATTGGGGCAAAAGAAAGGAATGTGGACAAGTAGAGTCTAGTGGTTAAAAATTTATTGTATAGAATATAGTTTAGTAGACCAAGAGAACTGGGTTGGTATAGATGTATTTCCTGTTCCAGTCATAAAGTGTGGGAATAAATTTGGCTGAGTGGAAATGTTGCATGTGGCGTGGGAGAATCCTGTGGCTTGTAAGATAAGTTGGGAGGAACCTTTTCAAAGTGTAAATCTCCTCCGCAGTGCATGCATGTGAAGCAACAGTAGAGTGATGTACTGATTGTAGGGCCCAGGGTACCTCTGACAAGTCCCAGAAATGCAATGAATGGAAAGGTCATAGAGAGTCACTAGGCTGGCCCTTGGAGGAGAAAAGGAGAAGTCTGGGTACTGAATGGGATGGAGGAAGCGGTACACAATATATGGATAATTGCAGGTAATACAGGCACTGGAAAGAGCCCTGATGTTGGCTTTTGTGTAGGTGGAGTTAGCCAGGTTAGGCTGGTTTGTACAACCTGAGCTAGATTTGGCAGGTTTCAAAATAAACGTGAATAGGAATATCAGAGTACTCAGCAAGATAACATCTGCAGGAAATCCAGGGTTACCAAATGTCGTGGTACAGGCATGGTAAAAGGCTAATATTACAGTCTTAAACATAAATTTGAATGTCTTCATTACCATAGAGTAACAAAGTATATCTTCCTTCTTGTATCTACAATTGTTATTCACATGTAAGCATGAAAAGATAATATTATAATTTTTATATGTTTATTTCCTGGAAACGTTAAGGGTAAAGGCCTTTCAAGGACTAAAATTTAGGCTCCTGCTCCCTATATGATGAATTGCTACAGTGGTCATAATTCAGAAAGATTTTTATTTATTTATGGAAAGTACAGGCTGCTTTATCAACAAAACTAATGATAATGTATTTTTACTGATAGAAAATAGTATCTTTTATTCAAATTGAATTTTAGATATTTGTTCATGAAGGCAGATATGACTGTCTAAATTGGAAGCTTTTGGGCAATCGTGAATAATGTAGGCTGCATGCTTCCTACTGTCATAAGAGAATCGTTAAAGAAAGTAGAATGACACTGCAATTTGACAAAGAATGAAGACTTACCAACCATCATAAAGGCTTATGCCAAGATATAGTAAAAAGCAAGAATGATCTGTGGTACAAATAATTCAGGGTGCTGGTCAGAGCAAATTTTATGAACTGGATCACATTTTTTCCCCAATTATTTGAAATTGATGTCAACAATGTTGTTCTGGTAAAATTTTCTCAAAATCTAAGAATGATGTAAGCATAGTGATGTAGTTTATGCTTTTAGTAGGAGGATGAAAATAACTTCTAGTTCCCACCATTTGCCTGCAAATTTCTTGAGTTCCTTGTTTTTAATTGCTGAGTAGTATTCAATTGTGTAAATGTACCACAATTTCTGCATCCATTCCTCAGCAGAGGGACATTCGGGTGGTTTACAGCTTCTGGATATTACAAATAAAGCTGCTAAGAACATGGTTGAACAAATGTTCTTGTTGTATACTTGAGCATGTTTGGGATATATGCCTAGGAGTGGTATAGCTGGATCTTGAGGAAGCACTATTCCTAATTGTCTGAGAAAGTGCCAGATTGATTTCCAAAGTGGTTGTACAAATTTACATTGCCACCAGCAATGCAGGAGGGTTCTGCTTTCTCCACAAACTCTCCAGCATGTGTTGTGACTTGAGTATTTGATCTTAGCCATTCTGAAGGGTATAAGGTGAAATCTCAGGGTCGTTTTGCAATTCCCTGATGATTAAGGACTTTGAACATATCTTTAAGTGTTTCTCCGCCATTCTCTATTATGCTACTGAGAATTCTGTTTAGCCCTGTACCCCATTTTAATAGGATTGCCTGGTTTGTTGCTGTTTAACTTCTTTATCTATTCTGGATATTAGCCCTCTGTCTGATACAGGGTTGGTGAAGATTGTTTCCTAATCTGTAGGCTGTTGTTTGGTTCTTGCAACAGTGTCCTTTGCTTTACAGAAGCTTTTCAGTTTCATGAGGTCCCATTTATTAGTTGTTGATCTAAGTATCTTGAGTGAAGTATCCCAGAAACAGAAGCAGTATATACTCATATCATATATACTCACTCATAATTGGATAGTAAACATATAACACAGGGTAAACATACTAAAATCTGTACACCTAAAGAAGCTAAGCAAGAAGGAGGTTCCTGGGTAAGATGCTCAATCCTCAATCAGAAAGGCAAATGGGATAGACATAGGAAGAGGGAGAAAATAGGGAATTGGACAAGAGTCTACCACAGTGGGCCTCTGAAAGACTCTACCCAGCAGGATATTAAAGCATATGCTGAGACTCATAGCCAAACTTTGAACACAGTGCAGGGAATCTTAAGGAAGAAGGGGGGGGGATAGAAAGACCTTGAGGGGACTGGAACTTTACAAAGAGAGCAACAGAACCAAAAATTCTGGGCCCAGTGGTCTTTTCTGAGACTGATACTCCAACCAAGTACCACTCATGGAGATAAACGAGAACTCCTGCACAGATGTAGCCCATGGCAGCTCAGTCTCCAAATGGGCCTCCTAGTAAGGGGAACAGAGGCTGTCTCTGACATGAACTCAGTGGCTGGCTCTTTGATCACCTCCCCCTGAGAGAGAAGCAATCTTATCAGCCCACAGTGGAAGACAATGCAGTCAGTACCTATGGGACCTAATAGGCTAGGGTCAGATGGAAGGGGAGGAGAACCTCCCCAATCAGTGGACTGGGGAAGGGGCATGGGAGGAGAAGAGGGAAGGAGGGCAGGACTGGGAGGAGATGAGAGAGAGGGCTACAGTTGAGATACAAAGTGAATAGAATGTAAGAAAAAATAAAAATGTAGAAAAACAGAAAGATCTGGAGGGTACAGGAGCTTCAAAATGAGATCAACAGAGAGATAAACACTGAGCCCTGGGGTCCCTGGAAAAATGATACCCCAGCAAAGTACAATGCATGGAGAGGACCTAAAACCCCAGCTCAGATGTAGCCTATATATTCATTCTCCAAGTGGGTACCCTAGTAAGGGGAGTAGGGACTTTCTATCAGTGGCTGGCTCTTTGATCACCTCCCCCTGGGTGGTTCAGCCTTGCCAATCCACAGAGGAAGACAATGCAACCAGTCTTTATGAGACCTGATAGGCTAAGGTCAAATTGAAAGGGAGGAGGACCTCCCCTATTAATGGAGTAGGGTAGGGGTATAGGGGAAGAAGAAGTAGTAAGGGTGGAATTGGGAGGAGATGAGGGTGGAGGCCACAGCTGGGATACTAACTGAATAATTTCTAACAAATGATAAAAATTTTAAAAAACATAAGCATAGCTTCTCCTAATTGATCTGAGAGAAAATGGGATCTGAGTCATTATCAATTTTTAACTTAATCTGTTGTTGAAAAGAATCTGAATGTTCAGTGCAGTCTAAACATTAGTATATTTCTGTCATTGTGGTGTAAAAATATTGTGGAAATCATTGAGCTCATTATTCAAGAAAGAAAACACTGGTGGAATGTAAGAAAGCAGAGATAAAGGAGGTGAGTATGATGCAAAATCATTGCTATTTGGAGAATACCTGCTACAAGAGAAACTAGCTAGTACAGATGGCAAGCATAAACATGGAGCGAAGAAGATATTTCAAGATAAATTTTTCATTAGCAAAGCATACTTCTTATTGCAAAATATATGTTCCATATTTTAAAAGTTTGAATTTGGCATTGTTAATCTCAAGATTTGATTCGACGTGTCTTACATATGCACAACTCATACAAAACTTTAAAATTTTGTCTATGTGTTTAAAATTAGGATATATGCTACAATAGAATTTGAATGACAATTTTGAGATTAAAAGTAGACTTAATTTAAATAGATTCTTGTACTTAAAATCTAATTTTATAACTATATTCTATATTTATACTTTATATTTTATGACTGCATAAAAATAAGTTAAAAATAAAACTTTTAATTGATCCTTTATCTATGCCTTTTTGAATCTTCTGTTCTCTGGTGTGTGTGTGTGAGTAGCCCCGCCTTTTTATCTTTGAGAGTGTTTTACTATTTCTTGCACTGCAGGATCCACTAGAAACAAATCCCTTTAATTCTCATTCACTGACAGCATATTAATTTGTAAGCATTCAAACATAAATTCACAAAACAAAAAAATTGTACCTTGAAAGAATTTTGTTACAAACTCAAAAATAATTTTTTTCACTTAATTCTTTTTACTTCTTTTCTGAGGAGTGTATTTAAAACAATCTTTTCAAAAATCTATTTATGTATTGATTCAATTTACATCCCAGTCTTAGGCACCTCCCTCCTCTTCTTCCAGTTCCACCCTTCCCTCTCACTTTCCCTTTCCTAGCTTCCTGTTCTCTAGAATGCCAGAGCCTCCAGCAAACTATCCCCAGCTCATCAGGACCAGCCAGGACTGAGTAAATCCTCATCTCCCGTCATCTGGTGAAGCAGCCCTGCCATGAAGTGAGCAAAACACAGGCAATAGGGTCCATGTCAGAGACAGCCCCCACTCTTTTTACTAGGTAACCCACATGAAGACTGAGCTGCTTTTCAGCTACAGCTGTGTAGGGAGCCTAGCTCTAGCCCATGCATGGTCCTTGGTGGGTGCTTCAGGTCCCTCTGGGTCCAGATTTATTGGCTCTGTGGTCTTCTTGTGGAGCTCCTGTACCCTCTAGGTACTTCTGTCTTTTCCTCCAATTTTCCACAAGACTCCGAAAGCTTTGTCATGTTTGGCTTTGAGTCTAAACATCTGTTTTGATCCACTGCTGGGTGGAGCCTCTCAGAGGACAGGTATGCCAAGTTCCTGTTTGTGAGCTTAGTAGAATATCATTAAAAGTGTCAGGTGTTGGCTCTCTCCCAACTGGTGGATCTCATGTTAGTCCAGGCATTGGTTGGACATTCCCTCAGTCTCTGCTCTGTTTTTTTCCTTGCACATCTTGTAGGCAGGGTAAATTTTGGGTGGAAGTTTTTGAGGGAGGTTGACATTCTGCTCCCTTCACTAGAAGGCTTGTCTAGTTAGAGGGTGGCCTCTTCAGTCTAGATGACCAGGAATCTAATTTAGAGTAACCCTCATATGCACCCAGAAGCCTACCCTGTCTTAGGTCTCCAGCTTTTCACAGAAATACATCCGCCCATGATTTTCTTCTCTCTGAAGTCCCTCTGTCTTCCACTCTGTCTCCCCAGGTGTGATCACCACCCTCATTTTTCTGTGCTCTCTCTCCTACATTGTTCTCTCAAATCAATCACTTCCAAAATATGTTTTCATTCTTCTTCTGAGTTGGATGTAAGCATCCTTCCGTGGGTCCTTCTTGTTACTTGTTAAATTCTATTATTATTATCTGTGAATTGTAGAATGCTTATGCTGTACTATAGGGCTAAAATTTGCTTATAAGTGAGTATACAGGATTTGTGTCTGGCTGGGTTTGGGTTACCTTGCTCAGGGTGATCCTTTCTAGTTATATCCATTTGCCTGCAAATTTCATGATTTCCTTTAATAGCTGTTGTATCTTGTTTTTTCAGTTTTCTTGAACTTTAAGATTTGTTTACTGTGTCCTTTGCATCAAATTTCTTACTATATAAATCTATTCTTTTTTCTATTTTTTGTACTGAGGCTCGCAGCATATTAATTCATTTTATCTGTTTTTCTGTTAATTCTTAGAGAATTCAAATATTTTTAACATATTGACTGTTTCTCATGTTTATCTAGTGTCTTCAACCTATTTATCAATGAAAATTTTCTTCCGTGGCCAAATATGTTGTGCGATAGATAGATAGATAGATAGATAGATAGATACATACATACATACATACATACATACATACATACATACATACATAGATAATATTGGATAACTGTTTAACAATGGAATGGACAAAAAGAACAAAGAAAAAAATCTTATTTAGGTCTATGATTTGATCATAGTCTTTTCTTGATTCTGCTTCTGGACTTTTACCTTCACATTTTGTTTAAAAAAAAATCGATGTTGTGGGCTGGAATAGTATGCTTCATTTCCAAATGATAATTCCTCAGAGTAATCTCAACAAGGTTGGCTATAGTAAACATGCTTTCTAAAATATAAACTCTGTTAAAATCATTTGGATGCTTTTACATCCAATAAATGAATGAACTTATACTTGCCTCAGAGAGAAATAAAAGTAATGATTCTATCAATGTACTATCTTGCAAGTCAAGATGTTTATTGAAATTGTTTACAGGAGTGTGGATGAGAGATTACTTACAGAGGAATGGATGACTGAAAATCAACTGCATCTCCAAGAGGTGCCTAATGTGCAGATTGGCAAACCCTTAGCATTTTGCACAACCTCAAGGCGTCTTTACAAGTCATAGCTGTTTTTACTTCTACTTTGTTTGATTAGTTGGAGGGTCTTCTTCTTCAACAGTCATTTTTTATAACCTTGGTGAGGGGCCCTGTGTGTGCTTTGTTTCAAGAGCTCCTTGAGACTTGGTAGTTGTTTACTCTTGAATGACATGACCTCTCCACCTCCCCACATGACTGAATCCACTGATAGAGAAGGTCCTCCTCCCCTTCCATCTGACCCTTGACTATCAGGTCTCATCAGGACTGGCTGCATTGTCTTCCTCTGTGGCCTGGTAAGGCTGCTCCTCCTTCAGGGGGAGGTGATCAAAGAGCCAACCCATGAGTTCATGTCAGAGACAGTCTGTGTTCCTATTATTGGGGAACCCTCTTGGACACTGAGCTGCCATAGGCTACTTCTGTTCAGGGGTTCTAAGTTATCTCCATGCATGCTCCTTGCTTGGAGTATCAGTCTCAGAGAGACCCCTGTTCCCAGACTTTTTGGTTCTGTTGCTATCCTTGTGGAGCAACTGACCCCTCCAAGTCCTCCAAGGGGATTCTTTCTAAGATTCATTGCACTGTGCCTAAAGTTTGGCTATGAGTCTCAGCATCTGCCTTCAGAGTCTTTCAGGGTCACTCTGTGATAAGTTCATGTCCTGTTTCCTGTTTTCTGCCTCTTCCAATGTCTATCCCAATTCCCTTTCTGAATGAGGACTGAGGATCTTACCCAGGGTCCTTCTTCTTGATTAGCTTCTTTAGGTATACAGATTTTAGGATGATTATCATATATGATATGTCTAATATCCACTTATGGGTGAATATATACCCTGTTTGTCTTTCTGCTCCTGGGATACTTCACTCAGGATGATCTTTTCTAGTTCTCACCATTTGCCTGCAAATTCCATGATTTCCTTGTTTTTGATTGCTGAGTAGTATTCCATTGTGTAAATGTGCCACAATTTCTGTATCCATTCCTCAGCTGAGGGACATTTGGGTTGTTTCCAGCTTCTGGCTATTACAAATAAAGCTGCTGTGAACATGGTTGAGCAAATGTCTTTGCTGTATGGTTGAACATCTTTTGTATATATGCCTAGGAATGGTATAACTGGATCTTGAGGTGACACTATTCCTTTCTTCTTATTAATAGACTAAGACTGAGCCACCCAGCTTTGGAAGGTCTGTGGGAGGAATCCTAGGGTGGCAGTCTTTATCTATGTGGTATGAGGTAGCATACCTGTTGGATGAGAGGGATCTAGCACATGAATATAGAGATGCCTGATAATATTTAAAGTTTTGGAAGAAGCATTTCAGTTTTTGAGATCTGTGCACAAGGGTTGAGATTGTTGGTAAGCAGTGGCAGAGGTTGCCTGGACATTGTTGTATGTACTTAGACTTGCATCTGAGACTGAAATGGCAGCCAAGAAGTAAGTTGTTGTGTAAATGAGTAATTGCAACAAGAATTGAAGATGCTTCATGAAAGGAATCTGGTCAGGTCAAGCATGGAGGACAGGGCTCTGGCAGGCTTTGCCTTTCTCTCTTATCCCCTCTGTCCTGCCAAAATACATTAGATTATATTCATGAAGCCAGCCACTAATTTCTCCACCCTTACTTGGCCACGTCCTCCTCATGAGGCTGACCACTAAAGTCTAGCTATCAAAACACTGAAGCCCAGCAATCAACAGCTCCCTTTGGCTCATCAAATTAACATGTCCAATTAATATTAAATACCTCATCCTAACATGGGGTTTCTCCCATTGTCCATATCTATCTACTCGCTATCCAGAGCATTCCTCTGTCCCCTGTAACAAATATTCTTGGTCCCTCTTCTTTGTTCCCTTCTCCTTCCTCTATCAACTGTGTTTGTGGCTTATCCTTGCCCTCTGCCCTTCATGGACAAATAAATCTATTTTGCCCTAAGAACATGATTTTGGGGTGTCCTGGGTCGTGATTCTTTTCCTTTCACTGCCAGTATCCGCTATGCTAGTGGTAAATAAGTTAGATACAAAACAAGGTGATAGAGAGGTGATAAAGTGACAGAAGAGTTTCCTCAAACACAAGAGTTAAGGGAAAGAGAAGAAAAATCTGTAACCCACCTTGTAGATCAGGTATTAGCCATAGTCCAGTGCAAAAACAAACAAAAACCACCTAAGATAAACAGGAAATACTCAACACCTGAACTGCTGGAATTGGCAAAACTAGTAAACAAGCAATGAAAGAGCCTGTCACAGCCTGGCTTGTGATGCTATTGAATACAGGTGCAGACTGGGTCAGTCTGACTTCTATGGAGACAGAATAACTGAGTAACACAGTTGTCTTTCCCTCTTTAAGGAACAGGCTGCACAACCAGAGATAGTATGAGCTAAGTAAGCCCATTAGGAACACTTGGTTATTTTCATCTAAAGTTTTCACAAATAGCAGGGACTGGAGGACCATAGAGAGGGATATTGGGAAATCTAGGAATGAAATAATTGTTTTTAATCCCACTGTGCTGGGCCAGATGAAACTATTTTCTCAGTGGAGTTAAATAATAAGTTTATTTAGCAGGGATTTCAAGGCTGTTATGTAGCTTTAGCAGCTAGGCTGAGCCCATTGGTGGGGCAATATTTTTATGAATAAGAAAAGCTGTGGCATATCTTTAACTTAAACCATCATGTAAAGGGTCAGTAAAATGAGTGAACAATCTGAATTAATAAGAAGGCAAAACAAAAAAAGAGTTAGGTCTGGGTTACTCTGAGAAGGCAGATGTGTGTTGAACTCAAATGCCTAAGCAATAATAGAAAACCAAATTACATACTGAGGAGCTTATGGAAGACTTTACACTTGAGGGAAATTCTCAACCTGTGGGTCTAGATCCCTCTAGAGGCCACTTATCATATAACCTTCATATCAGATATTTACATTGTGATTTATAACATACCCAAATTATAGTTATGAAGTAACAATGAAACAATTTTAAAGTTTTGGGTTAGCAGCACATGAGGAACTGTATTAGAGGATCACAGCATTAAGAAAGTTCAAAACCACTGCTTTAAAGTAAGGTGGAGGACACCTATAATACCAGCTCTTAGGAAGGCAGAGTCAGGCTGTGAGCTGAGGCCAGCCTGGTCTACTAAGCAAGTATAGGACAACCAAGGATACATAGAGAAACCCTGCCTCGACATAGCAATAACAAAAGCCTAAGGAGTTGAAGATACCGCCACAGGTGCCCTCTTTGACCAGAGGACCTAGAGAAATTAAACAGCAAGTGAATGGGAACTTCCTAATGTGATGGCTGGACTTCACAGAGCCAGAAGAGGGGCTATGTAGGGGCTATGTAGGTGGAGAACTGTTACCAATTTCTGCTTGACTATGGACCTGCATGTAACATATCAGCATGCCAGGCAGGATGTTCCTATGTGTGCAATTGTGTCTCAGCTGATGTTGTGAAGATCAAAAGCCTTCCAATTATATTTAAAGCCCAATCTGCAAAAGAGAGTTCATGTCTGGTACTCTAAGCCAGAACAAAATATGTGGCTGAGCAGGTCATCAGTTTCAATGGAGAAGCAAATTCTATTGTTTACTAGATGAATGTGATGTGCTTGTGTCCTCTGAAAATTTGTAATTATGCCCATCTATCATCATTGTTGTTAGCCAAATTCATAACCATAGGGGAAGCTCTTCAGAAGTGACTATTCCTGCATGTACATTTTCATGAGAAATCTGAGGCAGAGTTTACACAGGTATTGGTATATTTGTATCCCTCACTGACAGCTTTCTCACAGTTTATACTAAGGTATTTAGAATGGGCTTTCAGTGAATAATCACTATCTTTTTCAAATCTTTGTTGGATTCTGTAATTGGCTCATAGTCCCTAAGCAGGATCTTCTGTTTGATATTGCTTGCCTTACAGGAGGGTAGACAACTTTATAGATTCTTTGGTATTTTCTCTGCTGGGTCTAAGTGTTGACCATATAAGGAGGATGAGACCACCAAAGTCTAAGTAAACCAGAAAGCAACTTTATTCACTATGGGAAGAATACTTTTACAGCTCAACTGTGGCATTGTGGGAACAGAGCAGGCTTCTTTTTACATTTTTCTTTTATTAATTACAGTTAATTCACTTTTTATCTCAACTGAGCCTCCTCCCTTGTCCCTTCCTAACCCCACCACTTTCCCTCTTCTCCACCATTGCTCTTCCCCTAGTTGATTGATAGTGGAGGTCCTCCTCCCCTTCCATCTGATCCTAGTCTATCAGCTCTCATCAGGAATGGCTGCAAAGTCTTTCTCTGTGGCCTGGTAAGGCTGCACCCCCCTCAGGGGGAGATGATCCAAGAGCCAGCCACTGAGTTCATGGCAGAGACAGTCCCTCTTCCCATTACTAGGGTACCCAGTTGCACACTGAGCTGCCATGG
This sequence comes from Pachyuromys duprasi, assembly GCA_028658305.1. Taxonomy (NCBI): domain Eukaryota; kingdom Metazoa; phylum Chordata; class Mammalia; order Rodentia; family Muridae; genus Pachyuromys; species Pachyuromys duprasi. Next base: position 32,248,042 of record CM053764.1, read on the forward strand.
GCTACATCTGTGCAGGGGTTCTAGGGATTCTATCTCCATGAATATTCCTTGGCTGGAGTATCAGAAAAGACCCCTGTTCCTAGATTTTTTTCTGTCCTTGTAGAGCCTGTTCACTACAGGTCTTTCTATCTCCCCCTTATTTCATGGTTCCCTGCACTCTGCCAAAGTTTGGCTATGAGTCTCACCCTGTGCTTTGATACCCTGCATGGTAGAGTCTTTCACAATCCCTCTATGGTAGGCTCATACCCTGTTCCCTGTTTTTTGCCTCTGGTGTGGAGATGCTCTGACCAGTCAAAATTCCTGGAGGAGATTCTGTCCCAAAAATTATGCAAAGAAATCTAGGTTTGCAAATTTCATGAGTCTTTCCCCGTGTTAGGGTGGTACCTTTGAGTCTTTCCTGCTCATGTATATAAACTCCTATTATAAATAACTCAAACTTAATTTGTTCACAAGGTTGGAAATCAGGATAATTGTCATTTTGGACTGCCATTGGTTCCTTATCTGGAATGAATAAACAATTATTCACACTTTCCAAGGAAAAATTTCCTACAACAACTGTTCACTGTGAAGACTCTGTACAAAATAAAATTCACAAAGATATAAAGATTATCCTATAAACAGTTACCCTTGAAGAGTTATATCTCAAAACTTATAAGTTAATTTTTCTGAAAAATCAAAAGGAGAACTGTTAAGCTTTCAGTGTGTTCAACTTTTTGTTCTTTGGGTTGTATGGTTATTGCTAAAGTCCTTGTATGTAAGACTAGAAATTAGTTTATATATGCACTTTATGTATTAAGTATACACTTTTAGTTGAAGTTGGGCAAACCAGTTTTAGAACAGTAACAGTAATTAGTCTTTACCTCTGTTGTGGGTCTGTGACTGTTCAGATTCACCAGTCTGACTCAAGTTTTCTTTTTAGTAAATTAGAGACTTTTAATTAAAATCTGGCCAGGGCTGAACCAGGGAGAATTCCTTAGGTATTGTTAGTAAAAGGATCAGTTGTAATTTTGGGGAGGCAAATTAACTGACATTCTGTTTGTGTGTGGGCAAGGCTTGTAACAAACGTCCAGCAAGTGCTTCAGCCATCCAAACAAGCAAGAGTTATGTACAAATTGGAACTTAGCAGTTAGCCTGTTTAACCTTGGGACCCATTACTTTGTAAGAATAGCTGAGGCTATTTTTGGAACAATCAGCATTTTTTTTTAAGAGTAGTCCAACTGCACCAGGAAATTGTCCATCTTGGGCTAGCTGACAATGTACATCAAGACAGAAGGAACATCCTTATGGCTTAAGCAGAGAAAAACAATTTTGTTTTTACAAGCTTGTCATAGTAAATTATCCTCTAAACAAGTGTTCACCATCATAATCTCAAGTCTTGGAAGGTATCATTTATTTCAAGATGTGCATAGTGTTTTCTTCTTGGATGTGTCTTCTATGCTGTCTCATAAGTACTTTTAAATTGTCCTTCCCAAGCCAAATTATCTAACCTTTATATGTAAGTGAACCACAGTGAATTAACACCTATTAGTTTACTTAAGGCAGAATGGAATTAGTGAGTTTACTACATGACTTTCTTCTCTAAAGGAATATCTCATGATCCGCAAAGGTCTTCAGTTCGTCTTTCTTCACGACTTCAACTCTATCAGTAATATCAATGCTGTTGTCTCAGTGCTAGTAGTCCATATCTGTCTTTGTATTTAATTCTCTTCAGTTTTTTATTTGCGTAATGATTCATAAAATGCCAGATAATGTGTGACTTTATAAAAATGTAGTAAAAATTTGATTAAATATAAGTACTTATATTTTCACTAAACTGTTTTGTCATTTATTTGTATTTCTGTTGCAATTATGCTAACTCATTTAAATAATGTCCAAATAATAATAATTCTGCTACTACAAATACCACAAAATGCTACAAAATAATTGAACACATAAATAAAAGAGGTCCTAAATTAATTACCATCCTTTATTAGAAGAGAAAGTGGGGAAGAGCCTTGAACTCATTAGCACAGGAAACAATTTTCAGAACACAACACCAACAACTTAGACAGTAAGAACAACAATTAATAAACTGGACTTCAAGAAACTGAAATGCTTCTGTAAGGTAAAGGACATGTCAATAAGGCAAAATGGCAACCTGAGGAATGGGAAAAAAATCTTCACCAACCCTACATCCAACAGAGAGTTATTATCTAAAATAAATAAATAACTCAAGAAATTAAACAACAACAAACCAAATAACCCAATTAAACAGATTTTCAAAAGAGGAATCTCTTTTTCCTTCTTTTTAAAATTTTATGTATGTATGTATTTATTTATTTTTGCAACTTTTTCACTTTCTATCCCTGCTGTAGCCCCCTCTCTCATGTCCTTCCAGTCCTGCCCTACCTTCCTATTCTCCACCTATGCCTCTCTCCAAGTTCACTGATAGGGGAGGACCTCCTCCCCTTCTATCTGACTCTAGCCTATCAGGTATCATCAAGGCTGGCTGCATCTTGTTCCTCTGTGGCCTGGCAAGACTGCACCGCCTAGGGGGAGGTAATCAAAGGGCTGGCCAGTGAGTTCATGCCAGAGACAGCCCTTGCTCCCCTTACTAGGATTTCCACTTGGAAACTGAACAACCAATGGGCTACATCTGAGCAAGGGGTCTAGGTCCTCTCCATGCATGGTCCTTTGTTGGAGTATTGGTCTCTGCGGGTCTCACTGGGCCCAGGTATTTTGGTTCTGTTTTTCTTCTTGTCCTTCTATCTCTCTTTACTTCCATAAGATTCCCTGCACTCTGCCCAAAGTTTGGTTAAGAGTCTCAGCATCTTCTTTGATACCCTGATGGGAGGAATCTTTCAGAGGCCCCATATGGAAGGTTCCTGTCCTGTTCCCAGTCTTCTACTTCCCATGTCTATCCTGTTTCCCTTTCAGAATGAGGATTGGTGCCTCTTCCACAAGTTTTTCCTTGTTGTTCAGCTTCTTTGGGACCACAGATTTTAGTATGTTTATCTAATATTGTATGACTAATATTCACTTATAAGTGACTATAGGCCATATATGTCTTTCTGCTTCTGGGATTACCTCACTCAGGATGATCTTTTCTAGTTCCATCCATTTGCCAACAAATTTCAAGATTTACTTGTTTTTAATTGCTGAGTAATATTCCATTGTGTAAATTTACCACAACTTCTGTGTCCATTCTGTAGTTGAGGGACATCTAGGTTGTTTTCAGATTTTGACTGTTATGAATACGGCTGCCATGGACATAGTTGAGCAAATGTACTTGCTGTATGGTTGAGCATCTTTCAGATATATACCCAAGAGTGGTACAGCTGGATCTTGAGGTAGCTGTATTCCTAATTTTCTGAGAAAGTACCAAATTGATTTCAAAAGTGGTTATACAAGTTTACATTCCCACCAGCAATGGAGGAGGGTTCCCCTTTCTTCACCACCTCTCCAGCATGTGTCATCCATTGAGTTTTTGATCTTAGCCATTCTGATGTGTGTGAGGTGGGATCTCAGGGTCTTTTCGATTTGCATTTTGTGGGTGACTAAGGTCTTTGAGCATTTTTTTAAAGTTTTTCTCTGCCATTCAATACTTCTCTGTTGAAAATTCTCTGTTTAGCTCTGTACCCCATTTAAAAATTGGATTGTTTGGTTTGTGTTGTTTATCTTATTGATTTTATTATATATTCTGGATATTAGATCTCTGTCCAATATAGTATAGGTGAAGATCTTTTCTCAGTCTCTTTGCTTTTGATTTGTTTTGATGACAGTGTCCTTTGCTTTACGGAAACAGCAGTAATAAAGATGGCATGGTACTGGCATAGAAACAGACTGATGAATCAATGAAATCTAATCAAAGTTCCAGAAATAAACCCACACAGCTAGGGACATCTGATTTTTAATAAAGATGCCAAAACCATACAATGGATAAAAGAAAGCATCTTCAACAAATGATGCTAGTCTAAGTGGATGGCTACATGCAGAAAATGCAAATAGAACCATATTTATCACCCTGCACAAAAGTAAAGTCCAACTGGATCAAGGACCTCCACATGAAAGCAGACACACTAAACCTGTTAGAAGAAAAGTGGGTAAGAGCCTTTGCCTCATTGCCACAGGACACAACTTCTTGAACAGAACACCAGTAGCACAGGCTTTAAGATCAACAATCAACAGAGCAATCTCTAATAGTGAGAAGCATTTTCAGAAATGTTCAGTGTTCTTAGTCATCAGGGAAATTCAAATCAAAACTCTGAGGTTCTATCTTATACCCTGAAAAATGGCTAACATCAAAAACTGAAGTGATAGCACATGATGATGAGGATGTGGAGTAAGGGGAACCCTCCTCCATTGCTGGTGGGAGTGGAAATTTGTACAACCACTTTAGAAAATCAATCTGGTGCTTTTTCAGAAATGTGAGAATATTTCTACCTCAATACACAGCTACACCACTACTGGGAATACACTGAAAATATACTCTACCATACAAGGACATTTGATCATTTTTGTTCATAGCAGCTTTATTTGTAATAGCCAGAATCTTGAAACAACCTAGATGTCCCACAACCAAAGAATGGATAGAGTAAATGTGGTACATCTACAAAGTGGAATACTATTCAACTATTAAAAGAAATTCATCAGTCAAATGAACTGAACTAGAAAGTTTATCCAGAGCAAGGTTACTTAGACTGATAAAGACATGCATGGTATTTATTCATGTGTAAGTGGACATTAGCGATAATGTGCAGTGTAACCATACTACAACCCACAGACCCAAAGAAGCCAAAAAGGAGGACCAAAGGGAGAATGCTTGACTCTCACACAGAAGAGGAAATAAAATAGTCATCTGAAATAGATGGAGGGATGGCTCTGTGTGATAGAGGGGGTGAGGACGGTCGGTAAAGAAGGTGGGGAAAACAGGGAGTGGATGATAGTGTGTGTGAGAGAGACCTGAAAAAGGAACAGAAATTGGTAAGGAACATCTCTGAGAGAGTGGAGGCCTCTGGGAACCTATGGGGTTCACTATAGGTGAGAGCCCTAACAGTGGGGCAGGTGGAGTCTGAATTTACCATATCCTATAGCCACATAAGACTTCCAGAAGAGGGAGGGTGATACTAGCCTATCCATAAAATCTTTGAGCCAAAATGTGTGCTTCTCATGAGAAGTGTTGTGATAAAGTTGGAGCAGAGATTGAGGAAATGGAAAACCAATGACTGTTCAAACTTGAGATCCACCCTTGACTTAATGATACTATGATTAAGACAGGAGCCTAGCATAAATGACTTCTGAGAGGCTTCATCCAGCTTTTTATGGAAACAGATACAGAGATCCACAGCCAAACAACAGGTGGAACTCAGGGAGCTTTTTGTAAGATTGGAAGGAAGCCAGAGTCGTCAAGGACACCACAAGTGAACCTACAGAGTAAACTGACCTTAGCCCATGGAGATTCAGAAAGGCCAAATCACCAGCCAAAGAGCTTGCATGGGCCACATGGAGACTCCTGTACACATAAGTAGCAGATCTGTAGCTTAGTCATTATGTAGGTTCCCTAAAAAAGGGGATAGGGGTTGTCTGACTCTGGTTCCTACCTCTGGATCCGTTTCTTCTGGCTGGGCTGCTTTGTCTGGCCTGTTTCTTATTCCTTTATCTATTTATCTATCTATATTTGTTTTATTTTTCCTTTGGTTACTTCATTATTTGGTTGTTTTGTCATATTCTGATTTGTTTGTGATTTATCTTATTTTATTGTATTTTACTTATTCCCTAGGTACCTATTCATTTTCTAAAAAGAGACAGAGATGGTATAAATCCAGATGGAAGAGTACTTGGCAGGGGCACCAGGAGGATCAGGGAGAGGGGAAACCATAATCAAAACACACTGTATGAGAAAAATCTATTTTTAATAAAATGCAAAAATTGTAATTGAAAGTAGAAGATTATTCATGTTTGTGAGCTGACATTATCAATTCAATCTAAATAGTTGACAACAGGAAGAGGATTATTGATGTACCAGAAGGTGATAGAATTAATACAGAACTGTACATTTTACTCAGTAACCCTGATGACATATTCACATATGAATAAAACATAATTCATAGGTTTTCCATAAATTATAGGCTTAAATACATCTATTTGTATTAAGACCTGAAGAAATTCTGTTCAGTTTAGTTTGAGAATGTTCTGTGAAATTTAATTTAAGTTTCTCATGTGCTATTTGACTTTATTGCACAGAAGCTTTCTTTTCAGAACTCTCCCTACAATAATCACAGCAGCTGCTTCTGCATTCCTGTCACTGTGGTCATATTCTGAAACTGTAAAGGTTGTGTTCCTACTTAATACAAGTCTGCTATCTTTTGAATTCTACTAAAGCAAACAAAAATAATGATAAACTTTATATATATTATAAATATATAAATAATGCAACAATTTAGAATGTTGTGGAGTTTAGAAGGGATACTTTACTATAGCAGCTATGTGATAACAGTCTTGTTCCTCTTTTAAATGCTTGCTTTAATGCCATTCTTTTAGTTCTCATTTTACTTTTCTACTTTACCTTCACATCTTGACTAATTTATCCCAGAAAATCTACTACATTAGGCATCAATATGAAATTTAAACCTTGCAAACGTCACACCAACATAAACATGTGTCTACAGTTGCAACCTTATCCCTGAACAAGATTCCGTCTCCCATGCTTCTTTATTAAACCAGTTCATATCTGCTATATACAGCATACATTTTCTGGTACATTCTAATTTGAATAATAAAACAGTTACATGGATGTTGCTAGCTTTGAAACAGAACCAGGCTTCACATTGTAGCCCATCTTCCTTTTGCTGTCGCATATCCAAACATATGCGAATAGGAATTTGTTCTTAATTATTTAAAATTGTTCTGCTGACTTTTTATTTCTTAGAACACCTTGCATTGGCTCTTTCTACCTCTTTTCAACACTGGCCTACTGCTTCCTTCATATATTCTTTCCATTTCTTTTCTATAATCTTTCTCTTATTCAACAAACTCATGCTCATTTCTCATGTAGAAAAATAAGCCAGTCCTTTCATAGACTTGCCCCTAGGTTCTCACCTTTCCCCAAAAGACAGATATAAATGCATTTACTAAGAAAAACTCATTTCTCTTCTAGAAGGAGCTGTGGTGGCATTTATGTTTCCATTTGTATTTGTACTGCTTCACAAATCTAGGCAAACAGCAGAAAAGACGTTTTTATTTGAGTACCTCTTCAGAACCTTCCTAATTTTTTCCCTTTTAGATGAACAAAATTCTATGAAGCTATAAATGATTATGAAGATAATTTAGTGTTCTTGTCACATCAAATACTTGTTTCACATATGCTGTGATTGTTATTAGTTCATTTTATGTCTTTTTCCAACTTTTACTAGTTTAACAAACTTGGGCTTTTATGTTGACCAAGCTGGATATGCTTTCTTACATACATTTTTAAACAAGACTTTCTTTTGCACATTTAAATTATAAAATATGTATCTAAATAACTGAAAACATGTTCTGAATATGTCAGTTAAAACTGATGCTCTCTTCTAAAGGATGATACACACACAAACACACACACATGCAGGCTCAGGAGCATATGTGCAAACACACAAGAATATAGCATGCTTAGTATTCTTCCTGAGAAGCACCCTTCTTACTAGCAAGCCATTGCCTCTCACTTTTGAACCTTTTGATTTTTGTTCTGAACCATGGAAACCCAATCTTCACTGCTGCAGCTTGCTTCCTTTTAGGTGTTTAATATAGATGGCACAATGTATTGGTTATTTCTGTGTCAAAGTGAATAATAGAACATACAGAACAAGTATAGGAAAGGATTTATTTTAGCTGCTAGCATTATTCCATAGTTATTTGGCCGTATGTCTGAGAATAGAACATTACAGTAGCTTGGGCATGTAGAGAGAATTATTTTTTTTTTCCATTCTTCATAAACAGAGAACAAAGAGAAGGGGAATAAAGGAGGGAACACAGCATTTTTTTTGTAGCTCTTGGTGGTATATTTCCATTGATGTCCATGTACATATGCCTAGATCTTATTTTTTTTAATTTTTCAAGGCCATCATGTTATCATTCTAACCGGGGCTAATAAATTCATTAATCAGAAACCTTATTATCTAAGTGTCTCTATAAATGTGATCAAAAGTAGATCCATGTGCTTTGCTAGTCTCTAAGCATATCCATTTCCAGCCAAATTGACAATGAAGATTAACATTATATACCAGAAAAGAATCCTAAAACCAGAACAGGATAAAATGACTTATTGTTTATAATTCTTGTGGATTTCTCGCGTGTTTTACAATGTTTCTTGATAAAAATCCTCTTCTGGAAATGGTATGTGAGTGTAATGCAGATCTCTCTCCTTATGGCAAGGCCTGCAGAGTTGGGTCTCCACATGGCAAGGACCTGTGGGGTTATTAGTGCAGAATCTCCAGGTCTTTCCTGAGTTGGTTGGTCTTTTTCATTTAATCTGTGACAGACATTTCCCCAGAATCAGAAAAAGAAAGTCTGAGCTGTGATGGTTTGTCTGTCTGTCTGTCTTTCTCTCTCTCTCTCTCTCTCTCTCTCTCTCTCTCTCTCTCTCTCTCTCTCTCTCCCTTCCTTCCTTTCTTCCCCCTTCTCTATCAACTTTACATCCCAATTGTGCGCCCCTCCCACTGCTTCTCCTTGTCCCACCTTCACTCCCTCTTCCCCCATCCTCCCTCCCCTACTCCCCAGAAAAGAGGAGCATCCCCTACCAACCCACCCTAGCATATCAAGTATCATTATGACCCTAGCATATCAAGTACATCCTCTTCTCACGTGGCCTGACAAGGCAGCTGCCTCAGAGGAACTAATCAAAAGTCATGCAACAGAATCCATGACAGAGACAGCCACCTCTCCCTTTACTAGGGAACCCACATGAAAACCAAGCTGCATCTGTGTAGGGGTTCTAGGTCCAGTCTAAAAATGGTCCCTGGTTGGTGTTTTAGTCTCTTCAAACCCCTCTGGGACCTGGTTAGTTGGCTCTGTTAGTGATCTTGTAGAGGCTCTGTCTCTCCCATGTCCTTCTATCCTTCCCCTCACTTTTTCACAGGACTCCCTGTGCTTTACTGAACTTTTGGCTGTGAGTCTCAGCATCTGTTTCCATCCACTTCTGGGTGGAGCCTCGCAGAGGACAGCTATGCTAGCATATCTGTGAGCATAGCACAGCATTGTTGGTAGTGTCAGGGATCTGGTAGGAGAGGGAACTTGGAGAGATGTGAGGGCAGAGTTCAGACCTGGGGAGAACAGAGAAGGGAGGACAGACGCCTGAAGAGCCAAGAGGAACCATGGTTAGGGTTATCTCTCTGACAAGCTGGAGACCTATGACAAGGTAGGCTTCTGGGAGGATGTGGGGGTGACTCTAGCTGAGATTCTTGTTAGCAGGGGTCATGGAGACTGAAGAGACCATCCTCTAACTAGACATGACTCCTAGTGGAGGGAGTAAAATGTCAACCCCCACACAAAAACTTCCACCCACAATTTACTCTGCCTACAAGATGTGCAGGGATAAAGATAGCACAGAAATTGAGAAAATATTCAACCAACACATGGCCCAACTTTAGACCCACCCCATGGGAGAGAGCCGTGATTCATTCTTGTTTGTCTCTGAGGATCATGGGAATGGAACAGATCACTACTCTTCTGTTTATTAATGATGATGCAGTTGAGTCAACAGGAAGGCCTGTTTTGAGTACAACTAACACCGAAATGTTGTCTCTAGATGGGAACTTGGTTCTGACAACAATTTGCCCACTGATCTGGTTCTAAGTAACATCAGGACTGGGTGCATCCTCTTCCCCCATGGCCTGGCAATGCAACCCTGTCAAAGGGAAGTAATCAAAAACTAGGCAATCAGGTCTATGTCAGTCTCCGCAGCAACCCTAATGCTACCTCCGCCCGCATCCCCGCTGACCCAGGTTAGTTGGCTCTGTTGGTCTTCTTGTGAAGCTGCCTGTCCCCTCTGGGACCCAAGAGGCTCAACCCAGCAAAGGATCGAAACAAATGCTGAGAATCACAATCAAAGATTGGGTGGAGCACAGGGAGCCTCTTGAAAGGGTTGTTCTGGGTTCATTAATATCAAGCATTGAATTGGAGTCAATTTTTTCTAAATTACTTGTTAGTGTTTTGCTCATTTATAGAACCTTTATTATGTTTTATTATCTAGAACCTTTCTGTTTTTCAATTTCCTGTACATATTTCTGCTATTTTAAATCAAAGGTAGAGTGTGATTATTTGCATAATAATGCAGTCTCTCAGGTATTTTTCTTGACTATAAAATATAGCAATAACTGTGGGTTGTTGAACTAATTTGTTAAATAATGCAGACTATATTTCACTTAATAAATATTATGTGCTATGGCTATTACCCAAAGGTTTTGTGAGTTATAAGGATGATCATGTTGTGGAAAATAAAATAAATCAAATTCTTTATTATTGGTTAGTGTTTTAAATACATTGTATCAAAACACTGTTTGACCCAATTTTATATTTACAGATCTTTGGCACAGAATCCCATCAGTATGTTCCATTTTCTGTGTACATTTAAAAGAAAGATGAGACCTGATAAGCTAAGGTCAGATGGAAGGAGAGGGGGACCTCCCAGGCACAGGGAAGAGTTGAGGGAGTGAGAGTGGTATTGGGAGGGAATGAGGGAAGGGGCTACAGCTGGATACAAAATAAATAAACTGTAATTAATAAAAAAATACAGTTAAAAAAAAGAAATAAGTGAAGAAACCAAGGGTAGTATAGAGAGCCTGTTTGTTTGGAAGACTCTTGGACGATCCTGATCAACAATTATGAAGAAGGATTCTTCAGTCTGTGATTGGGATGTGGTCTTTGGCTCTTAAGGGAGCATTGTCAGCACAGCTGAGAAAAAATTTACATGTATATTTATACACAAAGTTATGATTATTGTAGATTTGTTTAGGTAAATAGGTAATATGACTCCTTATGTTTTCAGAGGTCCTTGATTAGAGCCCCTACTTTTCCCCATTCTCCATATCAGAACATTTGTACTCTGGTTCTCTAATCCTCTCTCTATTCTCCAATGACGCAACAATACAAGCAATGTTTTCTTTTTCACTTTCCTGCTTTTGCAGTTGTCCCAGGTTATGTACTCTCATGTGAAGGTTTGATACTAAGAAGCTCTGATGAGAGAGAGAAGTGATGCTTGATTTTCTGGGTTTATGTTATTTATATTAAAATCATTTCTAGTTCTGTCTAGTTATGTGCAAAATTCATAATTTTATTTTTCCTTACAGCTGAATAGAATTATACAGGCTATATGTACTGCATTTTCATAATGCATTAATTAGTTGAACAAAATGTAGGTTGTTTCTATCCTGAGCAAATATCTGTGAAGTAGGTTGTCGAGCCTTTTGGCCATGGTATAGCTGGGTCATAAGGCATATCTGTTTTCAGTTTTCTGAGAATTTCATAGAGGCTGCACCAGAGTGCAATCCCACCAACAGTGAATGAGAGTTCTCCTTTCCCCATACAACCTTGAGCATTGTTTTTGGTTGTTTCATTAATTTTTGCCACTCTGACTGGCAAGGTCAAATCTCAAAGTGTTTTTTATTTGCATTTACCTAATTCTTATGGAAAATCAATATTTTGAGATATTTTTATTACTTTTCTTCTTTTTGGGAAATGTCTGATCAAGTCCCAGTCTCATTTTTATAGATCATTTTGTTATTACTTGTTTCTTGAGTTCAGTACATATTCTGGATATTAGTCTTCGATCAGATATAAAGCTGACAAAGATCCTCTTCCATCCTGTGAGATTCTTCCTCAACTGGCTGAACGTTCAGAAACTATTTACTTTCCTGAAGTTCTACCTGTTAAATATTAACCTTATTTCTTAGGCAAATGGTTTCCTATTCTTAGGCAAATGGTTTCCTATTCCTGACATGAGTTCAGTGTGCTGGCTCTTTGTTCACCTCCACCTGAGCGGGGAGCAGCATTATCAGGCCACAGAGGAAGATAATGCAACCATGCCTGATGAGACCTGATAGAATAGGGTCGTATGGAAGGGGAGGAAGACCTCCTCTATCATTGGACTGGGAGAAGGACATGGGAGAAGAGGAAGAAAGGGTGGGGTTGGGAGGGGATAGCAGAGGAGGTTACAGCTGGAATACAAAGTGAATAAACTGTAATTAATAAAAATAAAATAAAATTTAAATGAGTCCCCTCTTATACATATGTCAAGTGGAAGCAGCCTAATTTCCTTCTAGTAATTTGTTTCATGTTGTCTTTGTTTCATTGGCAGTTAGATTTCATGAACACTAACAAGCATGAGTGTAATTTTATTCTTCTGAATTTTGGACATTTGGTTTTTCTATCACCATTTATTGAAGATGCTATTTTCCCTCCAGATTAGGTTTTTGACATTTTTGTCAAATAAGGAGTTTCCAAACTTACATGTATAGAAGTTTGTTTCTTCAATTTTGTTCTACTGTTACACATATCTGTTTTGTGCTAGTATTTATTTGTTCTCTAATGTATCTTCAGATTTGGAGTGTTTTTTGTTTGAAAACTTGCTTGTTGTTCTGATTGTGTAGGTCATCTGGAGTCTCTGATGAGTCCATATAAATTTTAGGATGAAATTTTCTATATTTTCTGTGATTAATAAGATGGGTATTTTCATTATGATTGTATTAAATCTAAAATGGCTTTTAGTAAAAAGGTCACTTTCACAGTATTAATTACACTGAGGTGTGAGCTTTAGAGAGATGTCTTCTTATTTTCTGCTATCTTTAATTTTTTTTGTAGAAGTCTTCAATGTCCTTGGCTAGGTTTATTTTTAGATTATTTATTGATTGATTTGTTTATTTAATTTTGAGGCTCTTTTGAATGGGAGCATGTCCTTAATCCCTAACAAGAGTGTAAACATGTCTTCTTTAACACATTTATAAATGTAGTCCTCACTCCTAAAGAAGAAAGTTTCTCTTACAACAGATTAATATCATTACAAAAGAACACAACAAAACAAAATGTCAAAATGCAGGTTTGTGGAGGCTAATACTAGTGAATCCATGTACAAAATATTATTTTAGTTAAGTTCCAGAAAGCAAACACTGTGGAAAGGGGGCTGAAAGAGAATATGAGAGTTTGCTTGCTGTTTGATTGTGTCTGTTATTATTATCAAAGTTACACAAATAAAGTCTCACCAACACAAATTCCTAAATATGGATCAATAAGAAGTATGCTTATAGACATGCAGATTTGGATGCGGTAAAACCAATAAGGCTACAATACTACATAAAAATCTATAAGCAATTAATGATTGCTGAGACTGGGAGAGATAACCTTTTCCAGAGAAGAGCACACCATTTAGTTATCCAATCCAAAACAGTCAGTCCTACAGCATATATATGAGTGACTTTATCTAGACTGAGCAGATTATATTTAGTAATATAAAAGTATATACATATTTGAATGTGAGCAGAAAATGATGAACAAAAAGAGGGACATTAATTTGAAAGAGAACAAGGAGGAATATGTGGGGGTGTTTGGGAGAAGGAAAGGTAAGGTAAGGGAGAAAGATGTAGTTATGTTGTAATCTAAAAATTAAAAGATATGATCTAGTTGTACTGTAGTATCAAAGATAAAAGAGAAGTAAAGCTGGATATTTATCTTCGAAAGTCAGGGAGAATTCTCCTATAAATTGGCTCTGTTGGAAGGCTTTTTTTTCTTTTTTT
>CM053764.1:32261880-32286365 GCA_028658305.1 Pachyuromys duprasi
TGAGACTGTCTCTTTTCATTTTTAAAAAATTATCTTAAGCTCATTACTTGTTATGGATATGTTTATGTTGTTGACACCTTGACAAAATTCTGTGCTTTGGATGAATCTAGCTTTTGTCCAATTATTTTAGGGTTTTCTGCTTAATAGGACAGGTTATAACATTCTGAATAGCATTGCGTTTGTGGTAATGTTTCCCTGTGAATTTCTGTTTCTGTTAATTTGTGTCCTGTTAATTGAGTGGAGCAATAGTATGTCATTCTTTTTTATTGTCTTAAAGAACCAGCTTTTATATTCAGTCTCAGAAAAGACCCTGTGCCCAGATTTTTTTTTTTTTTTGGTTCTGTTGCTCTTCTTGTACAGCTCCTGTACCCTCCATGTCTTTCTATTTCCCCTATCTTTCATAAGATTTCCTACACTCTGCAAAAAGTTTGGCTATGAATCTCAGCATATGTTTTGATACCCTGCTGGGTAGAGTCTTGCAGAGGTCCTCTGTGATAGGCTCCTGTCCTGTTCCCTGTTTTCTCAGTCTTCTGATATCCTTAATGTACCCACCTGCAACTATAAATTGCCTTCATAGAACTACCTTCAATATCTCTCAGAACTTTTATTGTGTATCATTTTAACTTAGTTCCAGGAATTTTGTTTTGTTTTGTTTGTTTATGATTTTTTCTTTGACACACTCATTATTCAGTAAAAAGTTGTTTAATCTTCAGGAGTTTGTGTATTTACTGAAGATTTTTTTCCTGTCAAGTTTAAATTTTACTGCATTGTGGCTAGGTAGGATAGAAGGAGATATCATCATCTACATGAATTTGTAAAGATTTTTGTGTTTGTGTCCAGAATGTGGATTATTTTTTTTAAGTTTCCATGTGTCCCTAAGTAGAATGTTTATTCTTTGATGTTTAGGGGAATGGATTGATGTCAATCCTTGTTTTTAAACCTAGCAGTGTTTTTTTTTTTAATTAGTTGCTTTCAAGTTTGATACATATATGTTCAGGATAGTAATGTTCTGTTGGATAAGTGCTCTAATTAGAATGAATTGTCCATATTTATCCCTTATGATTAATTTGAGTTTGAAATATGCTTTGTCAGATATTAAGATAGTGGTACCTACTTGCTTCTTGGTCTCTTTCAATGGAATAGTCTTATTTTATTGGAATAATTTCATCAATACTGTTAGTCTAAAGTGATGCTTATCTTTAAAGCTAAAATGTGTTTAATGTAGACAACAGATAGCTGTGTTTCATTTCTTGAGCAATCCAGTCTCCATGTATCTTTGGATTGGAGGACTGAAGCTATGGATAAAATTATTATTGAAATGTGTGATATAGGTTTTGTATTGTTGATTTTTGTGATTTTGGTTGTGTGCTTTGTGTGTTAATAATATGTCTACATATTTGTTTTCATAGTTTCTCTCCTATGCTCATTTCACCTTTTAGCCAAAAGAAACAAACAAAAACCCCAAATGTGTCTTGTATCTTCTTTAAGCTTGGTTTGTTGGATATAATTTTTATGTTAGTCTAGGTTGAGCAACATAGTCTTTTTGGACTTGAAATATATTACTCCAGGTTCTTCTGGCTTTCAAATTTTCCATTGAGAAATCAGCCCTTGTTCTGATATGTTTTCTTTTATATGTATTTTGCATTTATTTTCTCTTACAGCTTTTAGTGCACTTTCTTTGTTAGGTGAATTTTGTGTTTTAACTATAATATATTATGGCTATTTTCTTTTCTGGTCTTATCTATTGGTGTACAGTGTACTTCTTTTCTGGGTGTGTTTTTCCTTTAGTTTGTGGAAATTTAGTTTTTTGATCTTGTTGAAGTTCTGATCTTGGTATTCTTGTTGAAGGTCTTGATTTGGTAGTCTTCTTTATTGATGCCAAGAATATGAAAGGTTTTTGTTTTTTTTAATGCTGTCCTACATTTTCTGTATGTTTTTTACTGATTTTTAAAAATCATATACCTTGTTTTTTTTTTTTTTTTGCTCAACTCTCTACTGTATCTTCTAGTCCTGATATTTTATCACCTGCTTAATTCATTCTATTTGGAAGGTTTTCCTTTGGTTTTCTAGTTGATTTACTGGATTTTTCATTTCCATTTTTCCTATCACTTTGAGTTCTTTGCATTGTTTCTATCTTTTAATTGAACTCTATTCTCAAGTCTGGGATTGCCTTTACCTTTTCTGCTATACTGATGTTTGTACTTTCTTGGGATTTCCTCAAACATTTTTTAAAGTTTTTAAATTAATCATTCTATTTATTACAATTTATTCACTTTGTTTCCCAGCTGCAGCCCACTTCCTCATCTCTTTCCAGTCCCACCCACCCACTCTCTTCTCCCCCCTATGCCCTTTTCCTAGTCTCTGTACTTCCTTACATATTTTCTGTACTGAAATTACTTTTCTTATTTCAACAAAACACCTAATAAAGCTTGGTATCATAAGACAGTTTACTTTTTCAGAATGATTTATAAAGTTTTTACTTCTTTGTGAATAGGACTAGATTTCAATTATGTGGTTTCGTTATACTAATCATAGCAATCTTCTTAAAAACTGGACTTTGTGACACAGGGCACCAACAAAGATATCTGAGTAGAGTCCCAGTATTGATAAAGTAGCAGAAGGCAGACGTGTCACAAAAGACCAACAAGTAATTGCAATGAACATTTGCAAGAAAAGAAGCGTGGACAAAATTGTGTACTGTGAGACACAGTGTGACACAATACAGCTTCCACAGCAAGGTTTCTTTTTCTCTGTTGCAGGACAGGTTGCAAGTATAAAGGGTGGGTACCAGAAGGAAATAAGTGGAATTATGGTGCATAATATGAAATCACAATTATTTTTTTTTAATATGGGTATACCTATAGGCCATCTCTAGTTTATAGATAGAGTTCTGCATACTTTCAGGACTTTGTTTTAGGCTGTTGGTTGATGATTAGCCCAGAAATTTTGCAAGGTCTAATTTAACTTTGATTTGGATAGGTGAGGATATAATTAAGTGTGTCTGTTACTGCATCATTTTCCTGTTATTTGAGGTTGTATTATTGTACTGAAAATAATTTTACTTTACAGAACTATTTCTGTGAAACTTTCAGCAAATTAGGGGAGATCCAAGATGGTGACACCAATCACACAGGGTATCTTTTTTTTATATATATATTGGTTACAGGTTATTTACTTTGTATCCCATCTATAGACCCCTGCCTCTTTCCCTCTCAATCCAACCCTCCATCCTTCATCTCCTCTCTGCCCCTCTCTAAGTCCACTAACAGGGGAGGTCCTCCTCCCTTTCCATCTTGTCCTAGTTTATCAGGTATCATTAGGACTGACTGCAATGTCCTCTGTGGCCTAGCAAAGCTACTCCTCCCTCGGGGTTGGTTTGGAGGATGTCAAAGACTTCTCCACTGAGTTCATGTCAGAGACAGTCCCTGTTACCCTTACTAGGGAACCCACTTGGATGTTATGTAAATGTACCACAGTTTCTAGGATGTTTGGGTTGTTTCCAGATTCTAGCTATTACAAATAAGGCTGCAATAAATATTGTTGAGTAAATGTCCTTGTTGTGAACTTTAGCAACTTTTGTATATATGCCTAGGAGTGCTATAGCTGGATCTTGAGGTAGCACTATTCCTAATTTTCTGAGAAAGTGCCAGATTGATTTCCAAAGTGGTTGTACAAGTTTATATTCCCACCAGCAATGGAAGAGGATTTACCTTTCTCCACAACCTCTCCAGCATGTGTTTTCATTTGAATTTTTTGTCTTAGCCATTCTGGTGGGTGTAAGGTGAATTCTCAGGGTTGTTTTAATTTGCATCTCCCTAATGGCTAAGGACATTGAACATTTCTTTAAATATTTCTCTGCCATTCTATATTCCTCTACAGAGAATTCTCTGCATAGCTCCGTACCCCATTTTTTAATTGGATTGCTTGATTTGTTGCTTTTAAACTTCTTTAGTTCTTTATATATACTGGATATTAGCTGTCTGTCAGATATAAGGTTGGTGAAGATCCTTTCCCAGTCTGGTATCTTAATAGCAGCTCAGCGGTGAAAGCAGGGTGACCTGCAGACATTACTTTGAACCCCCAAACTCCAATGTGTGTGTTTCTCAGGCGAGAGGAGAATCCACAGGGATACTTGAAGGTCCATCTTCAGGCCACCCAGCTAATCCCTGGAAAAATTCAAGGGCTCCTGCTCTGCACTGCCACAGCCCTAGTCCACCCACCCAATCCCACCATCTATGGATACCTTCCTGGGACCAGCGGCAGCTTCTTCTGCTCTGACCCTCCAGCCCTAGCCCACTCTCCTAAACCTACCATCTTGGGATCTCCAGCAGTGGCCCACACATCATTCTCCAACACAGGGGTTCCTACCCTAGAGCCCTAGGCCACTCACCTGAACCCACCATCTATGGATACCTTTCCTGGCCTGGTAGCAGCATGCACATGGGGCTCCTATCATGCAGCCTTAGGCCACCCACCAGCCCAAACATATCATTTGTAGATACCTTTTTGGGACAGGCAGCTGTGGGGCACACACAGTTCTGAAACCACAGCCTTAGATCACCCACCATTCCAGCCCTTTTTCTGTGGCGATCTTTCTGGGGACACTGCCTGGCAACTCTGAACTTGGGTGCTCATTCTCACTGCCTGTGGGGTGCATACCTTCCTGTACTGAGGGTGAGACTCCAAACCTGGGCACCCACACTCACAGTCCTATGGACAACTTCTGATTACTAGAAGCTCCTCTTTCCAAACCCAGGAGACCACATACCACATCCTGTGGACACCTTCCTGGTTACAGCAGTTAGTGG
Organism: Pachyuromys duprasi; assembly: GCA_028658305.1. Classification (NCBI taxonomy): domain Eukaryota; kingdom Metazoa; phylum Chordata; class Mammalia; order Rodentia; family Muridae; genus Pachyuromys; species Pachyuromys duprasi. The sequence goes on from CM053764.1 coordinate 32,266,689, forward strand.
TGCTCACTCTCACCACCCAATGGAGGGGATAAATTCTGGTACTGTGGGAGAGGTGCAGCTCCATTCTGCCTACTCCCTACCTGCATGGCTCACCCAGGTCAGAATCAGCCAGCACAGCACAGACAGTGAACACAGTGGAGCTGAGCTAGGCCTGGGTCCCAGGTTCCTTTCCTCACCATCTAAGGGAAGCCTGTGGGACACTGGGGCAGCTCGAGTGTCCCAGTAGCCTGGTTCACATAGGCCAGAATCAGCAAACCTAGCACAGACAGAAAACACAGTAGAACTGAGCCAGGCACCTGACCCAGGTTCCATTGTTCTCCTCCCCAAGAAAGCCTGTAGGCACAGGAGCATCTCAAGGCTCAAACATCTTTCTGCCTGCTCCCCAGCAGCCTAGCCCACCTAGATCAGAAACGTGTCCAGTGAACCCAGAGGAACTGACCCAGTTGTGGGAACTAAATCCTACTCTCCACTCTCTTAAGGAAGCCTGTGGGACACTGGAACAGCTCTAGACTCAGGGATCTTGCCACCTGTCCCTAGCTTCTTGGGTTACAAACAGTGACCCAGAAAAGGCAGTGAATCCAAGGGAGACTATCTGAGACTACAGAAACAGGTGGATCCACTCTGCAGTACAAGCTCCAGGAATAATCAGTCAAGGCTACAGACAACCAAGTGACTAGTGGCCTTCATAAGAATACAGACACTTGGATGGAAGGGGAGGAGGTCCTCCCCCATTGGTGGACTTGGAGTGGGCGGGGAGGAGATGAGGGAGGGTTGGGGAGGGTGGGAGGGAGTGGGCGGGCTGGGCATGGGATGCAAAGTACCTAACCTGTGATTGATAACAAAAAATAAAAAAAAATTAAAAAAAATAAGAATACAGACACAAATAAGCAACAAAACAGGATATTATAGCTTCGTCAGAATCTCCAAAAATCAACAGATATTCTATTGCAGTTGAAACATGGGGAAATGATCTCAAATCTATAATTATGCAGCTATTCATGGCACATAAAAAAGGAATGATCCAAAAAATGGATGCCATCATGGAAAACCAGGAATCCACATTCAAACAAATGAAGGAAATGAATAAAATTATTCAAGTCACAAAAACAGAGTTAGAATCAATAAAGAAAACAGAAACAGAGAAAACCCTGGAGTTCGAGAACAAGAGATGGAAGAGAGAATCTCAGGCACTGAAGATACAGTTGCAGAAATGGATACATCTTTCAAAGAAACAATAAAATAGGAAAAGTTCGAGACACAAACATCCAAGAAATCAAGGATACGGAAGATGTAACCTAAGAATAATAGGCGTAGATGAAAAAACAAGATTCCAGGATCCAAGGTCCAGGAAATATTTTTGAGAAGATCATAGAAGAAAATTTCCCCAACCTTAAGAAAAAGATGCCTATAAACATGCAAGAGCCTACAGAACACCAAATAGACTAGACTAGAAAAGAAACCCTCCCACCGCATAATAATCAAAACACTAAATCTACAGAACAACAACAAAAAATACTGAAAGAGCCAAGGGAAAAGGCCAAGTAACAGGTAAAGGCAGACCTATCACAATCACACCAGACATTCTTAACAATAACCATCAAAGTCAGAAGGGCCTGGGTGGATATCCTGCAGAAGCTTAGAGATAACAGATGCCAACCCAGACTACCATATCCAGCAAAATTTTCAATCAACATAGATGGATAAATCAAAATATTCCATGACAAATCTAAATTTAAATAATACATACACAGCAATCCAGCCCTACAGAAGATACTTGAAGGAAAACTTCAAACTTTTAAAAAATTTTCTTTTTAAGATCTTTCTCCTTAATTTCATAAAGGTCATTCTTTATATCTTCTTAAACTACTTGAATTCTTTGTTGAAGCTTATGAGTGTTCTTTAAATATCCTTGTCCTGATGTTCATTATTTATTTCTACTCATCAACAAATATGTCAATAGGCCTCATGTTTTGGCAAAAGATACTGTCTTGTTCTCTAATAGTGTTGATATTTTTACAAGGGGTTCTGATCATGTGGACTTCTTTTGTTTAGTATAATTCTGATATGAATTAAGTATATCTTTTTTTTTTGTAAGAGTGTGGATGTGCATGGAGGTTAGGAGCTGAAAAGGGTTTGGGTGGAAGTCAAGTGAACAGAAAAAAGTGTCCAGGATATGCCTCCTAGACTAAGCCTGGAGTATGGTGTTAGATCTTGCTGGGTGGAATGAAAATTGAATGAGCAGGGCTTGCCTTTTGAAGAATTGATAAGGATGGCCCAAAAGACAAATTGGTTTGGCTTATTGAAAGGAGCTAATACTTGGCTGAGCCACTGGATTTGAGACTCTAACTAGATCTGGTAATTTGCTGGGTGCACATAAATGGGAAGTATAGGAATATCATATAGGAATAGGAGAAAAGGGTATATTTTGAATATTATCTTTAGCTATTGTTGTTCTCAAATATTTTGATACATTGGTATAAAATTTTAAATATTGATATAGACTTAAGGTGGTTTTGAAACAGTGTAGATTATTGTATATTAATTCAAATTTTAAGTTATTTTTGATACACATATGTATAGATGTTTCTACTCTTGTATGAGATATTGGACCATTTCAACTCATTTAAAATGATAAGGTTTACTTCCAGCCCTTTTAAAAGCCGTTATTATTAACTGTTTAGGATAATTAAGTAATGCAGCAGGTTAAGAGTAAATTAAACTCATAATCATGTGGTCATGTCAGTCACTACTCTGGATTATCTCAAAAATATACATCCTTGGTTCCACAGATAGCGAATAGCTAAAAACATGCAACATTTGCCTATTCCAATTTACTATAAATAGATAGATAATGATTAAACACTCTGCAAACGTATAAAGATAGATAGATGGTCTTCAAAAACCTCAGAGACCTACATAATATGGCATTTAAAGATTTTATTATTATTATTTTAAGGCTTTTCTGGCAATGAGAAATGTCAGCTCCTGGCAGAATGCCCAGCCTACCTCAAAGAAGATGATGAGCTTCAAAGAATCTCTATTAAGAGATGGTTTCAAATGTGGCAAACTACCACTGGGCAAAAATAAAATGTCCTCACTTCACTGCAAACATAATGCTGTCCAAAACTGTCAAAACTTGAATGTGGGGAATCAATTACCAAGTTCTTCCAGGACAGGGTAAGCAATTCCTTCATTTTTCCTGCTTCACAAACATGTCTATCAGTTATAGTGGGCAGGAAGGCTGGAAATTCATGCAACAGCCTTATAGAGAAATTTTGGGTGACTGTTCAGACAGCAAACTGTTAGTCTCTTCTTTTTTTTCGGAAGCTGCTTGCCTGCAGTTCCTACTTACTTAGGCAATATTAATTTCCTCCTTAAGTCTCTTATGGGGTTGAAGACTAGATAATTATAATCTTACAATTAAGCTCAAGTTTTAGGTCTAAGAAGATGCTTTTAGATTGGTAACACAAAGATAAAAAATGATTTTGTTTCAGTACTCTGAACTTACCAAGATAGGATAGATAATAGAAAACATTTTGCAAGATTGCCAAATATATTGAACTAGACATTGTGAATGTAAATCTTATGTAATAGTTTTAATAGTCTCATGATTGTTATCGTTGTGTATTAGTTTATTATTGAAAGGAAAGGAGGCAACTATTGGGGAATTTTAGAAGGAATCTCTTGTGTATTGTATGGATGCAAAACCATTACAAAACCTATGGATCATAGATTAGGTGGGATATAGGAGATAGAACATTTAGTAGGCAGAGGAATTCTGGGATAGAGACAGGTGCCAGAGATTCAGATAGCAAGGTTTGAGGAAGATGAATGCATGGTACCTGAACTCATGTAATCAGCCACATGACAGAATATATATTAATATAATAGGTTATTTTAAGTTTTGAGCTAGTCACAGAAGAGCCTAGCTATATGGCCTAGGTATTTGTATAACATAAAATGAGTTTCCTAAGTTATTATTCTGGGAGCCTGGGCATGGGAGGAAAAACCTACCACAAAAGGGGAGAATAATGAAGACTCACCAAGCTAGACCTTAAATATGGATGTGGGGGCATTTATCATGGTGGAGAGATTGTGAGCTGTTAAGAAGAGACCTGTAGTCCATGGTACTTTTGGGTGGTACTGCCAGAATCCTTGAGGTTGGTTGCAGTGAAGGCAGGGATGGCGAGAAAAGGATGAGGCACTGGATGTGGGAACTAGGACAGATCTTGCAAAATGCGGAAATGATGTGGATGTAGAGGGTCAGGGAGAATCAACATGCTAGACTTGAGGGGAAAAAGGTGGTGATGCTCTTGGTTTTGATGGGCATAGTATTATATTCATGAGATTTATATTTGTATTTAGTGATATAGATGAACGTGGTAGTGGCATAAAATTCATACTATTTTAAAGGAAAATGAGGATTTAAAGATTGCATAATATAAAGTCAACTATCAAAGAAATATTATATAATTTATGCTACAGAAAATATATAATTTGTATATCTTAAAATGTTTCATTATCATAGTCTTAAAGAATAATCTTGTGCACTGTGTAGTCAGATGCTGATTTCCGTGCACCAAGATCAGGTTACAGTCTGAACATGGGCATCATCATAATGATTATTGAAGAATTTCTTGTATCAATGTTGTGCAAACATTGCTCCCCAATTATCTCTGAATGGTTAATAAAAAAGCTGATTAGCTAATAATTTGTCAGAGGAGACAGAAGGCAAGACTTCCATTGCCAGTCAGGATGTTCTCAGGTAAGGACCAGGGAAAAGAAAAATAACACACACAAAGAGAGACAGACAGACAGACAGAGAAACAGGAAGAATTTGCCATGAGAACACAGAGAAGCAGCCAATGTGAAACTGAGTTGGTAACATGCTCATAACTGGGAAGTTGCCAGATTATCATAGCTGGGTTTAAATAGACGAAAATCTGCCCAGTTATAGAGTTGAAAACTTGTGGAATGAATCTAGTAGGTCTCTATGTCATTATTTGGGAGCACAATAGGCCCCTATGAAAACCACTTTCTATATCACAGTTTGGGTTTGGATTAACCGTATTAAGGTCTATAGTATTGCTGTTATTCTAACTATCTTTTTCTTCGTCAGTCTAAAACATCATCAATTCGGTATATAAAATTTTTAACACAGAATTTTCATAATGCTTTATTACAGTTTATTCATTTTGTATGCCCCCTGTACCTCCCTCCCTCCTCCCCTCTCAATCCCACCCTCCTTCTTCCCTACCTGTGCCCCTCCCCCAGTCCACTGATAGGAGAGATCCTCCTCTCTTTCCCTCTGAACCTAGTCTATCAGGTCTCATCAAGAGTGGCTGCATTGTCTTCCTCTGTGGCCTGGCAAGGCTGCTCCCCCCTCAGGGGGAGGTGATCAAAGAGCAGGCCAATCAGTTCATGTCAGAGGCAGTCCCTGTTCCCATTACTATGGCGTCCACTTGGATATTAAACTGCCATAGGCTACCTCTTGTGCAAGGGTTTCAGGCCATCTCCATGAGTGGTCCTTGCTGGAGTATCAGTTTCAGAAAAGACCCCTGTGTCCAGACTTTTTGAATCTGTTGCTGTCCTTGTGGAGCTCCTGTCCTCTCCAGGTCTTACTCTCTCCCACTTCTTTCATGTAGTTCATAAGGTTCACTGCACTCTACAAAGTTTGGCTATGAGTCTCAGCATCTTCCTTGATACCCTGTAGAGTAGAGCCTTTCAGAGGCCCTCTGTGGAAGGCTCCTGTCCTGTTCCCTGTTTTCTCCCTCCTCTGATGTCCATCCTCTTTGCCTTTCTGAATGGGTATTGAGCATTTTAGCCAGGGTCCTCCTTCTTTATTAGCTTCTTTAGTTGTACAGATTTTAGTAGGTTTATCCTATATTATATGTCTAATATCCACTTATGAGTGAGTATATACCCTGTGTGTCTTTCTACTTCTGGGATACCTCACTCAGGATGCTTCTTTTAAGTACTATCAAACACCAGGACACCGTTTGATGTTTTGCTATGATTTTCTAGTTGCTGAACATAAATTTACAAAAGTGTATATACACTGATACTTGATATCTACACATCAAAATGAGTAACTTTAATTATTCTTTTGTTTATGGTGGGGCATAATTTTATAGATGCCAATAAAAGTATGTCTGACAAAAATACACTGTCCTTAAGAATAGCATTAAAAGGGTTTCCAAAAAAAGAGATTTCCTAAAAGGGTTTTATATTAGATAAGCATCTATGAATTTATTCACAGCATGTGACATGTCTATGCATATACATGTAATATACATATTTAACTTTAAATATTTTAGGGAATTAATCTATATTCTTTGTTAGGTAAAATTAATAAACATTAATTAATAAATATTAAAATTTCACTTCATTCAAGTAATTGAATACTTTAAAACTACTGAGACTTATTTTAAATGAATAAAATCAAAATAATTTAAACTTTTATTCTGTCTAATTTTATTGTACTTTTGATAGTTATTTTGCCATATAAATTTTAAGTCAGTAGAAACATCAGTTTTTCAGTTACATGTATATAAATCATTCAAGTATATGCTTGTACATACAATTAATAACACATGTATACAACATGAAGTCCACATTTCCATTTGTTTTAGCATTTACTGTCCTATTAAGTTTATTCAACCCCACAGAAGAGTTTATACCATATTTTCTGAAGCTTTCTATACTTACAAATGATAGTTTTGCATAGCTACATTTTCCTTAGTTGTATTTGTAATGGAAACCTCTACTTAAAATGTTTTTCTTAAATAATATAACCCTTCATACTGGAAAATAGATTCGTTTTTAATATTATCTATTTTTTAGGTGGAAAAATGTGCCTGCCATGGAGCACATATGGATGTAAAAGAATAACTGCCGTAAATTAAATTTTGTTGTCACTTTCTATGTGCTGGTAAAAAAAAAAAAGAGGAAAAGTCAATGTAAATTAATTACTTATCAGGTTGAAGTTTCAACTCTTTTTTTAAAGACCTGCATAGCAATTTTTAAATCTCAAAGTTCAAGGTATATGGCTGCTGCTAAAGATATAGTTATGACTAGTGCAAAAATAATGTCAGTGTTTCTATTGATACCCAGAAAATATGCAATGTTCATGGCTATAATAGGGTTGGGCAATTCCCAAGCATGCAGTTCCTAAATTTTGCTCACCGAAGACACTACTAAAGTGTTGACATAATCATTTTTACTGAATAAGTATGACTCTTTAACCTGTTTTTGACACAAGATTACAAGTAGCCACTACTAATTAATTTACCTGGTATTTTGATTTGTTTTCTGTTTTATCAGAAGGATAACATTGAATAGGTTACTGAGCATGGTAAGCAAGACTTCTAGCCCTGAACTATAGCTCCAGCATTTTTTTTTTTTTGCTTTTACACACAAAATATGAGCAAGGTGAAGAGGCTCATCTTAATACTGTAGACCATATAGGTCTTGAAGTCATTTTTGCTCATCTATAAAAACACTCCAGTGTTTCTAATCCAGTCTGAAATCTCTTATTCTGTGATTAACATAGTAAGAGAGTGATTTGAAGATCAGGACATGAGCATGCCTATTTTGAAGTGAATTGTCAAAAATCAGGTGTCCATAAGTGTGTGGGTTTATTTCTGGGTGTTCTATTCAGTTACATTGATCCACCATTCTGTTTCTATGCCAGTACCATGAAGTTTTTATTACTGTTGCTCTATAGTACAGCTTGAGATCAGGGAAGGAGATATCTCCAGAAGATCCTCTATTGTAGAGGATTGTTTTAGCATTTCGGGGTTTCTGGTTATTCTATATAAAGTTGAGAATTTTTCTTTCAAGGTCTGTAAAGAATTGCATTGGTAACTTGATGGGAACTGTATTGAATCTGTAGATTGCTTTTGATAAGATAGTCATTTTTACTATGTTAATCCTGCCAAGCCATAAGCATGGTAGATCTTTCCATCTTCTGCTAAATTCTTCTAGTTCTTTCTTCAGAGACTTGAAATTTTTTTCATACAAGTCTTTGACTTTCTTGGTTAGGGTCACACCAAGGTACTTTATGTCTTTTGTGGCTATTGTGAAGGGTGTTGTTTTCCTAATTTCTTTCTCAGCCCTTTTGTCTTTTGTATACAGGAGGGCTACTGATTTTTTTTTTCTTTTTTGAGTTAATTTTGTAGCAAGCCACTTTGCTGAAGGCATTTAACAGCTGTAGGAGTTCCCTGTTAGAATTTTTGGGGTCACGCAGGTATACTATCATATCATCTGCAAATAGTGATACTTTGACTTCTTCCTTTCTGATTTGTATCCCCTCGATCTCCTTCAATTGTCTTATTGCTCTAGCAAGGACGTTAAGAACTATATTGAAGAGATATGGAGAGGGTGGGCATCTTGCCTTGTTACTGATTTCAGTGGGTTTGATTTAAGTTTCTCTTCATTTATTTTGATGTCAGGTATAGGCTTGCTGTATATTGCCTTTACTATGTTTATGTATGTGCCTTGTATCCCTGATATCTCATCCTTTATACATGAATGGATGTTGGATATTGTCAAAGGCTTTTTCAGCATCTATGGAAATTATCATGTGTTTTTTTTTTCTTTCAGTTTGTTAATATGGTGGATCACATTCATGGATTTCTGTATATTGAACCACCCCTGGGATGAAGCCTACTTGGTCATTGTGGATGATATCTTTGATGTGTTGTATTCGGTTTGCAAGTATTTTGTTGAGTCTTTTTGCATCCGTGTTCATAAGGGAGATTGGCCTGAAATTCTCTTTCTTTGTAGGATCTTTGTGAGATTTAGGTACCAAGGTGACTGTGGCTTCATACAGTGAGTTTGGTAGTGCTCCTTTTGTTCCTATTTTGTTGAATATTTTGAAGAGTACTGGAGCTAGCTCTTGTTGAAGGTCTGATAGAATTCTGCATTGAAACCATCTGGTCCTGGGTTTTGTTTTTTGTTTTTTGGTTTTTTTTGGATGGGAGACTTTTGGTGACTGCTTCTTTTTCCTTAGGTGATATAGGACTATTTAATTGATTTACCTGGTCTTGATTCAGCTTCGGTAAGTGGAATCGATCAACAAAATTGTCCATTTCATTTAGATTTTCAAATTTTGTGGCATTTAGGCTTTTGAAGTAAGACCTAATGATTGTTTGGATTTCCTTAGTGTCTATTGTTATGTCCCCCTTTTCACTTCTGATTTTGTTGATTTGAATAATGTCTCTTTGCCTTTTAGTTAGTTTGGCTAAGGGTTTGTCTGTCTTGTTGATTTTCTCAAAGAAACAGCTCTTGGTTTCATTGATTCTTTGAATAGTTTTATTTGTTTCTAATTGATTGATTTCAGCCCTGAGTTTGATTATTTCCAGCTGTTTACTCCTGTGTGATGTGTCTGCTTTTTTTTCCCCTAGGGCTTTTAGGTGAGCAATTAAGTTGTTTGCATGAGATCTTTTGAATTTCTTCTTGAAGGCACTCAGTGGTATGAACTTTCCTCTTAGCACTGCTTTCATAATGTCCCATAAGTTTGGGTATGTTGTTCCTTCATTTTCCTTGAATTCTAGGAATACTTTAATTTCTTTCTTTATTTCTTCCCTGACCTAACTGTCATTGAACAGCAAGTTGTTCAGTTTCCATGTGTGTGTAGGCTTTTTGTTATTTCTGTTGTTGAGTTCCAGCTTTAGTTCATGGTGCTCAGATAAGATACATGGTATTATTTCAATCTTTTTGTATCTGTTGAGACTTGTTTTGTGACTAACTATATGGCCTATTTTGTAGACAGTTCCATGTGGTGCTGAGAAGAAGGTAAATTCTTTTGTGTTTGGGTGAAAGGTTCTGTAGATGTCTGTTCGGTCCATTTGATTAATGACCTCTATTAGAGGCATTATTTCTTTGTTTAATTTCTAGTTGACCTGTCTTTTGTTGACAGTGGGGTGTTGAAGTCTCCCACCTAATGGGTAAGGATCTATGTGTGGTTTCTGTTTTATTGATGTTTCTTTTACAAATGTGGATGTTCTTGTATTTGGGGCATAGAATTTCAGAATTGTGGTGTCTTCTTGGTGGAGTTTTCTTTTGGTGAGTATAAAATGACCTTCCCCATCTCTTTTGCTTAATTTTAGTTGAAAATCTATTTTATTAGATATTAGAATGGCTATTCCCGCTTGCTTCTTGAGTCCATTTGCTTGGAAAACTGTCTTCTAGCACTTTACTTTCAGGTAATGTCTATTTTTGTGACTTAGGTGTGTTTCTTACATGCAACAAATTGTTGGGTCTTGTTTACGAATCCATTCTGTTAGACTGTGTCTTTATTGGAGAGTTGAGTCTACTGATGCTAAGGGAAATTAATGACCAGTGGCTGTTAGATGCTTTGATTTTGCTGTTGGCTATGGTAGTGTGTTTGTGTGCTTGGCTACTTTTAGTTTTGCTGTGGTGAGGTTATTTGTTTCCTGTGTTTTCCTGAATGTAGTTAGTTTTCCTGGGTTCTATTTTTCCTTCTAGTATCTTCTATAATGCTGGATTTGTCGGTAGGTATTTTTTGAATTTGTTTTTGTCATTGAATATCTTGTTTTCTCCATCTATGATGACTGAGAGCTTTGCTGGATATATTAGCCTGGGTTGACATCTGTGTACTCATAGGGTCTGCATTATATCTGTCCAGGTCCTTCTTGCTTTCATAGTCTCTGCCGAGAAGTCAGGTGTGATTCTGATGGGCTTGCCATTTTATGTTACTTGGCCTTTTTCCCTCACAGCTTTTAGTATTTTTTCTTTGTTCTGTATACTTACTGTTTTGATTATTATGTGGTGCCTCACTCTGAGCCAGAGGCTGTGCCATCCTGTCTGTGATGGTAGCTGGGGGCACCGCTCTGGGCCAGAGGCCGTGCACCCAGCTTTGGGCAAGAGGCTGTGCCCTCCTCTCTGTGCCAGCAACTGAGGTCTCTGTTCTGGCAGTTGGATGCCTCACTCTGGGGTAGAGACTGTGTGTCCCAGTCAGGGATGGCAGCTGGAAATGCTGTGGGAGGCTGTATGCTCTGATGTAGGCCAGCAGATGTGTGCCTACCAGTCCCAAGGACCTTTTCCAGGGATTCACTAGGTGACCTGAAGTCCATCCCAATTGATTTCCACACTGTAGGATTCCCTCTCAACTGGCAATCACAAATGCTGGTGTTATAGGTCCCAGAGTTCAGTCTTTTGGTTGCTGTGCTGACAATGCTGTCCTGCTCCTCAGACACAGTGTCTTCCCAGGGCCGCCATCTTGGATCTCCTCTGATTTTTTTTTTTTAATATTTAAAAGACCTGTTACCTTTTTCTACTGTTAAGTTTTCCCATTTATTTTAAGTATTCTTCTCCATACTCAGTTATATTGTCAATTATTTAATGTGTTAGGTTAAACAATAAAAAATAACCTGAGTTTTTACATGAAGGGGTCTGTCAATAAGTGAGTTTTGAGTTTGATTCACACAATCATTTAAATTAACACAGAGGGTATTTTTTTCTTAACATAAGTTAACAGAGAGGGTTTAACATTAGCAGGTTAATATTAAGCCATAATTTGGGGGTTTTTCAATTCTCAAATCTGAGTAAATTGTCGAGTATGGACCTTGGTGTCCTCAGGGAAAACTTTTGTCACTTCAAGGAGTATATTCATCTTCCAAGACCCTTAATTTTAAGTTGTATTCATTCACTCACTTGTAGAAAACCTGTGAAATCAGTTGACCTCAATTCTATGACTTCATGCTTTCATAAAATGAATAAAGTATAGTGTTTTTGTTTATATTCTTTCTTGACTATGAAATACTTATTAATGTTATAATTTATTTTCTGGTAAGTTATCTAAATTTTCAGTTTCTCTCAATAAGAAGGTTAAGTATCTAGCTCCTCTACAACTCATAAATATAAATTGTAACATAGGAACATTGTGTTTTCTTATGCAAATACTTGTTCCTAAAGATATGCTTTCCAGTATACTATTTGTTTCCCAAATATATCATGGTATTAATTCTGAAGTATACTTTTGAGCCCTATGATAGGAGCTCATGTATATTTCTATATCATTTTTTATTTTTATAAGGTAAACAGGTATATATACTTTTGAGTATAGTTACAGCCAAATGTATTTTAATATACTAACATTAATAAGTAAGATGATATATTTCTTTATTGGATATTGTTTCATAAAGCTCAGGCTCATTGCAAACCCACATGTAGCCAAGTTTGGCTTTTAATTTCTGATTCTCTTGTTTCTTTCATTCAGGTATTAAGTCATTATTTGGTATACTACCATGAGCGACTTAAATTAGATATTACTGAGAAAATTATAATGTAATAAATATTATTTAGAAATTAGGTTTCATAGCTGGGCTTGGGACTCAAGCCACATTGTCCCCAATCCTGAGGAGGCCTGTGAGGTTCTGGGCCAGCATTTGATTTGAAGATCTTTCCTCCTGCTCCCCACCTTCCTGGCTGACCTTGGTCAAAAACACTGAGTCCAGATGGGGAGAGCTGTATACAGGACCTAAGCCTCATTATTCCCAGTTCTGAGGAGGCCTGTGTAACACCTGACCAGCTTTTGGCCTACTCTGCCTATGTCTGGCCCAACTGGGACACATACAGTGAACCTAGTAGAGGTACCCTCAGGCCCCCTAACATCAGAGTCAACTAGATGGCTAGAGGCCAGGGTAAGAACACAGACAACAAAACTCAGAGTGATATGACACCACTGGATACCAGCAGTCCTACCATAACAAGCCCTGGAGAAACTATCACATTCACAGCACATTAAAAAGGTATTAAATCTGAAGTTATAAAAATGATAGATTCCTGAAAGGAGGAAAATAAAGTTCTCAAAGGAGCACAGGTAAATACAATCAAAGAGGTGAAAGAAGGGAGATCCAAGATGGCATCACCAACCATTCTGGGTATCTGAACATCACCTCAGAAGTGAGAGCAGAATGCTTGGCAGGCCTTACTGTGGACCCCAAAACCCCGATGTCTGTATTTCTCAGGTGGAGAACAGATGGGGATACTAGGAAAGTCTATCTTCAGGCCTTCTGGCTAATACTGGGAAACCTTTCCAGGATCCTGCCCAGCAATACCTCAGCCATAGGCCACCTGCCCAAGCCCAACTTCTGGGACAAATGGCTGGTGGCTCTGACCCCTCAGCCTTAGGACACTCCCACAAGCCCACTTTATGTGGCTACCTTCAGGAATCAGCAGCTGGCAGCTCAAACCTTGGGCTCCCACTCTCACTGCCTGTGCAGTGAATATCTTCCTATACTGAGGCTGAGGCACAAAAACTAGGTGCCCACTCTCACAGTCCTGTGGACACTTTATAGGTACTAGTGGCTCCTGGTTCCAGACCCAGGAGCCCACTCTAATCATCCTGAGGATAGCTTCCTGGTCCCAGCTGCGAGCAGCCCTCATTCTCACCGCCATGTGTGTATGGTTGGGGGCGGGGGGAGGGGGGAGAAATACATTCTTGTACTGTTTAGGAGGCCCAGCTCTATTCTGCCTACTCCCACCTGCCTGGCTTACCAGGATCAGAATTAGCCAGCACAGCACCGACAGTGTACACCGCTGAGCTGAGCTAGGCATGGGACTCAGGTCCCAATGTCCTCCAGCTCGAAGAAGCCAGTGGGGCCCTGGAACAGATCTACACCCAGAGATCTTTCTGCCAGGGCCCCAGGAGTCTGGCTCACCTCGAATAGGAACAGCGATCCAAGAATAGACAGATAACCCAGCAAAAGTGAGCTAGGCACTGGACCCAAGTTTCATTGTCCTCCTCCTCAGGGAGGCTGTGGGGCACTGGAGCAGCTCAAGGCACAGAGATCTTTCCATCTGCTCCCCAGCAGCCTAGCCCACCTGAATCAGAAAAAATCAGCCAGTGAACACAGTGGAGCTGAGCCAGGTGTTATCCAAATTCCATTCTCCACCATCTTAGGGAAGCCTGTGGACCACTGAAGCAGCATTAGGCTCAGAGATCTTTCCATCTAAACCCCAGATACTTGGAACCTGGGTCACAAACAGTGAGCCAGCAGAGACAGTGAATCCAGGGGAGACTACCTAAGACTTCAGAGACAGGTGGACCCAGCATGCAGTACAAGCACCAGGAAAAATCAGTCAAAGCTACAGAAAACCAGATGGCTAGAGGCCAGCATAAAAATACAGGCAACAAAAACCAAGACATCATGGCTTCATAGGAATCTCCAAAAATCAACAGATATTCTATTGCAGCTGAAACACAGGAAAAAGATCTTAGATCTATAATTATTCTGTTATTCAAAGCACATAAAGAGGAAACAAACAAAAAATAGAGGCACTAAAGAGGAAATGAACAGAAAAAAAATAGAGGCCAACATGAACAGACAGGAATCCACATTCAAACAGAAGAAGAAATATTGCAAGACATGAAAACAGAATTAGAATCAATAAAGAAAACACAAAGAGTGGTCTTGGAGTTGGAGAACTTAGAAAAGAGATCAGGAATCACAAAGGTAAGCTTCACCAACAGAACAAAGAGATGGAGGAGAGAATCTCAAGTGCTGAAGATACAATGGCAGAAACTGATACATCTCTCAAAGAAAAAATAAAATCGAAAAAGTTCCAAAATATCCAAGAAATGAAAGACACCATGAAAAGACAGAACCTAAAAATAATAGGAAGATACAAAAAAAAGAAGATTTCAGGCTTTATGGTCCAGAAAATATTTTTTTGAGAAAATCAAAGAAGAAAATTTCCCATCCTCAAGAAAGAAATGCCCTTAAGCAAAAATGAGGCCTAAAGAACACCAAACAGACTAGACCAGGAAAAGAAATCCTCCCACCACATAATAATAAAAATGCTAAATCTACAGAACAAAGAGAAACTATTAAAATCAGCAAGGAAAAAATGCCAAGTAACATATAAAGGCAGACCTATCAGAAGCAAGCCAGACTTCTCAACAGAGACTGTGAAAGCCAGAGAGGTCTAGGTAGCTATCAATGTAACACTAGAACACACAGATGCCAACCCAGACTACTATAACCAGCAAAACTTTCAACCAACATAGAGGGAGAAAACAAAATATTCTGTGACATACTAAATTTAAACAATACATACGCAGCAAACCAGCCCTATAGAAGATACTAGAAAAACAAGGAAACAACTACACATCAGAGATTAACTACATGTCCCCCCCGCCAAAAAAAAACCCAAAACACAGATAGTATCACAACAAAAAAGCAAAAGAAAACAAACATATAAACACACAATAATTACCACCTCCACAATTAAAGGAATTAATACTCACTGGTCACTAATATTGATCAACATCAATGGTTTCAACTCTCCAATAAAGCTACAGATTAACAGAATGTTTGCAGAAACAGTATCAATAAACAAAAATCCATCAATGTAATCCACCACATTAAAAAAAAACCTGAAAGAACAAAGAGAGAAATATCATCTCCTTAGATGGCAAAAAAACATTTGACAAAATAAACACCTATTCATGTTTAAAGTTTTGGAGAGACCAGGGATACAAGACACATCCCTAAACAACAAAAGCAATATATAGCAAGTCTATAGTCAACATCAACTAAATGGAGAGAAACTTAAATCAATCCCACTGAACTTAGAGACAAGGCAAGGCTGTGTGCTCTCTCTTTATCTCTTCAAAATAGTACTGAAATCCTAGCTAGATCCATAACACAACTAAGGGAGATCAAAGGGAAACAAATTGGAAAGGAAGAAATCAAAGTATCACTGTTCACAGTTGATATGATAGTATACATAAGAAACTCCTTCAGCTAAGAAACAGCTTCTGTGAAGTGCCTGGATACAATACTAACTCAAAAAACAAACAAACAAACAAAAAACAAAAAACAAAAAACAAAAAACGAAAGACAAATGACCTGAGAAAGAAGTTAGGGAAACAACACCCTTCACAATGCACAAATAATATCAAGTACCTTGTTGTAACTTTAATCAAGCAAGTGAAAGACCTGTATCAAAAAACAAAAACAAACAAACAAAAAAACTTCAAGTCTCTGTAGCATAAAACTGAAAAAAACTCAAAAGATGGAAAGATCTCTAATGCTCTTGGATTGGTAGAATCAACCTAGTGAAAATGGCCATCCTACCAAAAGCAGTCTACAAATTCAATGCAATTCCTATCAAAATACCACACAATTCTTTACAGAACTTGAAAGAGCAATTCTCAGTTTCATATGGAAAAACAAAAAAACCCAGAGTAGCAAAAACAATCCTGTATAATAAAAGATCTTCTGGAGGTATCTCCATATCAGACCTCAAGCTATATTATAGAGCAAGAGTAATAAAAACTGCATGGTACTGGCATAAAAACAGAATGGTGGATGCATGGAATTAAACTGAAGACCCAAAAATAAACCCACACACCTGAAGATACTTGAATTTTGACAAAGAAGCCAAAACCATACAATGGAAAAAAGATAGGATCTTCAACAAGATGCTAGTTTATATGTAGAAAAGTGTACTATACTTATCACCATGCACAAAAGTAAAGTCCAAGTGGATCAAAGGCCTCAACATAAAACCAGACACACTAAATCTGTTAGAATAAAAATTATGGGAAAGCCTTGACCTCATTGGCACAGGAGACAACTTCCTGAATAGAACACCAACAACAAAGGCTCTAAGGTCAGCAATCAATAAATGGGACCTCATGAAACTGAAAAGCTTTTGTAAAGCAAAAGATACTGTCAACACAACAAAACAAAGGTTTACATACTAGGAAAAGATCTTCACCAATGTTATATCTGAGAGAGGGCTAATATCCAGAATATATAAAGAACTCAAAAAGTTAAACACCACAAACCAAGTAATACAATTAAATAATGGGTTTCAGAACTAATCAGAGGAATATCAAATGGGAGAGGAACACTTAAAGAAACGCTCAGTGTCCTTAGTTATCTGGAAAATGCAAATTAAAACAACCCTGAGATTCCAACTTACTCCAATCAGAATGGCTAAGAACAAAAACTCAAATGACAACACATGCTGGAGAGAATGTGGGGAAAGATTAACCCTCCTCCATTTCTGGTGGGAATGTGATCTTGTACAACCACCTTAGAAATCAATCTGGCAGTTTCTCAGAAAATTAGAAATAGTGCTCCTTCAAGATCCATCTATACCACTCCTAGGTATATATCCAAAACATGCTCAACTGTACAACAAGGACATTTGCTCAATCATGTTTGTAGCAGCTTTATTCGTAATAGCCAGAGACTGGAAACAACCTAGATGTCCCTCAATTGAAGAATGGATACAAAAATTGTGGTACATTTACACAATTGAATACTACTCAGCAATTAAAACAAAAAACAAAAAAGGAAATCATGAAATTTGCAGGCAAATGGATGGAGGCAGAAAAGATCATCCTGAGTGAGGTAACCCAGAAGCAGAAAGACACATATTTGTATATAGTCACTTATAAGTGAATATTAGTCATATAATATAGGATAAACACACTAAAGTCTATAGCCCTAACAAAGCTGAACAACAAGGAGCATCCTTGCTAAGAGGCTGAAACCTTACTCAGAAGGGCAAACAGGATTAACACCAGAAGTAGGAAAAGATAGGAAACAGAAAAGGAGCCTACCACAAGAATCTTCTGAAAGTCTTTACCCATCATGGTTTCAAAGTAGATGCTGACTCATAGCCAAATTTAAGGCAGAGTACATGGACTCTTATATAAGCAGGGGGAGAAAGAAAGAGCTGGAGGGAATAGGATCTCTTCAAGGAGACCAACATATCCAAAAACAAAACAAAACAAACAAACAAAAAAACAAAACAAAACAAAACAAAACTCTGCACAAGGGGTCCTGCAGAGACTGATGAATCAAACAAGGTCCATGCATGGAGAGGACCTAGATCCCCTGGAGATATATAACTATGGTAACCTTAGTCTCCTTGTGGGTTCCTTGGTAAGGGGAGCAGGGGCTGGCTCTTTGATCATCTCCCCCTGGTTAGGTGCCTTAACTAGGCCACAGAGAAAGAAGATCCAGACAGTCCTGATGAGACCTGATAAGCTAGGGTTAGATAGTAGGTGAGAAGGATCTCTCCCATCAGTGGACTAGGGGTAGAAGAGAAAGGGAGGGTTGGACCAGGAGGTGATAAGGAAAGAGGTTATAGCCAGGATAAAAGGTGAATAAATTGTAATTAATAATAATATGATAATTTTAAAGTGAAAAATTGAACAAATCCCTTAAAATTAAAGAAATACATGAAACTACAATCAAACAAGAGAAAGAAAAAAATAAAAAATATTCAAGACCTAAAAATGGAACTAAATCAATAAAGAAAACACAGTGTGAAGCCATCCTGGTGATGGAAAACATATAGACGAGGACAGTAAATAGAGAACCAACCTCACCAATAGAATACAAATGATGGAAGTTAGAATCTTATGGGTAGAAGATATGATTGAAGAAATTGATACATCAGTCAAAGAAAATGTTAAATCTAAAAAGCTTCTGACATAGAACAGTAAAGAAATCTGAGACACTATGAAAAGATCAAAGCTATGACTAATAGAAATACAAGAATACTCCCTTCTTCAAGGCCCAGAAAATATTTTTAACAAAATCATAAAAGAAAACTTTCCCAAACTAAAAAAAGGGGGCCTACCAACATACAGGAATCTTACAGAACAGCAAATAGGTTAGACCACATAATAATCAAAACACTAAATGTACAGAACAAATAGAGAATATTAAAAACTGCAAGGGAAAAATCCAAGTCACATTTAAAGGCACTGCTATCAAAATTACACCTGACTTCTCATCAGAAACTCTTAAAGCCAGAATGTTACAGACCCTAAGAGATCACCAGAGTCAGCCCTGACTACTACACCAGGAAAAGCTAAAATCACCATAGAGTGAGAAAACAATATATTCCATGACAAAATTTTTTAAAAAGGAAATTTTAACAGTACCTATACACAAAATCAGCCTTATAGAGGACACTAGAAGGAAAACTCCAACCTAAGGGGACCATCTATACTCAGGAAGGCACAGGTAATAAATAATGTCTCATCTGCAAAACCCTAAAATAAACACCCCCCCCAAACCAACGAAACAAAAGAAACAAAACTAAAACAACAACAACAACAACAAACCACATACTCACACCAGGATCAACATCAAAATAACAGCCAAAGCCTCAGGTAAGTCCTATAGGAAGAAAGTGGAACTGCTCAGGACACAGAATTATTTACTAGCTTTTGGATCACTTTCCCGTGGCAGGACTGCCTTGACAGGTCACAGGGGAAGAGTACACAGTTCAAGCCTGATGCGATTTGATGAGCTGGAGTGGGTGTAAATGGGACCTCCAGTTTTCATTTTCCAAGGAAAAGGAGAGGGGGGAGGGGATAAAGGAAGCTTGAGACTGTGAGGGCAGGAGGGATGGGGATACAACAAGGTTGTAAACCTAATAAAAAATAAAAAGGAAATAAATCAGGAATGATGTATATGACAGGAGATGGTCAAGGGCAGGCAACATTAGGTAGGAAGGTCATGGGAGGACTTCCTTAGGAAACACCTTGTGATCCTTAAACCTGAAAGGTCACAACAAACTTCAATAGAACCACATTGAAACTATCATCATAATAAATCATCTTCATTTGAGAACTTAGGAAAGAAAAAGATAATAGGCAATATTCTATGTCAT
>CM053764.1:32292356-32326231 GCA_028658305.1 Pachyuromys duprasi
AAGGAAGGAAGGAAGGAAGGAAGGAAGGAAGGAGGGAAGGAAGGAAGGAAGAAAATGAATGCCCTGAGTTCAAACATTCTGTTAATCCCCTTTAAAACTAGTGTTCCTCAAGTCAGGGCAGTACCTGCCTTTAAAACCATAACAGGGGAGGTCCTCTTCCCCATTTATTTGACCCTAGCCTATCAGGTTTCATCAGGACTGGTTGCAGTGTTTTCCTTTGTGGCCTGGCAAGTATGCACCCCCACCCCTCTGGGGGAGGTCATCAGAGAGTCTGACACTGATTTCATGTTAGAGACAGCCCCTGTTCCCCTTACTATGGACCCCACTTAGATACTGAGTCTATGGGCTACATCTGAGCCAGGGTTTTAGGTCCTTACCATACGTGCTCCTTGGTTGGGGTATCATTCTCCTCAGGGCCCCCGGGCCCAATATTTTGTTGTTGTTGTTGTTGTTGCTTTGTTTTTTTTGTTGTTGTTTGTTTGTTTTCTCTCTGTGTGTGCGTGTGTGTGTGTTTCTCTGTTGGTCCCCTTTTGAAGCTCCTGTCCCCTCCAGGTCTTTCTATCTCCCCCTTCTTTCATAAGATTCCCTGAACTTTGCCTAAAGTTTGGCTATGAGTCTCAGCCTCTGCTAGGATACCTTGATCAGTAGAGTCTCCAGAGGCCATCTGTGATAGGTTACAGTCCTTTTCCCTGTGTTTTGCTGCTTCAGATGTTCATTGCAGTTGTCCTTCTGAACGAGGATTGAACATTTTCTGTGGAGTCTTCCTGGGAGGGTCATAGGGAAGAAGAAGGAGGAAGGGTGGCATTGGGAATAGACAAGAGAGGGGCCCACAGCTGGGATACAAATTGAATAAATTGTAACAAATGAAAATTTTTATAAAGAAAAAATAATAATTAAAAAGAAACTAGGCAAATCATAATTTCCTTAAGCACTAATATATATTATTAACTGTACAAAGTATTTTAAAAGTAGACATGGAATCACCTATAGCAAAGTGGCTGGAAACAAAATTAACTCAAAAAAATCAGTAGCCCTCCTGTATACAAAAGACAAAAGGGCTGAGAAAGAAATTATGGAAGCAATACCCTTCACAATAGCCACAAAAGACATAAAGTACCTTGGTGTGATCCTAACCAAGCAAGTCAAAGACTTGTATGAAAAAAATTTCAAGTCTCTGAAGAAAGTATTAGAAGAAGATATCAGAAGATGGAAAGATCTCTCATGCCCATGGCTTGGCAGGATTAACACAGTAAAAATGGCCATCTTACCAAAAGCAGTCTACAGATTCAATGCAGTTCCCATCAAGTTACCAACATAATTCTTTACAGAGCTGGAAAGAAAAATTCTCAACTTCATATGGAATAACAAGAAACCGAGAATTGCTGAAACAATCCTCTACAATAAAAGATCTTCTGGAGGTATCTCCATCCCTGATCTCAAGCTGTACTATAGAGCAATAGTAGTAAAAACTGCATGATATGGGCATAGAAACAGATTGGTGGATCAATGGAATTGAAAAGAAGACCCAGAAAAAACTCCACATACTTATGGACACCTGATTTTTGACAAAAATGCCAAAACCATTCAATGAAAAAAAAAAAAAAGAAAGCATCTTCAACAAACAAATGGTGCTGGTCTAACTGGATGTCTACATGTAGAAAAATGCAACTAGATCCATACTCATCACCCTGCGCAAAACTAAAGTCCAAGTGGATCAAAGACCTCAACATAAAACCACAAACATTAAATCAGTTAGAAGAAAAAGTGGATAAGAGGCTGGAACTCATTGGCACAGGAGTCAACTTCCTGAATGGAACACCAAAAGCACAGGCTTTAAGATCAACAATCAATAAATGGGAACTCATGAAACTGAATAACTTCTGTAAAGCAAGGACAGTGTGAACAAAACAAAATGAATGCCTACAGATTGGGAAAGAATCTTCACCAACCCTATATCTGACAGAGGGCTAATATCCACTATATATAAAGAACTAGAGAAGTTAAAAAGCAACAAATCAAGTAATCCAATTAAAAAAAATGGGGAACAGAGCTAAACAGAGAACTCTATAGAGGAATATCGAATGGCAGAGAAACACTTAAAGAAATGCTCAATGTCCTTAGCCATCAGGGAAATGCAAATCAAATTACAACCCTGAGATTTCACCTCACACCCATCAGAATGGCTAACATAAAAAACTCAAGTGACAACACATGCTGGAGAGGTTGTGGAGAAAGGGGAACCCTCCTCCACTGCTGGTGGGAGTGTAAACTTGTACAACTACTCTGGAAAGCAATCTGGTGCTTTTTCAGACAACTAGGAATAGCACTTCCTCAAGATCCAGTTATACCACTCCTAGGCATATATCCAAAAGAGGCTCAAGTACACAGTAAGGATGTTTGCTTAACCATGTTTGTAGCAGCTTTATTTGTAATAGCCAGAAGCTGGAAACAACCCCTCAGCTGAGGAATGGATACAGAAATTGTGGTACATCTACACAATGGAATACAACTCAGAAATAAGAACCAAGGAAATGATGAAATTTTCAGGTAAATGGTGGGAACTGGAAAAGATCATCCTGAGTGAGCTATCCCAGAAGCAGAAAGACACACATGGTATATACTCACTCATATAGACATATAATATAGGATAAACATACTAAAATCTGTACATCTAAAGAAACTAATCAAGAGCGAGGACTTTGGCTAAAATGCTAAATCCCCATCCTGAAAGACAAATAGGATGGATATCAGAAGAAAGAGAAAACAGGGAACAAGTCAGGAGCCTGTCACAGAGGGCCTCGGAAAAGCTCTGCCCTGCAGACTATCAAAGCAGATGCTGAGACTTATGGCCAACTGTTGTGCAGAGTGTATGTAATCTTATGAAAGATGAGGGAAATTGTAAGACAGGGAGAGGACAGGAGCTCTACAAGGAGAGCAACAGAACCAAAATATCTGAGCACAGGGCTCTTTACTGAGACTGATATTCCAACCAAGTAGCATGCATGGAGATAAGCTAGAACCCCTGCACAAATGTAGCCCATGGCAGTTCAGCCTACAAGTGGGTTCCATAGTAATGGGAACAGGGACTGCCTCTTGGCCTGCTCTTTGATCACTTCACCCTGATGGGAGAGCAGCCTTACCAGGCCACAGAGGAAGACAATGAAGCCACTCCTCATGAGAGCTGATAGACTAGGATGAAAGGAAGGAGGGGAAGACCTCCCCTATCAGTGGACTTGGGGAGGTGCATGCATGGAGAAGGGGGAGGGAAGTTGGGGTTGGGAAGGGAGGAGGGAGGGTTTTATGGGAGGATACAAATGAATAAGGTGCAATTAATAAAAATTTAAATAGTAAAATAAATTGTGTTGTTTATTTTTCTTAAAAAAAAACAAACAAAAAACAGCAGCAGAGAAGAGTGAAGGCCTGAAGACAGAATACATGTAGAGAAAAGAAATTGAGGGTGGGCTATCTCTGTGTCAAGTGGGAGGCCTCTTTCAGGGAAGGCTCCAGAGAGAATATAGAGAGTACTCAAGCAGAGACTTCTAGTATCAGAGGACACAGGGACTAAAGAGGACATCCATTGACTTGACTAGTCTCCTATCAGAGGAAGGGGAACACCAACCCACCCACAAAACCTTCAACCCAAAATTTACCCTGCCTACAAGAAGTTCAATGGTAAAAAAAAAAAACCCTGTCTCAAAGAAGCAAATAACAAACAAACAAAACAATTCAAAATAAAACAAACCAAACAAAAAATTGTGTGGTCTTTTGTATATATATAATGGATTATGGTTTTGGATATCTATGAGATCCTTGTGTATGCAAACATGCATCACACTATTTATACACATTTCTTGTGCTTTTCCTTTGGCTCTTTTTCTTTCTTGATTGTTACAAATTGATTTGCTTGTGTTATGATTTATTTTATTGTTATTTCTACTCCTTAGATGCCTGGTTGTTGTTTTCTTCATTAATTTATTTATTTATGTTACATTTCAATCACAACTTCTCCTCCTTCCTCTCTTCCCAGTCCCTCCCTCTTATGGTCCTTTTCACCATCTCTGTTCCCTTTTTCTTAGAGAAGGAAGGGGCCTCCCACAGATATCTTGTCCTATAAAGATGCAATAGGACTAGACACATTTTCTTCTATTGAGGCTAGCCACAGCAGCCCAGTTAGAGGAAATGGCACTAAAAGCAGGCAAAAGAGTCAGAGATAGCCCCTGTTCAGTTGTTCGGGAATCCACATGAGGACCAAGCTGCACATCTGTTACATATGTGTAGGGGGCCTACACTTGCCTTGTACATGCACATTAGTTGGTGATTCAGTCTCTGAAGGCCCCTATGGGCTCATGTTAGTTGGTTTTGTCCGTTTTCTTGTATTTGACATCTTTGGTCTTTCAATCCTTTGCTCACCTCATGCACAGCAAAGGACAGTTATACTAGGCTCCTGTTTGCAAGTATAGCAGACTATATTTAATAGTGTATGTGGTTGGCTTTCTATCATAAGATGGGTCTCAAGTTGGGCCAGTCATTGGGTAGTCATTCACTCAACTTCTGCTCCATCTTTATACCTGTGCATATGTTTGTTTGTTTGGTTGGTTGGTTTTGTTTTGCTTTGTTTTCTTCTGTTTTGTTTTTGTTTGGTTTGGTTTTTTTGAGACAGGGTTTCTTTGTGGGGCCTTGGCTGTCCTGAGACTCACTATATAGACCAGGCTAGCCTGGGACTCACAGAAATCTGACTAGCTCTGCCTCCCAGAGTGCTGATATTACAGGCATTGCCTTGTAAGCAGGGCAAATTTTGGACCAAATGTTATCTGAGTTGGTTGTTGTCCCTTTCCCTCCATTAGAAACCTGGCTTGGTAGGAGTTGGCCATTTTAGGTTCCATATTCCCTGGAGCTAGGACTCTTAGCTAGCTAAGGTCACCCTTATAGACTCCTGGGAGTTTTTCAGGTTCTAGGTTTCTGGATTATTCTGGAGCTGTTCACCACCACCACCACCAATTCCAGTTCTCTGTCCCAGTTTGATCTTCCTCAGTCCTCTTTTTGTTTGATCACTCCAGTTCCTTTCCCCCAAGCCATATTCCACACACTTCCCTCCCTCTCTCCACCTCTGATATCTATTTTATTTCTCATTCTTAGTGACATTCAAACACCCTCCTTTGGTACCTTCTTGTTACTTAGCTTCTTTGGGTCTGTGGATTTTAGCACGGTTATCCTGTACTTTATGGCTAATATCCACTTATAAGTGAGTAAATACAGACATTCCATGTATGTCTTTTTGGGTCTCTGTTACCTCACACAGTATGATATTTTCTAGTTCCATCCATTTCCCTGCAATTTTGTGATGTCCTTCTTTTTAATAATATGGTACTATTCCATTGTGTAAATACATTGTATTTTCTTTATCAATTCTTCAGTTGAGGGACATTTATGTTGCTTTCAGTTTCTGGTTATTACAGATAAATCTGTAATAAAAATAGATGAGCAAGTGTCCTTGTTGTATGGTGGAACATATGCTTGGGAGTGGTATCTGTATATCTTGAGGTAGAACTATTCCCAATTTTCTGAGAAACAGACAAATTGAGGTCCAAAATGGTTGTACAAGTTTGAACTCCCACCAGAAATGGAGTAGTTTTCCTTTTGTTCCACATCCTCACCAGCATGTGCCATAACTTGAGTTTTTAATCTTAGCCATTCTGATATAATATGGAGTCTCAAGAGTCATTTTCATTTGCATTTCCCTGGTGACTAAGAATATTGAAAAAATTTTAAGTGATTTTTTGCCATTAGCAAGTCCTCTGTTGAGAATTCTGTTTAGCTTAGTACACCAATATAAAATTGGATTATTTGGTTTGTTAGTCTCTAATTCCTTGAGTTCTTTATGTATTGTAGGCATTAGTCTTCTGTCAGATGAAGATTGTTTACACTGCGTTTTTGTCATATTGATGGTATCTTGCAGAAGCTTTTCAGTTCCATGAGGGCCCATGAACTAATTGTTGATCTTAGAGCTTGAGCTCTCCCTGTTCTGTTCAGGAAGTTGTCTCCCGTGTCAGTGTTTTCATGGCTGTTCCTGATTTTTTTCTATCAGATTTAGTGTATCTGATTGAAAGTTGAGGTTTATGATCCAGTTGAACATTAGTTTTGTGAAATTTGATAAATATGGATTTATTTGCATTTTTCTGCATGCAGAGCTCTAGTTAGACAAGTACCAGTTATTGAAGATAATTGTATGATTTCCCCATTGTATGATTTTGGCCACTTTGTTGAAAATCAATTATACATAGGTGTGTGAGTTTATTTCTAGGTATTTGATTCAATCTACAGATAAACCTTTCTGTTTTTATGCCAATACCACACAGATTTTATTACTGCTGCTCTGAAGTGTAGCTTGAAATCAGGGATGATGAGAACCCCAGACATTCTTTTATTGTACAGGAATGCTTTAGCTATCCTCGACTTTTCCATTTTCCATATGAAGATGAGAATTTATCTTTCAAGGTCTGTAAAATAATCTCTTGGACTTTTTATGGGAATTACATTGAATCTTTAGATTGCTTTTGGTAGGATGGCCATTTTTACTATGTTAATTCTACTGATGTGTGATCATGAGAGATCTTCCCATCTTCTGTTATGTTCTTCACTGTCTTTCTTCAAAGACTAAGTTCTTGTCATATATGTCTTTTATTTTCTTGGTTAAAGTTTCACCAAGATATTTTATATTACCTGTGGCTATTGTAAAGGGTGTGGTTTTTCCAATTTCTTTCTCAGCCCATTTATCATTTATATACAGGAAGATTACTAAATTTTTAATTAATTCTGTAACCAGCCACTTTACTGAAGTTGTTGATGAGCTGTAGGAGTTCCCTGGTAGAAATTCTGGGATGACTTATGCATACTATCATATCATCTGTGTATAGTGAAACTGACTTTTCAATTTGTAGCCTCTTTATCTCATTTGGTTGTCTTATTTCTACAGCTAGAGCTTCCAGTACTATATTGAACAAATATAGAGAGAATGGACAATGTTACCATTTCCCTGATTTCAGTGGACTTTGCTTTAAGTTTCTTTACATTTAATTTGAGGTTGGTTATTGGCTTGCTGTATATTGCCCTTATTCTTTTATGTATGCGCATCATATCCCTGATCCCTGTGCAGTATTTTTAACATTAAGAGATGTTGGATTTTGTTTGGATTTTTCAGCATCTAATGAGATGATCATGTGGTATATTTTTCAGTTTGTTTATATGTTGCATAACGTCAATGATATTTATATATGAAACCATTCCTGCATCCCTGGGATGAAGCCTACTTGATCATGGTGGATGAGGTCTTTGATGTGTTCTTGGATTTGGTTTGAAAGTACTTGATTGAGCATTTTTGCATCAATGTTCATAGAGGAAAATTGAAATTCTCTTTCTTTCTTGGCTCTTTATGTTATTAGGTATCAAGGATTGTGGCCTTATAGAATAATCTTTACAATGTTTTGCCTGTTTCTTATTTGTTGAATAATTTGAGGAGTATTGATATTAGTTATTCTTTGAAAGTCTGTTAGAATTGTGCTAAAACCCTCTGGTTCTGGGCTTTTTTTTTTTTTTTTTTGATGGGAGACCTCTAGTAACTATTTCTCTTATAGGTCTATTTAAATTATTCGCCTGATTTAACTTTGGTAGGTTGAAAAAACAAAAAACCCAGAATTGCCAAAACAATCCTGTACAACAATAGATCATCTGGAGGTATCTCCATCCTTGATCTTAAGCTGTACTACAGAGTAATAGTAATAAAAACTGCATGGTACTGGCATAGAAGCAGAATGGTTGATCAATGGAATCAAATAGAAGACCCAGAAATAAACCCACACACCTAAGGATACTTGAACTTTGACAAAGAAGCCAAAACCATACAATGGGAAAAAGTCAGCATCTTCAACAAATGTGCTAATCCAACTGAATATCTACATGCAGAAAAATGAAAATAGATCCATATTTATCACCCTGCACAACATTAAAGTTCAAGAAGATCAAAGACCTCAACATAAAACCAGACACACTAAATTTATTAGAAGAAAAAGTGGGGGAAGAGCCTTGAGCTCATTGGCACAGTGAGACAATTTCCTGAACAGAACACCAACAGCACCGGCTCTAATATATATATATATATATATATATATATATATATATATATATATATATATATATATATATATATATATATGTAACCTAATGAAACTGAAAAGCTTCTGTAAAGCAAAGGACACTGTCATCAGAACAAGTTGGATCAATCAAGAAAACCATACATTTCATTTAGATTTTACAAATTTGTTGGATAAAACTTTTGTAATCTTTATATTTCTGATTTCGTTAATTTGGATAATCTCTCTGTGCCATTTAGTTAGGTGGCTAAGGTTTTGGCTATTTTTTTCCCAAAGAACCAGCTCTTGGTATCCTTGACATTTTGTATTGTTCTCTTTGCTTATAATTTATTGATTTCATCCCTGAGTTTGATTATATCCTGCTATCTCTTGGGTGTGTTTGTTTCTTTATGTTCTAGAGATTCCAGGTGTGCCTTTGAATTGCTAGTATGAGATCTTGCAAATTTCTTTCTGAAGGCACTTAGTGCTGTGAACTTTCCTCTTAGTACTGCTTTCATTGCATCCCATGAGACTAAGGATGTTGTACATTCATTTTCTAGAATTCATTTAATCTTAAAAAAGAGAGAGAGAGAGAAACACACCCCAGTAACACTGATAGATATTACCTCAGAGTAAAGAGCTGCCATAAGATTTTCCAAGCAAAAGTACTCAATAAACAAGCTGGAGTAACCACACTATTTTCTAATAATTCTAGAAATTCTAGAAAGCCTTTAGTTCCTTACACTATTCCATCCTTGACCCAGTGGTCACTGAGTAGAAAATTGCTCACTTTCCATGAGTTTATAGGGTTTCTTTGTTTTCTATTGTTTTTGAAGTCCAGCTTTATTCCCTGGTGGTCTGATAAGATACAAGGGATTTTTTTCGTATTCTTGTATCTGTTTAGACTTGCTTTCTGACCAAGTAAAAGTTTAGTTTTGGAGAAGATTCCATGAGGTACTAAGAAGAAGGTATATTCTTTTGTGTTTGGATGAAAATTTCTGAAGATGCCTGCTAAGCCCATTTGATTTGTAAAGTATGTTACTTTCATTATTTCTCTGCTATGTGTCTGTCTGGGTGACCTGAGCATTGGTGAGAGTGGGGTGTTTAAGTCTCCCACTATTAATGTTTGAGGTTCAATGTGTGATTTGAGCTTTACTTATGTTTTTTTTTTCTTTTTTCTTTCCTTCTTTATTTTTTTATCAGAAGGGATTGCTCTTGTTTTTAGGGCATAGATATTCAGAGTGGAGACGTCATCATGGTGGATTTTTTTTCTTGGAAGAGTATGAAGTATTATCCCCTATCTTTTTTTGATTAATTTTGGTTGAAAGTTTATTAGATAATAGTGTGGCTACTCCAGCTTGTTTCTTGAGTCCTTTTGTTTGGAAAATCTTATGGCAGCTCTTTACTCTGAGGTAATATCTATCAGTGATACTGGGGTGTGTTTATTTCTTTTTTTTTTAAGATTAAAATCTTTAATTCCTTAAAATATTATTTCAAGTGACAAATCAATCTTAATAACTGCTCAACTTTAATCACTAGACAAGTATAACTAAAGCCACTGTAAATAGTATTACATACCAATCAGGATGATTTAGTAAATTAAAACAAAGAGTGACAACAAGAAGTATTAAATGTAGAAAACTGATATTCATTAATGGCAAATTCATAGTTTGCTAGTAATTTTGGAAAGCTATTTGACATTATTACTATGACATCTGGCTTTTTAATATAGGCTCAATGCATGAAATTCTGTTGTCAGGATTCCTTGAAAATGGCTTTTTTATCCACTAAGTCATATGACCCAGACCAACCGAATAGACTGAAATTATTTTAATTTGATTTTTCTTTGGTTTATTTCATTTTATTATATTTCTCTGAGGTCACGATTCTTACTAAATTTCTTCAAAATTATCGTAAACATTTTCATAACCAATTTATGATATTCTTTTTGAATTTGAATTTTTCTTATGTAATATTAGTAAACTGCCAGGTAAAGCAGAAGATTCCTTTATGTCTGTCCTTCCTGTACTGGAGATACAGATGCTTTCACATTCGGCCTTCATGTGAGTGTTTGGGAATCAAACTCAGATCCTAGTTTACTGTACAGTAAATGTTTCAACCAAAAAGCCATCTTCCCAAGACCTGAGTTCTTAATGTTAATTCACAGGTGTGTAACTTCTCTCTTTTTTTTAAGTTTTACAATATTAATTTAGTTTCTTGTTTGTTTAGAACAATAGTAATTACTTTATGCTACTTGATCCAAAAGTATTTTTTAAATATTAATCACAGGTTATGTACTTTGTATTCTAGCCGTAGCCCCCTCCCTCATTCCCTTCCAATCCCACGCTCTCTCTCTCTCTCATCTCCTCCCTGCCCCTTTCCAAGTCCACTGATAGGGGAGGAAGTCTTCCCCTATCATCTGACCCTAGCTTATCATGTCTCTTCAGGACAGACTGCAATGTCCTCTTCTGGGGTCTAGCAAGGCTGCTCCTCCCTCTGTGGGGAGGTGGAGGGTCAAAGAGCCAGCTATTGAGTTCATGTCAGAAACAGTTCCACTTACTAGTATACTCACTTGGATACTGAGTTACCATGGGCTATATCCAAGCAGGAATTCTAGGTTATATCCATACACGGTCCTTGGTTGGAGAAACAGTCTCATAAAAGACTGCTGTGCCCTGATATATTTAGTTCTTGTGAAGCTCCTGTCCTCTCCAGGTCTTACTAACTCCCCCTCTTTCATATGATTTCCTGCACTCTGCTTAAGGTTTGGTTATGAGTCTTAATATCTGCTTTGATACACTGCTAGGCAGAGTATTTCAGAGGACCTCTGTGGTAGGCTCCTGTCCTGTTACTTGTTTTCTCCTACATCCAATATCCATCCCATTTGTCTTTCTAAGTGAGGATTGATCATCTTACCCTGGGTCCTCTCTCTTGTTTATCTTCTTTAGTTGTATAGATTTCAGTATGTTTACCCTATCTTATAGGTTTATATAAGTGAGTACATGCCATTTGTGTTTTTCTGCTTTTAGGATACCTCACTCAGGATGATATTTTCTAGGTTCCACCATTTGCCTGCAAATTTCATGATTTCCTCATTTTTAATTGCTGAGTAGTATTCCATTGTGTAAAAGTACCATAATTTCTGTATCCATTCCTCAACTGAGAGATATCTGGGTTGTTTCCAGGTTCTGGCTATTATGAATAAAGCTGCTACCAACATGGTTGAGCAAAGGTCCTTGTTGTGTACTTGAGCATCTTTTGGATATATGCCTAGGAGTGGTATAGTTGTATCTTGAGGAATCACTATTCCTAATTGTCTAAGAAAGTACCAAATTGATTTCCAGAGTGGTTGTAGAATTTTGCATTCCCACCAGTAGTGGAGGAGGGTTCCCCTTTCTCCACAACCTCTCTATCATATGTTGTCACTTGAGTTTTTGATCTTAGCCATTCTGATGGGTGTCAGGAGAAATCTTAGGGTAGTTTTGATTTTCATCTTCCTGATGGCTAAAGATGTTGATCATTTCTTTAGGTGTTTTTCTACCATTCTATAATCCTCTACAGAGAGTTCTCTGTTTAGCTCCATACTCCATTTTTTAAATTGGATTACTTGATTTGTTGCTTTTTAACTTCTTGAATTCTTTATATATACTGGGTATTAGCCCTCTGTCAGATGAAGGGTTGGTGAAGATCCTCTCCCAGTCTGTAGGCTGTTGTTTTGTTTTGATGACAGTGTCTTTTGCTTTACAGAAGGTTTTCAGTTTCATGAGGTCCCATTTATTTATTGTTGATCTTAGAGCCTGTGGTATTGGTGTTCTGTTTAGGAAGTAGTCTCCTGTGTCAATGAGTTCTAGGGTCTTCCCCAATTTTTCTTCTAACCGATTTAATGTTTCTGGTTTTATGTTGAGGTCTTTGATCCACTTGGACTTTAGTGCACAGTGATAAATATGGTTCTATTTTGATTTTTCTGTATATAGACATCCAGTTGGACCAGCACCATTTGTTGAAGATGCTCTCTTTTTTCCATTGAATGGTTTTGGCTTCTTCATCAAAAATCAAGTACTCATTGGTTTGTGGGTTTATTTCTGGGTCTTCTATTTGGTTCTTCTGTCCCACTATTCTGTTTCTATGCCAATACAAAAATACAATGCAGTTTTTATTATGATTGCTCAGTAGTAGAGCTTGAGATGGGGTGTTTCTTCAGTGGAGCAAAATAATAGATCCCGTTTTAATATCTATTCTGTTAGCCTATATCTTTTTATTTGGAAATTAAGTCCATTGATGTTGGGAGATATTAATGTACAATGATTGTTAATTCATTTCTTATGTTTTTATTTATTAATTACAATTTATTCACTTTGTGTCCTCACTACAGTTCCCTCTCTTATCTCCTCCTAGTCCAACCTACCTTGCTTCTTCTCCCCCTATTCCCTTTCCCTAGTCCCTAATGGGGGAGCACCTCCTTCCCTATCTGACCCTGTTCTATATGTCTCTTCAAGGGTGACTACATCTTCTTCCTGTGTAGTATGGCAAGGCTGGACCCTGCAGGGGGATGGGATCAAAGAGCTAGCCACTGAGGTCATGTCAGAGATAGCCCCTGTACTCCTTAGTAGGAAACCCACTTGGAAACTGAACAGCTTATGGGCTTCCTATGAACAGGGGTTCTAGGTCCTTCCCATGCATGGTCCTTGGTTAGAGTATCAGTCTCTGAAGAACCACCTGGGCCCAGGATTTTTGGCTCTGTTGTTCTCCTTGTGGAGTTTCTGTCCCTCCAGATCTTTCTATATCCCTCTTCTTTCTTAAGGATTCATGCATTCTGCTCAAAATTTGGCTATGAGTATCAGTATTTCCTTCAATACTGTGGTTGATAGATACTTTTTTATTATTATAATATTTTATTTTTAGTTTTATTAATTGCAGTTTATTCACTTTGTATCCCACCAGTAGCTCCTTTCCTGTTCCCCTCCCAATCCCACCCTCCCTCCCTCTTCTTTGCCCATGCCCCTCCCCCAGTCTGTTGAGAGGGGAGGTCCTCCTCCCCTTCAGTCTGATCTTAGTCTCTCAGGTCTCATCACGAGTGGCTGCATTGTCTTCTTCTGTGGCCTGGTAAGGCTGTATCCCCCTGAGGGGGAGGCCAATCAGATTTGGTCAGAGACAGTCCCTGTTCACATTATTAGGAAACCCACTTGGACTCTGAGCTGCCAAGTCCACAGATGGTCCTCTGTGGAAGGCTCGTGCCCTGTTCCTGGTCTTCTCCTACTCCTGTGTCTCTCCAGTTTACCCTTCTGAATAAGGATTAAACATATTCCCATGGTCCTCCTTGTTATTTATCTTCTTTAGGACTATAGATTTTAGTATATTTATCCTATATTATATGGCTAATATCCACTTATAAATGAGTATATACCCTGTGTGTCTTTCTGTTTCTGGGTTACCTCACTCAGGATGATCTTTTCTAGTTCCATCCATTTTCTTGCAAATTTCATGATTTACTTGTTTTTAATTGCTGAGTAGTATTCCATTGTGTAAAAAATGTACCACAATTTCTGTATCCATTCTTCTGTTGAGGGGCATCTAGGCTGTGTTGTAAGTGGCGATTAATATTTACTATTGATATATCTTCTGGTAAAGCTGCTGTTAATCCTAAACAGCTATATACCCAAATCAATACACAGACATTGTGATTTATTTAATTAACCTACAACACAATGCTGGGCAATAGTTATTCCATCCTAAACCTCCAAGCCCACATAGTTTCTTCCATTCAGATTTCCCACATTATACTTGCTTTTTGTGATATATTAGGTCCAGTCCATCTCTCCGCATCATTCCAAGACCTTTCCTCCTGCCTCTGTTCTCCCAGCTCTCTCTCCTGCTCTTCTCTCAGGAAGGTGTGAACCTTCCTGTCCTCTGGCTCCTCCTTCTCTTCCTGCTTCCTTTCCATTGCTCAACCCCAGTGGCTAGTTGCTTTATTTTGGCATGTTTACACAAAGTTGAGACAGGTGATGCTTAGAATAAGTATCACAATGCAATGTCCAGATTGAAAGCAGAGACTGGGGGAGAGAAATCAGCATTTGAATGAACAAGGGTAAAGTGTATACATTTCAAAAGAACATTATACCAACAAGGTTGTTTCCAGATTCTGGCTATTACAAATAAAGCTGCTATGAACATAGTTGAGCGAAAGTCCTTATCGAATGATGGGGCTTCTTTTGGTTAACCTAGCAGTGGTATAGCTGGATCTTGAGATAGCTGTATTCCTGATTTTATGAGAAAGTGCCTCATTGATTTCCAAAGTGGTTGTACAAGTTTACGTTCTCACCAGCAATGGAGGAGTGTTCCCCTTTATCCACAACTTCTCCAACATGTTTCATCACTTGAATTTTTTATCTTAGCCATTCAGATGTGTGTCAAGTGAAATCTCAGGGAGGTTTTGATTTGCATTTCCCAAATGACAAAGGACTTTGAGCATTTCTTTAAGTGTTTCTCTGTCATTCCATATTCTTCTGTGAAGAATTCTCTGTTTAGCTCTGTACCTCATTTTTTAATTGGTTTGTTGGTGTTAAACCTCTTCAGTTCTTTACGTATTCTGGATATTATCCCTCTGTCAGAAGTAGGATTGGTGAAGATCGTTTTCCAGTCTGTAGGCTCTCATTTTGTTATGATGACAGTGTCCTTTGCTTTACAGAAGCTCATCAGTTTCATGAGGTCCCATTTATTAATTGTTGTTCTTAGAGCCTGAGCTGTTGGTGTTCTCTTCAGGAAGTTATCTCCTGTGCCAATGAGTTCAAGGCTCTTCCCTACTTTTGCTTCTAACAGTTTTACTGTGTCTAGCTTTCTGTTGAGGTCTTTGATCAACTTGGGTTTTAATTCTGTGTAGGATGTAAATATGGGTCTATTTTTATTTTTTTACATGTGGATATACAGTTAGACCAGCACCGTTTTTTGAAGATGCTGTCTTTTTTTCCATTGTATGGTTTGGCTTCTTTGTCAAAAATTAAGTTTCTGTAGGTTGTAGGTTTATTTCTGGGTCTTCTTTTCAATTCCATTGATTTCCCAGTCTGTTTCTATGCTAGTACCATATTATTTTTATTACTGTTGCTCTACATTACAGCTTGAGATCTGGGATGCAGCTACCTCCAGAAGATATTTTATTGTACAGGAGTGTTTTAGCTATTCTGGCATTTTTGATTTTCCATATGAAATTGAGAATTGTCCTTTCAATGTTGAAAAAAATTGTGTTGGTGTTTTGGTGGGAATTGCACTGAATCTCTAGATTGCTTTTGGTGGCATAGCCATATTTACTATGTTAATCTTACTGATCCATGAGCATGGGAGATATTTCCATCTCCAAATCTTCTTTAATTTCTTTCTTCAGAAACATGAAGTTTTTGTTTTGTTTTGTTTTCATAAAGGCCATTCACTTGCTTGGTTAAAGTTACAAGGTTCTTTATGTTTTTTGAAGAGTTTAAGTTAGCCTGGGTATAACTCCATTTTGAAATAAAGAGCCATCTTGACTGGGAGCTGAACTCAGGTACAAGAAATACCACAAAATGTACACTTGGCAGACAATAAAGTTAATTCTCCTAGCGATAGCCTCCAGGAAGTATCACAGAATAAATACTTCATAGAAAATAGAGTCAATCTCCCTGGCAACAATCAATGAGAATCTGTTGGGAATCGGCTGAGAAAATTCTCCCCAATGTTTCAGATATAGTTTAGAAGAATAGCAATTGTGATCATATGCCTTAGCAATTGTGACTATGTGCCTCAGATAAGGTCACCTTGACTCTCTAACTTTTACCTAATCCTGTAATGTCAAGGCATGTGCCCCCTCCCCGTTTGCTGTCATAGAAACATGTGCCCCCCTGCTTGCTGTCATGGAAACCCCCTACTTTCAGTCTTTCTCTTTAAAAACCCTGCTCACTCAGTCTCGAGGTTTCACTTCTCTACTGCTGCATCAGTGAGACTTGGGTCCTGAATTTGACTGTGCTAGTAATAAAGCTCTCTTGCACTTGCATCGAGTTGTCTCCTGTTGATCTTTGAGGGTCCTGTGATCCTGACATTTACAGTTTGTCACTATTGTGAAGGGTGTCCCCTAATTTCTTTCTAGGCCATTTGTTTTTCATATACAGGAGGGCTTCAGATTTTTTTTTGAGTTAATTTTGTATCCAGCCACTTTTCTGAAGGTGTTTATCAGCTGAAGTAGTTCTCTAGTAGAATTTTTGTGATCACTCATGTACACTCTCATATTTGTGGATGTTCATACTTTGATTTCTTCCTTTCCAATTTGGATCCCTTTGATCTCCTTTAGTTGCCTTATTGCTCTATCTAGGACATCAAGAACTATGTTGAAGTGATGAGGAGTGGACAACCTTTCTTTATCCCTGGTTTCAATGGGATTAATTTAAGTTTCTCTCCATTTATTTTGATGTTGGCTATTGGCTTGCTGTATGGTTTTGCTATGGTTAGGTATGTGCCTTGTATCCTGATCTCTCCAAAACTTTAAACATCAATGATTCTTTGAATTTCCTTGGTGTTCTTTGTTATGTCCCCCTCTTCATTTCTGATTTTCTTGATTTTGACAGTATCCCTCTCCCTTTTAGTTAGTTGAGATAACTAACTAAATCTTGTTGATTTTTCTCAAAGAACCAGTTCTTGGTTTTGTTGATACTTTGAATTGTTCTCTTTGTTTTTAACATATTGATTTCAGCCACAAGTTTGATTATTTCTAGCCATCTACTCCTCTTGGGTTTGTCTCCTTTTTTTTGTTTCTAGTGCTTTTCCGCTGTCCCATTATGTTGCCTGTATGAGATGCTTTGGTATTCTTCATGAAGGTACTTAGTGCTTTGAACCTTCCTCTTAGCATTGCTTTCATTGTGTCCCATAAGTTACGGTAAATTTTACCTTCATTTTCATTAAGTTCTAGGAAGTCTTTAATTTCTTTATTTCCTCCCTGACACAGGTTTCTTTGAGTAGAGAGTAGTTCAGTTTCCATGTGTGTGCAGGCTTTTTGTTATTTCTGTTATTGTTGACATTTAGTTTTAGACCACGGTAGTCTGATAGGATATAGTTATTATTTCAATCTTCTTGTGCTGTGGAGGCTCACTTTGTGCCTGACTCTATGGCCAATTTTGGAGAAGGTTCTATGAGGTGCTCAGAAGAAGGCATACTCTTTTGTGTTTTGGTGAATGGTTCTATAGACATCTATTAGGTCCATTTGATTTAAGACCTCTGTAAGTGTCATTATTTCTCTGTTTAGCTTCTATCTCAACTATATGTCCCTTGGAGAGAGTGGGGTGCTGAAGTCTCCCACTAATAATGTGTTGGGAACAATGTGTGGTTTAATCTTAATAATGTTTTTTTGGACAAATGCAGGAGTCCTTTTGTTTGGTACATAGATATTCAGGATTGTGATGTCATCCTGGTGCGTTTTCTTTTGATAAGAATGAAGTGTCCCTCTCCATCTCTTTTGGTGAATTTTTATTGAAAGTCTATTTTATTCGCCATAAGAATGGCTACTCCAGCTTGCTTCTTGTATCCATTTGCTTGGAAAATCTTTCCCAGCTCTTTACTCTCAGGTAGTGTCTATATTTGTTGCAGAGGTGTTTCTTCATTGAAGCAGAATGTTGGATCATGTTTCTCCAACCAATCTGTTAGTCTTTGTCTTTTTATTGGAGAGTTGAGACCAGTGATGTTAAGAGATATTAGTGATCAATGATTATTACATCCTTTTATTGTGGTGTTTGTGGTGATTGTGTGTGTGTTGTCTTTTGTTTTTTGATGTCATGGTTGGTGTCTTTATCCTGTGCCTTTTTGGTGTAGTCTATCTCTTTGGGTTGATGTTTTCTTCCTTCTGTAGGCCTGGATTGCTGCATATATATTACTAAAATTTAGTTATTTCATGGAATATTTTCATTTCTCCATCCATGTTTATTGAAAGTTTTGCTGGATATAGTAGTCTGGGTTGCATCTGTAATCTCTAGGTTTCTGCATGATATCTACCCAGGCCCTCTTGGCTTTCATAGTCTCTGTTGAGAAGTCTGATGTGATTCTGATAGGTCTTTATATGTTACTTGGTCTTTTTCTTTGCCGCTTTTACTATTTTTTTTTTATTCTGTAGACTTAATGTTTTAAGTATTATATGGCAGGAGAAGTTTCTTTTCTGGTCTAGTCTATTTGGTTTTCTGTAGGCCTCTTGTATGTTTATGGACATTTCTTTCTTAAGGTTTGGGAAATTTTCTTCTATGATTTTCTCAAAAATATTCTCTGGGCCTTAAAGCCTGGAATCTTCTTTCTTTTCTATTCCTATTATTATTAGTTTTCATCTTTTCATGTCCTTGATTTCTTAGATGTTTTGTGTTTGTACTTTTCCAATTTTATTCTTCCTTTGAGAGATGTATCATTTTCTGCAATTGTATCTTCAGTGCCTGAGATTCTTTCTTCCATCTCTTGTATTCTGTTTTTGATGCTTACTTTTGTGGTTCCTGATCTCTTCTCTAAGTTCTCCAACTCTAGGTTTTCTGTTTGTGTTTTTTTTTTATTGATTCTGATTCTGTTTTCTTGTCTTGAATGATTTTATTCGTTTGTTTGAATGTGGATTCCTGTCTTTTCACGATGGTCTCTATTTCTTTGTTCATTTCTTCTTTATGTGCCTCAAATTACTGCCTAAATATAGATTTAAGATCATTTTCCTATGGTTCAGCTGCTATGGGATATCTATTGAAGATTCTGATGAAGCCATAATGTCCTGGTGAAGGCCTCTAGCCATCTGGTGTCTCTTGCCTCGACTAATTATTCTTAAAGACTGTATTGCAGACTGGATCCGCCTGTCTCTGGATTCACTGTCTCTTCTGGCTCACTGTTGGTGATCCAAGTGGCTGAGGCAAGGTCTCTGAGTCTAGAGCTGCTCCAGTGTCCCACAGGCCTCCTTGGGGAGGAGGACAATGGAACTTGGGTCAGGTGCCTAGCTCAGTTTCACGGAGTTCTTGGTCTGTGTTGGGCTCACTGATTCTGGCCTATGTGTACCAGGCTTCTGGGGCACTGGCCGAAAGGTCTCTTTGCTTAGAGTTGTACCAGTGTCCCACAGGCTTTTGTTAGATCATGAGGGAATGGGGCTTGGGTCCCAAGCCTAGCTCAACCTCGCTGTGGTCACTGTCTCTGATGCGATGTGCTGGCTGATTCTGACCTGGGTGCGCCAGGCAGGTGAGGAGTATGCAGAATGGGAGCCCATGCCTCTCTCACAGTACCAAAACATTTTCCCTTATTCTGGGTGGCCTAAGGCTGCAAGGTAGGAGCCCTCTGAGTGCACCATAGCTGTTGGTCCCAGGAAAATATACACAAATGGTCCGTTTGGGCAAGTGGCCTGTGGATGTGGCAGTGCTGTCGGTAGGTAGCCTGGGAATGTTTCCCTGTATTATTAGCCAGGTGGCCTGAAGATGGAGTTTCAAGTACCTCGATGGTTTCTCCTCACCCAAGAAACACAGATGTCGGCGTTTGGGGGTCCACAGTACAGCCTGCCAGTCACCTTTCTCTCACTGCTGAGCCGCTTGTTCAGTGACCCTGCGTGGTTGGTGCCACCATCTTCTGATTGATAATTCTTGTTAG
Source organism: Pachyuromys duprasi (assembly GCA_028658305.1). Taxonomy (NCBI): domain Eukaryota; kingdom Metazoa; phylum Chordata; class Mammalia; order Rodentia; family Muridae; genus Pachyuromys; species Pachyuromys duprasi. The sequence goes on from CM053764.1 coordinate 32,312,087, forward strand.
TTTAGTGTTGGTGGTGGTAGTATAGATGTTTTTGTGTGTGAGTGTTTGCGCATATGTGGACCTGAGTGCTTCCTTTTGTTTTGTTTTGTTTGTTTGTTTTTGCTGCTGCTGCTGTTTTGGTTTGGTTTGGTTTTTTTGTTTTTTGTTTTTGTTTTTGTTTTTTGTTTTGTTTTGTTTTTGCTGGTGTGGGATTATTTCTTTCCTGTGTTTTCTTGGGTGTAGTTAACCTTCTTGGGTTGGAGTTTTCCTTCTAGTATCTTCTGTAGGGCTCATTTTATTAATATATCTTGCTTAAATTTGATTTTGTTGTGCAATATCTTGTTTTTCAATCTTCAGTGACTGAAACTTTTGCTGGGTATAAAGTCTGGGCTGACATCTGTGGTTCCTTAGGGTCTGCAAGACACCTTTCTATGCTCTTCCTGCTTTTATTGGATTTCTTGAGTAGTTAGGTATAATTCTGATAGGTCTGCCTTTATATGCTGCTTGTTTTTTCCATGCAGTTTTAAATATTCTCTCTTCTGTACAATTGATGTTTTGATTATTATGTGGCAGGAGGATTTTCTAGTCCAACTTATTTGCTGTTGTCTAAGCTTCTTTTATGCTTAAAGGAAATTTTCTTCTAATTTTGTTGAAAATGTTTCTGAGCCTTGTAGTTAGGATTATTCACCTTCTTCTATTCCTATTATTTTTAGGTATGGTCTTGAATGTTTTGTATCAGGATTTTTTTGCACTTAACATTTTCTTTGACAGATGTATCGATTTTGTCAATTATAATTTGTACACCTGAGATTCTCCCTACCATCTTTATGGTTGTGTATGTAGTTCTTGTTACCTTATACAGGATTTCTCAGGAACCATTGCTAGATGCTGTGGTTGATGAGAATTCTAGAGATATTGTAATGGTGAATAAAGTATGTATTTGGGAAAAACATTATTAAAAAAACCACATAAATAGATAGATGGATGGATGGATGGATGGATAGATAGATAGATAGATAGATAGATAGATAGATAGATAGATAGATAGATAGATAGATAGATAGATAAAAACTCCAGCAAACCTATTTGTAGATGTTTGATACCAAGCAGAGAGTGATGACTCTCTGAGAGGTTGAAAACTACCCTTCTCACTCCCTCTCTCCCCTGTCTTTTCTTCTTTCTACCAAGTTGTCTTGGTAGGACAAGAAGGCACAATGGCATTCAGAAAATTGAGTGAAGGAAAAAGCACTGGATGTTACTTAAGGGAATGTATCGAACTAGCCTGACTAAGGCAGAGGCATGAAAAGAGGTTGTTATTTGAGAAAAACCATCCATTAATCTCATTAAAAATGTCTAGATGGGCATGGGAGGAGATGAGGGAGGGAGGGTAGGATTGGGAGTGATTGAGGGAGGGGGCTAGAGCTGGTATACAAAGTGAACAAACTGTAATTAATATAAAAATTAAAATTTAATTAAAAAAAGAAAAAAATTCTAGATGTTAAGCTTATTGACCGTCTTTATATGAGGCAAAATTCCAGGGAAAGAGCAACTTTAATGAAAAAAATTGTTATTGGCCAGAAGTCATTTAGAAGATTCTCATAGTTTCTGTCAGGGATTTGAATCCTTCCCTCTTATCCTGAGTCAGTCTGAAGAAACACAATTGCAACTTCCTGGCATTCACCAGTTTATATCTTTTGAAGCCATGTAAGGCAGCTCTAAATATTCTTTATATGTACTAAGAACAAAGCATGAAAAAGAGCATGCTGATCCTTCAGTAGCACCACAAATATATGTAATAAATAGGTACAAAAAATTTTGTACTTATTAGCATATATTATTTTGTTAGTTATCATTGGGATTTTTTGTTATATAAACAAACAAACCTAATCATGACCCTAAAGTTAAAGAATAAAATCACCTTAAATGTTTGCTCTTGAGTTTTCTCAAACTCATCCATATTTTTCATATCCCCCACCCCCAATTTTAGAAGCAAAGCTTATTTTCTTTAAAACCCCAAAAATACTTTACTAGAAGAAAAAAATCTTTCATTTTCATCTCTGTGGTATTTAATGAGCTTCTTTGTTAGTTTTGAATCATAAATATCATTTATAGCAGGGGTGGCCACAGCTGGTGATCTCCCTGCTTTTGTCTGCTGCTGCAGTGGGTTCGTTCTGTGGCTCTGCTTGCTTCTGCTCTAATCATGCAGAACTTTGGGTGAATGTTAATTAACAGATTGATTAATATATCAAAAGAGGTTAAACCTAGGGTCAGAGAAGGCAGTGTTTACTCCCACATTAGTTCATTTTCTTCTGAAGTGAAACTCAGAATGTAAAATAAACTTAGCGAAAATTATAGTTCTGTTATTTCTCTGCTTCAGTTTAAGAAACTCAATTTCTTAAAAGGTTATAATAAATGCATTGGTAAGGTTTGGTATTTTAAAAGGTCAATATTATAGCCTTAGTTATTTTTCAAAGAATCAAATAAAATATGATTATTTATTACTTGTGTTTGGCAAACTAGAACTTTTAAGAAGAAAAAATACACTGTAGTGAGAATTGCTTGCAAAATTGTACATGTACAACACTAAAACTTTTCATCATTACTCTGAAAATGGAATTCAAAGTTGTTCTGGCTGTGATCCATGAAGCTCTGAATAACAATACTTGAATAATATTTGCTTAAAAATTTCAACAGTTTATAATGTAATCCATTGTTTCAAACTGGTTTTTGTTTAAATTTTATATATGATGAAAGTCAATTAAATTCATTATCTACTATGAAAACAGGGCATTTAACTTGGAGAAAGTCAGAAATACATGTTTAATTCACACGAATTATAAATCTCAAGAAGATATTGTGATTGATATCATTTTGAATTACTCAAAAATAGCAAATAATTACAAATAACAAGAATAAAATCACTATTTCTAATTTTTTGAGAAAGCACCAGATTGATTTCCAAAGTGGTTATACAACTTTACCTTCACATCAGCAATGGAGGAGGGTTCCACTTTCTCCACAACCTCTTCAACATACATCATCCCTTGAGGTTTTTATCTTAGCCATTCTGATGTGTGTGAGGTGAAATTTCAAGGTGGTTTTGATTTACATTTCCTGCATGACTAAGGACGTTGAGATTTTCTTTAAGAGTTTCTCTACCATTAGAGATTCCTATGTTGAGAATTCTCTGTTCAGCTCTGTATCCCATTTTTTAAATTGAATTACTTGGTTTGTTGGGGTTTAACTTTTTCAGTTCTTTATATATTCTGTATATTAGCCCTCTGCCAGATTTAGGGTTGGTGAAGATCTTTTCCCAATATGAAGGCTATCATTTTGTTCTGATGATGGTTTCCTTTGCTTTACAGAAGCTTTACAGTTTCATGATGCCCCATCTATTGATTGTTGATTTTAGAGCCTGTGCTGTTGATGGTCTGTTCAAGAAGTAATGCTAACTCAAGATCCAGCTATGCCTCTCCTGGGCATATAACTGAAAGATGCTCAACCATACAACAAGGATATTTGCTCAACTATGTCCATAGCAGCTTTATTCAGAATAGAGAGAACCTCAAAACAACCTAGGTGTCCATCACTTGAAGAATGGATACAGAAATTGTGGTACTTTTACACAATGGAATACGACTCAGCAATTAAAAACAAGGAAATCATAGCATTTGCAGGCAAATAGTGGGAACTAGAAAAGATCATCCTGAATGAGGTAACCCAGAAGCAGAAAGACACACATAATATACACTCACTTATAAGTGTATATTAGCCATGTAATATAGGATAAACATACTAAAATCTGTAGTCCTAAGAAAGCTGAACAACAAGGAGGATCCTAGCTAAGAGGCTGAACTCTCACTCAGAAGGCCAAACAGGATACACATAAGAAGAAGGAGAAGACAATGACCAGAAAATGAGCCTTCCACAGGGAGCCTCTGAAAGATTCCAGCCATCAGGCTGGGGAAGGAGATAATGAGTCTCATAGCTAAACTTTGGGCAAAATGCAGGAAACCTTATGAAAGAAGAGAAAAACAGGAAGACCTAGAGGGACAGGAACTCCACAAAGAGAACAAAGCCAAAAAACCTGGACCCAGATGTGACTGCCGAAACTGATACACTAACCAACAACCATTGATACACTAACCAACAACCATTGAGAGGACCTAGAACCCCTACTCAGAAGAAGCCAATAGATTGCTCAGTTTCCAAGTGGGTTCGCTAAAAAGGGAAGCAGGTACTCTCTCCAACATGAACTAAGTGGCTGTCTCTTTGATCACCTCCCACTGGATGGGTGAAGCCTTGCCAGGCCACAGAGGAAGATTATGCAACCAACCCTGATGAGACCTGATAGGCTAGGGTCAGATAGAAGGGTAGGAGGTTCTCCCCTATCAGGGAACTGGGGAAGAGGTGTAGGGGGACTGGGAGGAGAGGAGATATGGGCTACAGACACATTACAAGGTGAATAAATTGTAATAAATACGTAAATAAATAAACACACAAAACACAGAAATGTTAAAAATAATAAAATCCACAAATTACAGCTCCTTACTTAGTGACTCATTATTTTTAATATCTTTTTATCTTTTTTTATTTTACTTTTTAAGTATTAGTTACAGTTTATTAACTCTGTATCTCAGCTGTAACCTGCTCCTTATTTCCCTCTCAATCCCCCCTCCCTCCCTTATCTCCTCCTTGCCCCGTTACAAGTCCACAGATAGGGAAGACCTCCTCTCTTTCCATCTGACCCTAGCTTATCAGGTATCTTCAGGACTGGCTACAAAGTCCACCTTTGTGGCCTAGCAAGGATGCTCCTCCCTCAGGGAGGGGAGAGATCAAAGAGCCAGCCATTGAGTTCATGTCAGAAATCGTACCTGTTCCCCTTACTAGGGTACCCACTTGGATACTGAGCTGCCATGGACTACATCCGAGCAGAGGTTCTAGGTTATATCCATACATGGTCTTGGTTGGAGACAGTCTCATAAAAGGACCCTGTGCCCAGATATATTTGGTCCTTGTGGAACTCCTGTCCTCTCCAGGTCTTTCTAACTCCCCCTTCTTTCATATGATTCCCTGCATTCTGCCCAAGGTTTGGTTATGAGTCTCAGCATCTGCTTTGATACACTGCTAGGTAGAGTCTTTCAGAGGCCCTCTGTGGTAGGCTCCTGTCCTGTTAGTTGTTTCCTCCTACTTCCAATGTCCATCCCATTTCTCTTTCTAAGTGAGGATTGATCATCTTACCATGGGTCCTCTTTCTTGTTTATCTTCTTTAGGTGTACAGATTTTAGTATGTTTATCCTATCTTATAGGTCTAGTACCCACTTATAAGTGAGAATATACCACGTGTGTCTTTCTGCTTCTGGGATAGCTCACTCAGGATGATCTTTTCTAGATCCCACCATTTTCATGCAAATGTCATGATTTCCTTTTCTTTAATTGCTGAGTGATATTCCATTGGGTAAAAGCACAACAATTTCTGTATCCATCCCTCCATTGATGGACATCTGGGTTGTTTCCCGGTTCTGGCTATTACAAATAAAGCTGCTACAAACACAGTTGAGAAAATGTCCTTGTATACTTGCAAATGTTTTGAATATATGCCTAGGAGTGGTATATTTGTATCTTGAGGAAGAGCTATTCTTATTGTCCGAGAACGCACCAGATTGATTTCCAAACTAGTTCTACAAGTATACATTATCAGCAGCAATGGAGGAGGGTTCCCCTTTCTTCATATCCTCTCCAGAATGTGTTGTCCCTTAAGTTTTTGATCTTAGCCATTTTGATTGGTGTAAGGTGAAATGTCAAGGTCATTTTGATTTGCATCTCCCTGATGGATAAGGATGTTGAACATTTCTTTAAGTGTCTCTGCCATTCCATATTCCTCTACAGAGAATTATCTGTTTAGCTCAGTACCCCGTTTTTTAATTGGATTGCTTGATTTATTGCTTTTTAACTTCTTTAGTTCTTTGTATATTCTGGATATCAGCCCACTCTCAGATATATAGTTGGTGAAGATCCTTTCCCAATGTGTAGCCTGTCCTTTTGTTCTGACACAAACAGTGTCCTTTGCTTTACAGAAGCTTTTCAGTTTCATGAGGTCCCATTTATTGATTGTTGCTCTTAGAGCCTGTGCTGATGGTGTTGTGTTCAGGAAGTTGTCTCCTGTACCAATGAGTTCTAGGCTCTTCCCCCTTTTTTCTTCTAACTGATTTAATGTTTCTGGTTTTATGTTGCGATCTTTGATCGAATTGGACTTTAGTTTTGTGCAGAGTGATAAATATGGATCTATTTTCATTTTTTCTGCATGTAGACATACAGTTGGACCAGCACCATTTATTGAAGATGCTGTTTTATTTTTTATTTTTCCATTGAATGGTTTTGGCTTCTTTGTCAAAAATCAAGTATCCATAGGTGTCTGGGTTTATTTCTGGGTCTTCTGTTCAGTCCATTGATCCTCCTGTTTTTATGACGATGCCATATTATTTTTATTACTATTGCTCTGTAGTACAGCTTGAGGTCAGGGATAGAGATACCTCCAGATGATCAGCTGTTGTACAAGATGTTTTTGGAAATTCTGGGGTTTTTTTGTTTGTTTGTTTGTTTCTCCATATGAAGTTGAGAATTTCTCTTTCAAGGTTTGTAATGAATTGTATTGGTATTTTGATGGGAATTGCATTGAATCTGTAGATTGCTTTTGGGAGAATGGCCATTTTCACTAGGTTAATGCTACCAATCCGTGAGCACGGGAGATCTTCCCATCTTCTGATATCTTCTTCAATTTCTTTCTTCAGAGACTTGAAGTTTTTGTCAAACAGGTCTTTCACTTGCTTGGTTTGAGTCACCCCAATGTACTTTATGTTATTAGTGGCTATTGTGAAGGGATTGTTTCCCTGATTTCTTTCTCGGCCCTTTTGTCTTTAGTATACAGGAGGGCTTTGATTTTTTTTTTTATTTAATTTACTATCCAGCCACATTACTGAAGGTATTTATCTCTGGTTGAACTTTTGGGGGTCGCTCAGTTATACTCTCATATCATCTGTGAACAGTGAAACTTTGATCTCTTCCTTTCCGATTTGTATCCCCTTGATCTCCTTTAGTTTTCTTATTGCTCTAGCTAGGACTTCAAGTAGTAGGTTGAATAGATATGGAGAGAGTGGGCAGTCTTGCTTTGCCTCTAATTTCAGTGGGATTGATTTAAGTTTCTCTCCATTGAGTTTGATGTTGGCTTTAGGCTTGCTGTATATTGCCTTTACTATGTTTAGATATGTACCTTATATCCCTGGTGTCTCCAAGACTTTAAATATGAATAGGTGTTGCATTTTGTCAAATGCTTTTTCAGCATCTAAGGACATGATCATGTGGTTTTCTACTTGAGTTTGTTTATATGGTAGATTACATTGGTGGATTTCTGTATGTTGATCTACCCTTGCATGCCTGGGATGAAGCCTCTTGGTCATGGTGGATGATATCTTTTATGTGTTCTTGGATTTGGTTTGCAAGTATTTTACTGAGTATTTTTGCATCAATGTTCATAAGAGAGATATGTCTGAATTTCTCTGTATTTTTTTGTTGTTGTTGTGTCTTTGTTTGGTTTAGGTATCAAGGTGATTGTGGCTTCATAGAATGAGTTCGGTAATGTTCCTTCTGTTTCTATTTTGTGGAACAGTTTGAAAAGAATTGGAGTTAGCACTTCTTTGAAGGTCTAGTAAAATTCTGCGCTGAATCCATCTGGCCCAGGGCATTTTTTGGAAGGGAAACTGTTGATGACTGCTTCAATTTCCTTGGAGGATAGAGGACTATTCATTCTTTCTACCTGATCTTGACTTAATTTAGGTAAATGGAATCTCTCAAGAAAATTTTCCATTTTTTTCTTTTTTTAGATTTTCAAATTTTGTGGCATATAGGCTTTTTGTAGTATGACCTAATGATTGTTTGGATTTCCTTATTGTCTGTCATTATGCCCGTTTCCATTTCTGATTTTGCTAATTTGCATAGTTTCACTCTGTCTTTTAGTTAGTTTGGATAAGGGTTTGTCTATCTTGTTGCATTTCTCAAAGAACAAGCTCTTGTTTTCATTGATTCTTTGAATAGTTTTATTTGTTTCTAATTGATTGATTTTAGTCCTACTTTTGATTATTTCCAGCCATCTGCTCCTCTTGGATGTATCTGCTTCTCTCTCTCTCTCTCTCTCTCTCTCTCTCTCTCTCTCTCTCTCTCTCTCTCTCTCTCTCTCTCTCTCTCTCTCTGTTTTTTCTAGTGCTTTCAGTTGGCCCATTAAGTTATCTGTATGAGATGTTACAACTTTCTTCTTGAAGGCACTTAGTGCTATGAATTTTCTTCTGAGCACTGCTTTCCTTTTGTCCCATAAATTAGGGTATGTTGTACCTTTATTTTCATTTAATTCTAGGAAGTCTTTAATTTCTTTCTTTGTTTCTTCCTTAACCTAGCATTCATTGAGTAGGCAGTTGTTCAGTTTCCATGTGTGTGTAGGCTTTTTGCTATTTCCATTGTTGTGGAGGTCCAGCTTTAGTTCATGGTGGTCACATAGAATACAGGAATTATTTCAATCTTCTTGTATCTGTTGAGGCTTGCTTTGTAATCAACTATACGGTCTATTTGGGAGAAGGTTCCATGAGGTGCTGAATAGAAGGTATACTCTTTTTACTTTGGGTGTAAAGTTCTGTAGACATCTATTAGGTCCGTTTGAATTTGGGCCTCTCTAAGTGCCTTTATTTCCCTATTTGGCTTCTGTTTACATGATCTGTCCCTAGGTGAGATGGGGTTTTGAAATCTCCCACTATTAAGGTGTTGGGATTGATGTGTTATTTAAGCTTAAAAATTTTCATTTATGAATGTAGGCACACTTATATTTGGGGCATAAATGTTCAGAATTGTGATGTCCTCTTGGTGGATTTTTCCTTTGATGAGGATGAAGTGCCCTCCTCATGTTTTTTAATTAATTTTGCTTTAAAGTATATTTTATGAAATATTAGGATGGCTATTCCAGGTTGTTTTTGTGTCTCATTTAATGAAAAGCCTTTTTCCAGCCCTGTACTCTAGGGTAGTGTTCATCTTTGTTGCAGAGGTGTATTTCTTGGATGCAACTGAATGTTGGAACCTGTTTCCACACCCATTTTGTTAGTCTGTGTCTTTTTATTGGAGAGTTGAGTCCATTGATGTTTTTAGATAATAGTGACCAATGAACCTTAATTGCTTTTATTGTGGAGCTGGTGGTCTTACTGTGATTCATTGCTTGTTTTCTTTTAATATTTGTAGGGACATTATCTGTATCCTATATTTTCTTGGGTATAGTTGTTTTCTCCATCTATGTTTATTGAAAGCTTCAGGGTATAGTGGTCTGTGTGGCATCTGTGGTCTCTTAAAGTCTGAATGACATCTGCCCAGGCCCTTCTGGCTTTCATAGTTCCTAATTAGAATTCTGGTGTGATTCTGATCGTTCTCCCTTTATATGTTAATTGACCTTGCTGCTTTTAATATCTTTTTTTTTTTTAGTTTTGTAGATTTAGGGTTTTGACTTTTATATGACATGAGGAGTTTCTTTTCTGGTCTAGTTTATTTGGTGTTCTGTGGGCATCTTGTATGTTTATGGACATCTCTTTCTTTAGGTTGGGGACATTTTTTTCTATGATTTTTTTGAAAATATTTTCTGGACCTTGGAGCCTGGAATCTTCTTTTTCATAAATTCCTATTATTCTTAGATTTTTGCCTTTTCTTGGTGTTCTTGATTTCTTGGATGTTTTGTGTTTGGGCCTTTTCCAATTTTACTTTTTCTTTGAGAGAAGTATCACTTTCAGCATCAGAGATTCTCTCTTCCATCTCTTGTATTCTGTTGGTGATGCTTACCTTTGTGGTTCTTGATCTTTTCTCTAAGTTCTCCAGCTCCAGGTTTTTCTCAGTTTGTGTTTTCTTTATTGATTCTAATTCTGTTTTTATGCTTTACACCATTTTCTTTATCTGTTTGAATGTGGTTTCTGTCTCTGTATGATGTTCTCTATTTTTTTTTTCATTTCCTCTCTATATGCTACTAATTGTGTCTTTACTTGTGTCTCTATTTTTTTTTTTTTTTGCTATATTGGCCTGTATTTGTTTGAGAGCCCCCACTTGGGTGTCCAATTCTTTAAGAGATTTTTTTCCTTTTCTCTTTAACTGTCTGTATTTGTATGGCTAATTCTCTGAGAGATATGTTTGTTTCCTATTTATGTGCCTCTAATAATTGGATAAGTATAGCTTTATAGTCATGTTCCTGTGTTTCCGATGAATTGGAGTATCTGTTGATTTGGGGATTTACTGGTGAAGCCATAATGTCCTGGTTTTTCTTGGATGTATTCTTTTGCCAATCTCTGGCCATTTGCTTATCTGTAACCTTCACTGTTTGTTCCTGGGTTCTACAGTTCAGACTGGTACTGTCCAGTCATTTTTTTTTCAACTCTTCTGGTGGACCTGCAAAGCACGGGCTTCATTGTCCCAAGAGTCCTTCTCTTTCCCACAGTGGGTATGTGTTTAGTAGGGATCTGATGTCTGGCTGCTAGCTTAGGATCCTGGATCTGGGGCTCTGCAGGCACTTGAGGGTACACTCACTCTCAAGCAGGTCACATCAGCAAGGACCTGGGCATCCCAGCTCTCTACTCTCAGGTTTGGACTTGCTGAGTCATATGCAGGAGGACTGATGAGCTCTGCCAGCTCAGTGCTGCTATACCCACTGAACTAGGGAGTCCAGTTGTAGCCGCAGACTGGGAGGCCAGTCCAGATGCCTTCTGGGAAGTCTTGGGGCGCTACAACAGTGGTCCACAGACCTAGGTGGCCCAACACCTATTGTACCTGGTTTATTTGGAGGGTATGCTGGGCTTTGGTGGCTGTACAGTCTGCTATCTGCCACTGATGGGTTGGGCAGGCCTTACAGTCACTGGCTAGAAGGCCCTGCGGAGTTGGTAGGGCAGCTCGCAGACATGGGACCTGGGTGGATGGTACCTTGGATCTAGGACTGGGAAAGCTGGTACAGCTAGCAGCTGCAGCTGAAGAGCTAGGAGCCCTGCCTCTGCTGTTGCAGTCCCCAGGCAGTGAGTTATGTGCTGAGAACCTCTGTGAGCTGGCTCCGTGGAGAAGGAGGTAGGAGGCCCAAAAAAGGGGAGTGTGAAGGGAACAAAAGATCATTTCTCTACGTCCCCAAAGAAGTCCACAGGTGACCTGAGTCTAAAGGTCTCAACTCATGTGATATTCCCTCTTTTTCAGAAAGCCTCACTGTTGATTTTCTGGCTTTAGCTATCCCTCCACTCACCATTTCTGGAGTTTTGCATCCTCTGCCTCTCATACTGTGCGTGCTGGTTGACACCATCTTGGATCTCCCCAATATATATATGTATGTATAATTTATTACAGTTTATTTACTTTGGATCCCAGCTGTAGCCCCACCCTCATTCCCTCCCAGTTCCGTCCTTCCTCCCTCCCTGATCTCTTTCCACATATTACTTTCATTGTATCTAAGGAAAGTAATATGTAATTCACTTCAAGAATTTCTTTGGGATCTCACTTGTCATAGTTACAGCTCTTTCGGAACATTTTCAGAATAAATTATGCGAAGGTCTAGCCTTAATTCCACCTTTCCCTCTCAGATCAGCTTTTTGTAATAAAGAAAAGCTGAGTGAGTACTTTGGAAGATTACTGACCTTGTATAGCAAACATATATTTGAGAATATACTTTTTGGAAACTGATAATACTTTTAGGTACAGTATATATTTGTTAATGTTAAATTATATTTTAAGGGTATTACAACTATATAAATAGTCCACTGCCTGGAAACCTTTGCCATGTTTGCAAAATCAAGTCTCCCATAATACAAAAATAGAACTAAACAAGAACTTATTATTATCTTTCTATTGCTTCAGTACAAATATTGTTGTATCACTCATTTCATACTCTATTTCATTTATTACATAAAGGAAAATAGGAAAAAGCAATAAAAACATAGTGTGAACACTTCTGTATCAAAGAATCTTTGTTCCTCTGTATGTATTAATTTATTCTTCTGTGTTTAGTATGGGGCTATGACATGCATGTTGCATATATAAAATATCAACAAAATAGCTGTCTAAACAAGACTTGAAAAATTGCAACAAGCCTTGACATCCCTATGCAAAAGGCAAATCACAGTGCCCAATGCCTGTATAAAGACTTATAATTGATCAACAACTGTGGAGAGTAGGGAAATTAGTCTTCACCAGGAGTGAGACCCCAGATTGATTATCCTGTACAAAGTGTGAGAAGTGTTTGTGCTAACAGCTTTGAACATTTGCATTTTTTTAAAGGGGGACATTGTGATACCTTCTGTAGATCATAGAGTTTTGGTTAGAAGCATCTTTTAAAAAGGTATACATTTCAGTTACTCTAAACAGATGCATCAGCATATCTATCTATCTATCTATCTATCTATCTATCTATCTATCTATCTATATCTATCTTTATATCTATCTATATTTCATTTATTACTTGTACAAAAGGATAGAGGAATATAAAAGTATACTAAGAACACTTCTCTATCTACATATTTTTGTTCCTTTATACTTGTTAATTTATTACCATACATCAAAATATATATATGTGTGTGTGTCTGTGTGTGTCTACCAGTAATTTGAAAAGAAGAGGCTACAAGATTGGGGGAAAAGGTAGTTCAATCATGGGGGAGGTAGGAGGGAGGAGAGAGATGTTAGATGTGAGATAATTATACACTTACACAAAAGTGGGATAATTATAAAAATAATTAAAATGGGTCAAATCCTCCTCCTCATACTGGGAGATACGGAGCCTGAACCAGCCATCTCCTCTAAAGAGGCAAGACTTCCAGTGCAGGAAATGGGACATCAAGTGAGCCAAAAACCTTCAACATATAATTTGTCTTGCCTACAACATGTGTAGTGGTAAAGGTGGCACAGAAATTGTGGGAATGGAAAATAAATGACTGGCCCATTTTGAGAACCATGCCATAAGAGCCCACCCATGACACAACATGGAGGGCCAGAAACCAGAGACTGCGTAGCAGAGAATCCTGCAGAAAATGGGGAAGAAGAATTGTAGTAGCCAGAGATGTCAAGGCCAAAAGAAAACCCACACAATCAACTAATCGGGGCTCATAAGTCTTCACAGAGACTGAACAATGGGGGGCTTGCATGAGTCTGACCAAGGCCCTCTGCATGTGTGTTACAGTTGTATAGCTTGACCTTTTTCTGGGACTCCTAGCTGTTGGAACAGCAGATAAATTAGATTTTTTTGCCTGCTTTTGGGATTCTTTTCCATCCACTGGGTTGCCTTTACTTGCCTTAACATGAGCAGATGTGCCTAGTCTTTTGTTTCATTTTGTTTGGTTGGTTGAAACACGGTTTCTCTGTGTAGCCTTGGCTGTCCTGGATGTTTTGTAGAATGGGCTAGCCTCAAACTCACAGTGATGCTCCTGACTCTACCTACCTGAGCACTGGAATTAAAGGCATGCACCACCACAACCAGTGGAGGTTCCTAGTTATGCCATGCGACTTGTTATGCCACGTTTGGTTGATATCCATGGGAAGCCTGCCCTTTTTGGAGGAGAAATGGAGGAGGAATGGGGTGAGGAGAGATGGAAGGTGGAGAGAGAGACTAGGAAGAGAGGAGAGAGGGATAACTCTGATTAGGGTATAAAATATAAGAGAACACTAGTAAAGAATAAATAAAAATATTTTTAAAAGTGTCTTTGCACAATCCTCTACAACAACAGATCATCTGGAGGTATCTCCATCCCCGACCTCAAGCTATACTACAGAGCAATAATAATAAAAACTGCATGGTATTGGCATAGAAACAGAATAGTGGATCAATGGAACCGAATAGAAGACCCAGAAATGAACCCACACACCTATGGAAACTTGATTTTTGACAAAGAAGCCAAAACCATTCAGGGGAAAAAAGACAGCATCTTCAACAAATGGTGCTGGTCCAACTGGATATCTGTATGCAGAAAAATGAAAATAGATCCATATTTTTCACCTTGCACAAAGCTAAAGTCCAAGTGGATCAAAGACCTCAACATAAAACCAGACACACTAAACCTTCTAGAAGAAAAAGTGGGAAAGACCCTAGAACTCATTGGCACAGGAGACTACTTCCTGAATAGAACACCA
>CM053764.1:32326731-32342415 GCA_028658305.1 Pachyuromys duprasi
AGAGACTTGGAATACTCTGAAGCCACAGAAGCCTCTTAGACAGTGAATCCCAGCAAGCTACTCCAAAAGATAATTTTAATTTTATGGACATATTTTTCCTTCCTTAAAAAAATGGGAAACTTAACTTTAGATCCCTTAAGAGGAAGGGTAGGACTTGAAAAAGCCATCACATTATTTATTGGGACTGTGAGCACTGGGGCAAATCCCTACTTACTTCCAATTGCAATCTTTATGTATTTCCTTCCCAAAAAAGATTGAGAAAATAATTGTACACAAAGAAAAAATAGCTATTCAACAAGAAAAAGTAGCTATGGTACGAAAAATGATTGGCAGAAAAGAGAGATAGGAAATAAGAGAACATGAAGTGCTTAATTGTGAACTTATGTTACCTGATGAAATTGAGGATCAAGAGTAACAGCCCATGGAACCTAAGGTGCCAACTCTCAGTGAAACTGAGAAAAGCTGACCACAATCACTAGTTTTCCCAGTTACCTGGTAACAAATGCCAGAAAGTGGTGAAAATTTACAAAATGAACAATTAGCCTGGAATCATATTAAAGGACGTGATCTTAAACATTTTAAAGAATCAGTAATAACTTATGGAATGCATTCTTACCCTGTGTCAGACAAATGTTAAATACCTGGGCTACCCCAAACAGGATTATCTGTTGTGAATGTAAAGATATTTTAGATTTGATCCCAGGTATAGGACATGGGACTGATTCAGAATGTCCTTGGCAGCAAACTATTTGCCTGGTGCAGGATCTGAGAGGGAGCCTTTGCCAGCTGCAGATAATTTAAAGTTGAGAACTTGGAGGGGGAATAAATGCCAGGGCCAAGACAAGAAGAGCACTCTGAGAAAGAAGAAGGCTGCCGGTGCTCCCCTGCTGCTCCTGGTTGCATTTGATGCAATGTAAAGACAAGTCAGAGATATTCTGAAAAGAAATTGGACTTCCTCCAAAGAACCTGATGACCCTAGCCAGCAAGAAATAACTAACCAGAACTGCACCTTCTGTCCTCCTAACTCTTTCTCTGACCTACCTGGTATTGGGGTATTGGAAGGGATTGGGTAGAGTATGGAGAAAAGATATTAAGAAACAAAAATTAAAAAAAAAAGTTTGCCAGCAATTATCCCCCAAGAGTAGAAAGATTTAACAACAGCTGTACTGAAAGCTGGTTCTTAATTACAATGAATGACTTGGTGGCAAGAAGAAGTTGCAATTATGGAAAACCATAATACATCTGTTCTAGTGTAAGAATAACCACACAGACCACTTAGACTTCAGTCTCAGATATGGATGGTTTATTGGAACACCTTTTCCAAGTGGATAGATAAGGACCACAGAGAGCCTAACGGGGACATCTACAAGTTCTCACAGCAGGCTTTTTATAGAAATAAACACATGCAGAAGACATGAGGAGAGCAGTAACACATTTTGTACATTGTACAAAGGAATATTACATTTTTGCTAACTAGACAAAGTATTATCAGCTAACCTTTAAACTTATTGGTACTACGTGAGGCAAGTGAGGCAAGCCTTAGGTTCTTCTAGATTCGATCCAAAGTGTAGCCAGGTAGATAAGAAGTGTGTAACCAGAGTATAGAAAGTGAATAGATAATAAAGCAGGAGTTAGAACACTGTTGAATGATGGTAAAATATAAGGTCAGCTCTATCTTCTGGCAGGGTCTGCTCGTGCCAGCTATAAACAACTGGAATCAGAGTTGAAAAGTTTAAAAATTTGAACTTAATTTTACCTTAGAAACAAAATGGAAGCTGAATACAAAGACGGCTGCAGTTATATCTCAAATGGCAGGCTGCAACACATCTAAAAGTGTTAATATTGCGAAGGAAAAATTGCTAGGTAAAGGTCGATATGTGGATTTAAGAAGGCAGATGCAATTTGATGGCACTATTATTATAAGGCATACTCTAGTAGTTTTAAGAGCCTGGGATAAGATGGAGGAACAAGGCAAAAGGTCTAGGTCATACACAAAGATTATGCACAACCCCAGAGAAATTTTTACCCATTTCTTGCATAAAATAACACCTGTTATACACTGAAAAATATCAGATTCAGATGCTAGACGGTATTAATTTAAACTTTAGCTTTTGAAAGTGAAAATGCAGAGTGTAAAAAAAAAAAAAACTTCTTAAACCTTTAAAAGGTCAATCAGTATTCATGGATGAATGGATTAGAACTAACTCTAGCTTACCAGGTCTCTTCAGGACTGGCTGCAATGTCCTCTTCTGTGGCCTAGCAAGGCTGCTCCTCCCTTGGGGAAAGGGGGGAGGGTAGAAGAGCCAGCCATTGAGCTTATGTCTGAAATAGTCCCTGTTCCCTTACTAGGGTACCCACTTGGATACTAAGCTACCATAGGCTACATCCGAAGAGGATACGTTCTAGGTTATATCCATACATGGTCCTTGGTTGGAGAAACAGTCTCATAACACAGTCTCATAAAAGACCCCTGTGCCCTGATATATTTGGTCCTTCGGGAGCTCCTGTCCTCTCCAGGTCTTATTAACTCCCCCTTTTTTCATATGATTCCCTGCCTTCTGCCAAAGGTTTGGTTATGTGTCTTAACTGCTAGGTAGAGTCTTTCAGAGACCCTCTGTAGTAAGCTCTTGTCCTGCTATTTGTTTTCTCCTACATCCATTCCAGCTATACCACTCCTAGGAATATATCCAAAAGATGCTCGAGTACACAACAAGGACATACACTCAACTATATTCATAGCAGCTTTATTCGTAATAGCCAGAACCTGGAAACAATCCAGATGTTCCTCAGTTGAGGAATGGATACAGAAATTGTGGTACTTTTACACAATGGAATACTACTCAGCAATTAAAAAAGAAAATCATGAAATTTGCAGGCAAATGGTGGGACCTGGAAAAGATCATCCTGAGTGAGGTATCGCAAAAGCAGAAAGACACACATGGTATATACTCACTTCTTTAGACCTATAAGATAGGATAAACATAATGAAATCTATACACCCAAAGAAGATAAACAAAAAAAGAGGACCTGGAGTAAGATGATCAATCCTCACTTAGAAAGACAAATGGGATGGACATTGTACCTCATTTTTAAATAGATTACTTCTTTTGTTGCTGTTTAACTTCTTGAATTCTTTACATATTCTGGATATTAGCCCTCTGTCAGATGTAGGGTTGGTGAAGGTTTTATCCCAATCTGTAGACTATCATTTTGTTCTGTTGACAGTGTCCTTTGCTTTATAGAAGATTTTTCGTTTCATGAGGTCCCATTGATTGATTGTTGATTTTAGAGCCTGAGCTGTTGGTGTTCTGTTCAGGAAGTTGTCTTCTGTGCCAATCAGTTCAAGGCTCTTCCCCACTTTTTCTTCTAACAGGTTTACTGTGTCTTGTTTTATGTTGAAGTGCTTGATCCACTTGGACTTTACTTTTATGCAGGGTAATAAATATGGCTATATTTGCATATTTCTATATGTAGACATATAGTTAGACCATTTGTTGAAGACACTAGCTTTTTTTCCATTGTATGGTTTTATCTCCTTTATCAAAGATCAAATATCTGTAGATGGATGGGTTTATTTCTGGGTTTTCTTTGCAATTCCATTGATCCACCATTCTATTTCTGTCAGTACCATGCAGTTTTTGTTACTGTTGCTCAGTAATACAGCTTGAGATCAGGAATAGAGACACTTCCAAAAGTTCTTTTATTATGCAGGATTTTTTTTAACATTTCTGGGTTTTGTTTTGTTTTGTTTTCAAAATGAAATTGAGTATTGTTCTTTCAAGTCCTGGAAATAATTTTGTTGGTATTTTTATGGGAATTGCATTAAATCTGTAGATTGCTTTTGACAGGATGGCCATTTTCAATATGTTAATCCTATGTATCCATGGGCTTGGGCGATCTTCCCATCTTCTAATATCTTCATCAATTTCTTTCTTCAGAGACTTGGAGTTTTTGGTTGTTTGTTTGTTTGTTTGTTTGTTTGTTTTTCATACAGGTCTTTCAGTTGCTTGGTTAGAGTCACACCAAGGCACTTTATGTTATTTGTGGCTATTGTGAAGGGTGTCCTTTCCTTAATTTCTTTCTCAGCCCTCTTCTCTTTTATATACAGGAGGGCTACTGATTTTTTTTTTTTAGTTAATATTGTATCCAGCTATTTTGCTGAGGGTGTTTATGAGCTGAAGGAGTTCTGTGGTTGAATTTTTGGGGTTACTCATGTATAATATCATCTCAAATAATGATACTTTGACTTGTTCCTTTCCAATTTGTTTCCCTTTTATCTCCTTTAACTGTTTTATTGCTCTAGCTAGGGCTGCAAATACTATATTGAAGAGATACAGAGAGAGTGGGCAACCTTGCCTTGTGCCTGATTTTAGCAGGATTGATTTAAGTTTCTCTCTGTTTAGTTTGATGTTTCCTATAGGCCTGCTGTATATTGCCTTTACTATGTTTGTGTATGTGCTTTGTATCCATGATCTTTCTAAGAATTTAAAAATTAATGGGTCTTGGTTTATGTCATATGATTTTTCAGAATCTAAGGAGATGATCATGTGGTTTTCTTCTTCAGTTTGTTTATATGGTGGATTACATTGTTGGATTTCCATATATTGAACCACCCTTGCATGCCTGGGATGAAGCCAAATTGGTCATGGTGGATGATATCTTTGATGTATTCTTGGATTCAGTTTGTGAGTACTTTATTGAGTATTTTTGCATCAGTTTTCATAAGAGAGATAGGTCTGAAGTTCTCTTTTAGGTTGGGTGTTTGTGTGGCTTAGGTATCAAGGTGACTATGGCCATATAGAATGAGTTTGGTAATGTTCCTTCTGTTTCTATTTTTGGACTAGTTTAAAGAGTATTGAAGTTAGCTTTTCTTTGAAGGTCTGGTAGAATTTTGAAACCACCTGGCCCTGGTGTTTTCTTGAAGGGGAGAATTTTGATGACTGCTTCTATTTCCTAGATGGATATAGGATTATTTAATTTATTTACCTAATCTTGATTTAATTTTGGTAAATGAAATCTATCAAGAAAATTGTTCATTTTATTTAGATTTTCAAATTTTGTGGCATAAAGGCTTTTTGTAGTAGGACCAAATGATTGTTTGAATTTCCTCAGTGACTGTTCTTATGTCCTTCTCATTTCTGATTTTGCTGATTTGGATAATTTTTCTCTGCCTTTTAGTTAGTTTGGCTAAGGATTTATCTTCTTTTTTATTTCCCAAAGAATCAGATCTTGGAATCATTGATTCTTTGAATTATTTTCTTTGTTTCTAATTCATTGAATTCAGCTCTGATTTTGATTAGGATATCCAATCCTCTACTCCTCCTGGGTGTGTCTGCTTCTTTTTTAACTAGGGTTCTTATTTGTGCCATTAAGTTGTCTGTATGAGATGTCTCAAACTTCCTTCTCAAGGCACTTAGTGCTATGAACTTTCCTCTTTGCACTGCTTTCATTGCGCCTCAAAAGTTTGGATAAATTGTGCCTTCATTTTCATTGAATTTTAGGAAGTATCTAATTTCTTTTTCATTTCTTCCCTGACCAAGCTGTCATTGAGTAGAGAGATGTTTAGTTTCCATGTGTGTATAGGCATTTTGTTGTTTCTATTGTTTAAATCTAGTTTTAGTTCATGTTGGTCTGACAGGCTACAAGGGATTATTTAAGTCTTCTTGTATCTGTGGAGGCTTGCTTTGTGTCTGAATGAATGATCACTTTTAGAAAAGTTTCTGTGAGGTGCTGAAAAGAAAGTATACTTTTTTGAATATGGTTGAAAAGTTCTGTAGACATCTTTTAGGTTCATTTGGTTTAGGAGCTATGTAAGTATCATTGTTTCCCTATTTAGTTTCTGTCTAGATGGTCTGTCCCTTGGTGAGAGTGGAGTGCTGAGGTCTACTGCCAAGTCACCTTAACCACTGTTAAGGTGTTGGATCCATCTGTGATTTCACCTTTAAATGTTTCATTTACAAATGCAGGTGGTCTTGTGTTGGGGACATAGATGTTCAGGATTGTGATGTCCTCCTGGTGGATTTTTCCTTTGATGAGAATGAAGTGTCACTCGTCATCTTTTTTGATTAATTTTGGTTGAAAGTCTGTTTTATTAAACGTTAGGATGGCTACTCCAGCTTATTTTCTAGGTCTAGTTGCTAGATAAGCCTTTTTCCAGCCCTTTACTCTAAGGAATTGTTTATATTTGTTATGGAGTCTTGGATGCAGCAGAATGTCAGATCTTTTTCCCCCCACCCAATCTGTCATTCTGTGTCTTTTTATTGGAGAGTTAAGACTGTGGATGTTGATAGATAATAGTGACCAATGACTGTTAGTTCCTTTTATCATGGAATTGGCGGTTATATTTTATTTCTATGTTTGTTTTCTTTTAAAAATTTGTGAAGTAATATACATCCTGTGTTTTCTTGTGTGTAGTTGATTTTGTTGGATTGGAGTTTTCCTTCTAGTATCTTCTGTAGGACTGGGTTGCTGTGTAGATATTGTTTAAGTTTAGTTTTGTCGTGGAATATTTTGCTTTCTCCATCTATGTTGATTGAAAGCTTTGCTGGGTATAGTATTCTGGGCTGGCATTTAAGGTCTCTTATAGTCTGGATGACATCTGCCTATGTCTTTATGCTTTACGTAGTGATTATGATACATTTACCTTTATATGTTCCCTTGCTGCTTTTAATACTTTTCTTGTTCTGTAGACTTAGTGTTTTGATTACTATGTGATGTGAGGAGTTTATTTTTAGGTCGACTCTATTTAGTGTTCTGTAGGCCTCTTGGATGTTAATGAGCATCTATTTAAGTTGGGACATTTTTTTCTATGATTTTCTTGGAAATATTTTCTGGACTTTGGAGTCTGGAATCTTCTTTTATGTCTATGCATTTTATTATTAGATTTCATCTTTTTATGGCATCCTTGATTTCTTGGATGTTTTATTTTTGTAACTTTTTCTTTGAGAGATGTATCAATATTTGCAATTGCATCTTTAGCACCTGAGAGTCTCTCTTCCATCTCCTAAATTCTGTTGGTGATGTTTACCTTTGTCTTTCCTGATCTTTTTTCCAAGGTCTTGGCCACCAAGTTTTAATCTGTTTGTGTTTTCTTTATTGATTCTAATTTTGTTTTCATATCTTGTGCCATTTCCTTCCTTGTGTCTTGAATGTGGATTCCTGTCTTTCCATGATGGCCTCTATTTTTGTTGTTGTTCATTTATTCTGTATATGCCTCTAATTGTGCCTCTACATGTGCCTTAATTTGTTTGGCTTTATTTGCCTGCATTACTTTGAGATCTTTGTTCGTTTCCTCTTTATGTTTTCTAATTACTGGATAATCATGATTTGAAACCATGTTTCTGTGTTTCTGATTAATTAAATATCCATTGTTTTGGGGGGGTTGCTGGTGAAGCCACATTGTCCTGATTTTTGTTGGATGTGTTCTTATACTGACCTCTAGTCATCTGCTTATCTGTAACCTTCACTGTTTGTTCCCAGGCTATACTTCACAACAGGCTCATCTGTCTCTGGAGTCTGGAGTATTTCTCAGGAAGATGAGAGAAGTTCACCAGCTGGAGAGTGGATTTTGATGTTTTAGTTGTAGCTAAGAGAGGAAGCATGCAGGAGTGTGCATGTAAGTAATGCCTTGAAGCACAGAGTGCTAGAGTGTGTCGGTGCCTGTAAGGGTGGAGCGTAAGCACAGATGTGGCTGCTGGTGCAGTTTGTGGGTACAGTGTGAACGGGCAGGGGCTCCTAATTGGCTCACTTCCCCTAACTTTTTTAGCCTGATTTCTTCTGAAACCCAGGACCACCTGCCTAGAGATGGCAGAATCCACACTGGTCTGGGACCATGCTCATTAATCACTAGTTGGACCTTTTGGAGGTATTTTCTCAACTGAGGCCACTTCCTCTCTGAAGATTGTGGCTTGTGTCAAGTTGACACAAAACCAGCCAGTAAAATAAGAGTAGGCACAAACTCTCATATGAAGGCTGGACTAGGCAACCCAGCAGAAGGAAAGGAGTCCAAAGAGCAGATAAAAGAATCAGGTACACCCCCTCCCCCTCCACTTCCACTGCTGGGGCTGATGGGGATGGGAACAGGAGGGATCAGGCAGGAAACAGAGGTACTGAGGGAGGGAAGACAAGGAGAGATTGGAATTAGGGGGCTTTTGGGTAAAAGGTGGAAACCCAGTGCTGTGAAAACATGCTGGAATCTATGAGGATGAGTCCAGCAAAGACTCCTAGTAATGGAGCATACAGATGCTTAACAAGCCTTTTTCTGTAACCCTGCAAGAGTTCCTTGATAGTATTAGAATGCAAATCCAGAAACAAAACCTTCGGTTTACAAATTATCTTGCCTGCAAGATGTGCTGAGGCAATGGTGGCTCAGAGACTGTGGGTAGTGGCTAACAGTGAAATGGCCTAACTTACAGCCCACCCCACCAGAGAAAGCCAACACTAGACACTGCCAGGAACAGAAAGCTGGGTGGCTCAGAGACCTAGGGTAGAGCCGAACATGACTGACCAGAACAAGCAAACAAAAAGACATTGAAATTATTCTTAACGTTATTCTGCTCTACCACTTCCTAACCCAATCATCATCAGAAAGACTTCCTCTCATAGCCGATGGGAGCAGATTCACAGACCCGCAAGTTTGGGAAACTCTTGCATCATAGAAGGAGGGAAAATTGTGAGAGCCAGAGAACTATGCCGGCTCTTAGGGGCTCAGAGAGATTGAAGCAACAACCATAGAGCCTACATGGGTCTGCATTAGGTCATCTGCATGTATGTTATGGTTGTTTTGCTTTGTGCTTGTGAGACTTCTAAAATCTGGAGTTTTCAAAAGAAGACAGTTTAAAGAGAGAGAGATTTATTGAACAGGAAAGGATGACAATGTGGAAGAGAGGAAACAAGAGATAATAAAAGAGTGTGGAAAGTCAGAGTAAAAGATTTTATATGCAAGTATTAAATTGCATATAAAATCAATATTTTATAAAGCAATATATGATAAAAAAGGTCATTTAAAATTAGGATTTATGTGCAAGATCAAAACCAGACCATTAATGTCGCATGCATTACACCAAAAGGACAACAAAACTATCTCCACAAAAATTTTAACTACTGAATTTTCATATCTTTGCATTCCCTCCCTCTATCTCTCTCTTCTTCTATCACTTTTTCTCCGTTCTTCCCGTCACTATCTTTTGTTTGTTTCCTCCTCTTCATCATATTCCTCTTCCTTTCTCTCATCCATCCTTTCCCATTCAATCCATTCTTTCTCATTTTTTTTCTTTTTTTTTCTGTTTCCAATTTTCTTTTGTTATCTTGTCTATCTTATATTCTTTGGGATTCTTGTGTTTGTATGGCTCTTGGTTTCTTAGTTTGGAGAACTTTTCTTCTATGATCTTTCAAAGATATTGTGTGTTACACTGACTCGGTATTCATCTCCCTCTTCTATGTCTATAACTCAAAGTTTTTCATTTTTCATGAAATACTTTAAATGTATTCTTTTTATTGAAATTTTTATAAAATTTTTCAATATTTTGCTTTATTTGGTCTGCATCCCCTACTATATCTTTGAATACAGATATTCTTTCTTTTATTTGATTCCTTTACATGTAAAAATATCCTTTGAATTTTCTAGTTGTTATTGGATATTTTAATTCTGTCTTTACTTAACTCCTCTTCAATGTTTCTATCCATTCTATCAATGTTGAATCTATTGTCAAATCTTCTATTGTATTCATTTTTTCACCAGTTACATTCTTTTATTAAATTAATTAATTTTAATTAAATATTTATTTTTATATTATTTATGGTTTACACACTTTGTATCCCAGCTATAGCCCCCTCCCTCCTCCTCTCCCAATCCCAGTCTCTCTCCTTCAGCTCCTCCTATGTCCCTCTCCATATCCAGAGAGAAGGGCGGTCCTCCTCCTTTTCCATCTGACCCTAGCTTATTTGGTCTTATCAGAATGGGATGCGTTGTCCTCTAAAGTAGCCTGGCATGGCTGCTCCCCAATCTGGGGCAGGTGGTCAAAGAGCTATCCACTGAGTTCATATCAGAGACAGTCCCTGTTCCCCTTACTAGGGTACCCACTTGGAGACTGAACTGCCATGGCTACATCTGAGCAGGGATTTTAGGTTACATCCATGAATGGTTCTTGGTAGGAGTATCAGTCTCAGAAAAGAAGCCTATGCCCAGTTTGAGACATCTCATACAAGCAACTTAACAGCACACCTAAAAGACTTGGTATGTGTGTTGAGGGGGAAACAGACACACCCAAGAGGAGTAGACAATTAGAAATAATCAAACTCAGGGATGAAATCAATGAATTAGAAACAAATAAAACAATTTAAAAATCAATGAAAAGAAGAGCTGGTTCTTTGAGAATTTCAACAAGATAGACAACCTAAGAAAAAGGCAGAGGGAAACTATCCAGATCAGCAAAATTAGAAATGAAATAGGGGACATAACAACAGACACAGGAAATTCTAACGATTATGAGGTCTTACTATAAAGCCTATATGCTAGACTTTTTAAAAATCCAAATTAAATGGAAAATTTTCTTCATAGATTCCACTTACCAAAATTAAATCAAGATCAGGTAAATAAATTAACTTGTCCTATATCTCCAAAGGAAATTGAAGCAGTTATCAAAAGTCTCCCTTCCAAAAAAAGCTAAGAGCTATCAGTGGACTGGGGGAGGTGTATGGAGGTAGAAGAAGGAGGGTGTGTGGGATTGAGATGGAATCAGGGAGGTAGATACAGCTGGGATACAAAATGAGTAAATTTTAATTAATATAAAATAAATTATTTAAAAAAGAAATATTTAAACATAATAGTCATACTAATATTTAAATATATACATCTTGTTATATATACAAAGACCATATTTTTGGGAAGAATATTCATCACTTATCATACTAAACAATACATGTTTTACTTTTAAAGTAAGATTTAAGTATTTGAAGCTATGGATTTCTTAGTGTTTATATTTAAAAAATGTTTCCTGAAACATCATGATTTTTTTAGAATGTTGGTGATTTAAAGGAATAAAAGGCATCTGTTTTAAAATGCAAATAGACAGTTCTAAAATGTTTCATACATAGTTATATTTTCCATTGTTAAAGTAAATCTGAAATAGAAAAGTGAGAAATTGGTGTAAACTCAATTGTTCAGGATAGAAATTATGTTATATAATTTAATATAAAACTTTCATAGAAAATTCAAATGAAGCAACTGTGTGTAATTGCCACTCAATACCATTTAAAACTATCATTAAAGGTGATGATATACCATTTAGAGCCTTTGACCCAAAAGTTACCATCCAAATTTTTTTAAGTTGACACTTAAAACATCTCTTTCATTTTTATAACAATTATGTGTGAATTATTTCTGCTTCAAAAGCTGTGAATTATATGCTTAGTGTGAATATAATCTCTATTCTTTTATGTGGTCTTTACCCAAGTTAGTTTCAGTAATTGTGAATCCAGCAATTAAACTTTACATAAAGATGTTTTTTTTTAAATGCTGAATACAAATAGAATAAAACTTAAGTTAAATCAACTCAATCCACAGAAGTAGTTTAAGTTACAATTAAGTTTTAGTTCAAATAAAAATTAATGTATCCCCTTAATTTGCCTTCCTTACATTTTTTTCTTAAACTTTAAAAATGTATTTACAAAGCAATGGATTTTTAAAAATGTGTTCAACATACTTGTTATTAAAACACATGCAGTTTCACGCTACCATTTTAACATCACATGTGTTTTATCTACTATCTTTTCTATGCTCTCCTTAGAGCCACTTTTTTCTCCACTCTTCACAGTTTCCTAGCCTTTACCCTCATTAATCTTGCCTAGATGCACATATTTAACAAGTAGAAACTAAAAAACTTGATAAGGCAAGGAAACTCTAATGTAAATGTAACACTGATGCCCAGATATATACTGTCATTTATATTTTTATTTTATTTTTGTCAAGTTACATGTTAAAAATACTTTACTAGTTCAATGCATAAAGTACTTTTATTTAACATCATCAAATACATATTAATGAATTATTAACATATTTTCACAATTTAAATTTTAGTGAGTTGGACAATTTTTCAACATTAATCATACTAATCTAACCACTAGATAGTCCACTGTTCACATATAAACACACTGACAAGATATAGAAGAGACATCAATATTTATGAACAGCCTTGGAAGAACAGAATAATCAAGTATAATAATTCATGCTCATGAAAGCATTTTTCAACTTCCAGGGAGCTCAGTGGAGAATAATTTTCAGTATGGTCAGACTTTTACACCTGTCTGAGTCTCACCCAGTGGACAAGATACAACTGGATAATTCAGATCTCTAAGGAATTTTTTAGAGCCTGATATTATACTAAAAGAATAACATTGGAAAGCTGTTATTCTCATTTACTAATTATAGATATCATCTATAGTATCATCTACAAAGATAATTTCCCCATCTAGAATAATAATATTAATAGATTTCCTATTGAAAAAAGTTTGAGAGCTTGTGTCTAATATAAGCCAGTAATAAAATTAAAACAAATATGTAATGAATGGCAAATATGTGTGTTAATTTATCATGAATTTTGTTTTTACTGTCAAATTAAACTCATTATTTTTAAATATTGATTAATTCATAGAACGATACCAAGAACTCTAGAAATTTCTTGAGTATACTCCACTAACCTTCCTCTAGTGTTAATATCCTCTATGCTTATAATAATATTTAATTATCAAGAGACTTGCATGGGTATAATTAAGAGATTAGGCACACATCAGTTTTACATGATTTTGTATTTGTCAATATGTACATATATTCATATGTAGCTTTGCATTTCCTGAAGTACAAGCTGTTGATTTCACTATTCTAATAAATGATCTATACTAAACTTACAATACTGGTTAGTAAATCTACGATTTTGAAAGACCAAGAGATTAAAGGTGGTTATTTTTAGTGTTTGAGGCCTAAAATAGTTGGGTGGGGAGGTCCAGTGGTGCTCTGATTGGAAGAACTCACCTTACCTCCTTCTTTACCCATACACTAGAGATACAGTTGCTAGAAAACTAGTCCATACCCTTAGGGAGGGAATAATGGTTTGGGGACCTTCCTATAGCCAATCCAAAATACAATGTTTTGACCAATAGATGCTTGCCAGGTAGGAATCACCCCTGCCTTGGGCATGCTGTGAGGGATCAGAATCTTTAAATTACCCAACTAACCTGAGCACAGGGCTCTTGGCTCTTCACCACTTCAGCGGTGAGGGCTGTGAGCCCAAGCTGCAGCTTGTAATGATTTATAATAAAAAGATCCTCATGTGATTTGCAATGGACTCAGCTCCTGGTGGTGGTCTTTTGTGGAATCATGATTCAGGCACAATATACTTTGGGGGCTCGTCTGGGATCCCCAAGACCTCGCAGGACTCCGGAGCCAGAGGATCGGAAGCCCGGGTAGGTGTGTTTGTCTTGGCCAAGTTCTGTGTCTCTGTTCTGTCATTCTGTGTATTTTTGAGATCTCAAGGTAGTACACAGTGAATGGCCAAGGATTGGTCATGTCAGGGTACACCAGCTGACGAGCTGGCAGACAGAGGCCACAGGGATCTCCAGAGATGTCCCACAAAGGGGGGGGGGGAGGGCGGGGCAGTGTTCCCTAACAGCACTGTGAGGGACATGGGGTCCCAAATCTGTTTGATAGGCCTAGAAAGTGGGTCTCTCCCACAAGACAGGAAGTGCTGGCCGATCTGTTGTTTTGTTTTTGTGTTGCTGTCTGTCTAGCCACTGCTGAATGAAAATTGTTTGACTGCTTTTGGCCAGCTGGTGAGTGTGTATTGTCTCAGTGTCTCTGTGCAGTATTGTTTGTGTCTACCTTCTATTTTCTGTTCTGAAAGCCCTCCAGGTGTCTTTAGGACCTTTGGTACATGACTGAGTGTACTCACTTGAGAGTCACAAGCTATAGGGCTCAAGAGGAAAAGTCTCTGGCCCTGGGTTGGATAAGGAATCCCACCTGTCAGTGTTGGTGGATGTGGAATCCCACCATTTGGTTTTAGATTGAATAATTTTGTCTGTCTAAATATATGTATGGACGTCATATGTTTGTCTTTGAGTGATTTTAAATGGTTAATATGCTCTATAGGTCATGGTTATAGATTTAGAGTTATTGGGTATGTTTAGAGGTTAAATTCAAACTCTTTTTAAAAATGTATACATGTGCCTATGTGTTTATAAGGTTTATAAATGCATATGTTTAAAAAAGCAACAATATAGTTTTCCACGTGGTATATGATATGTCTCGTCACCATCTTAAGATTCCCATGAGGAATGTAATGAGTCCGCCATCTTGAGGCTGCCACATGGAATGTAATGAGACCACCATCTTGAGATTCCTGTTTGTAATGTAATGAGTCGGAGTCTGCCATCTTGAGATAGACACATGGTGTGGTTCAAAAAATTTCAGATGAGTCTCAGTTTAAACTGGTATTGGTTTTAGAGATTGCATTGTTTGCACTGGTAAATTCTGGTTTTAAAATCTAGTTTTAACTTTTAAAATTTGACTTCTAGTTTTGGTTATGCTTTATGACTTCTTTCCTACAAAAGGGGTACTTTATTATTTTGATATTGCAAAAACAGGTTTTTGAAAAGGTTTAAATGTTTAAGGCTATAAAACGTTTAAAGTTTATCAGGCATTTTAGATAATGATCTTGGTCTCAATCCTATGGAGAAAGACAAAAATACTTTGGTATTTAATTTATTAGTTTTACTAAATAAAACCAAGCCAGATGGCTTGAGCTAATTGAAAAAAATTGCAGTTTTACAGTGTATCTTGTGAAGAGCTGTTTGTTTGTTAAGCTGCTTTGTTTATTGAAAAACATGTTTCAACCCTGGTCTTCACCTTGAGACAGAGAAAAGAAAAAGTTACACCAAGTTCCTTAAAACTTGTTCCAAATTCCTTAGTATGTTCATGTGACCTTAGATCACCATATCTGCTACAGGAAAGTAATTTTAACAAGAGTTTAGCAATTCCAAAACTTCTTTTTGTATTGATGTGACTTGTTTCTGCTTTGCCTAAAAAATTGTAAAAGAAGCCCTCGCTGGGCTCTGGCAAGATTATGTCAGGATGAAAAGAATTTTAATGGGAGTTTTTATGTTGTCTAAAAAGCAAAAGAGACAGCAAGAGATATTTTAAAAATTGCTTGTCTAAAGTAAGAATGTCTGGTTAAGCCAGAAAAACGAAGCTAGAAACCTTAAGGTATATAGAATGTTGCAGAAGGTTAGTGCATGTATGTATAAAGAGCCAGAGAGTTAATATAATTTGAGAAAAAAAACTATATTTAAAAATATGTTGTACTTCATTTAAAAGGACTGGTGATTCTTCATTGCAAAATGTTTTCTTATGCTCTTTTTTTTTAATTTATTTATTTTTATCTCAATCACAGGTTAGGTACTTTGAATCCCAGGCGTAGCCCCCTCCCTCATTCCCTCCTACACTCCCACTCCCTCCCTCATCTCCCTCTTCCCCGCCCCCTCCAAGTCCACCAACAGGGAAGGACCTCCTTCCCTTCCATCCACCCCCAGCTTATCCTGTCTCCTCAGGGCTGGCTGCAATGTCCTCCCCTGGGATCTAGCCAGTCTGTCACTCCCTGGCTTGTATGGGGGAGGGTCAAAGAGTCAGCCATCAAG
>CM053764.1:32342915-32359873 GCA_028658305.1 Pachyuromys duprasi
GGAGGGAGATGAGGGAGGGAGTGGGAGGGTAGGAGGGACTGAGGGAGGGGGCTACGCCTGGGATTCAAAGTACCTAACCTGTGATTGAGATAAAAATAAATAAATTAAAAAAAAAAGACTCCCTGCATTCTACCCAAAGTTTGGCTATGAGTCTTAACATCTCCTTTGATACCATGCTGGGTAAAGTCTTTCAGCAGCCTTCTGTGTTGGGCTCCTTGTTTTTAATAACTATATTGTATTAATAGTAGTATTGCATTTAATAGTAGCATTGCACTCTGTAAATGGACAATTTCTGTGTCCATTTTTCAGCTGAGGGACATCTAGGTTGTTTTCAGATTCTGGCTATTATGAATAATGCTGCTATACAAATGTCCTTGTATGGTTGAGCATCTTTCAGATATATGCCCAGGAGTGATAAAGCTGGGTCTTTAGGTAGCTCAACTCCCAGTTATCCAAAAAAGTGCCACATTTCCAAAATGGTTGTATAAGTTCACATTCCCACCAGCAATGGAGGAAGATTCCCCTTTCGCCACATCACCTCCAGCATGTGTTGTCACTTCAGTTTTTGATCTTAGCCATTCTGATCTCTGTGAGATAAAATCTCAGTCCTTTTGATTTACATTTCCTTGATGACTAAGGATATTAAGCATATCTTTACGTGTTTCTCTGCCATTCAATATTCCTCTGATAAGAATTCTCTGTTCAGCTTTGTACCCCATTTTTAAATTGAATCATTTGGATTGCTTAATTTCTTGAGGTCTTTATATATTCTAGATATGAGCTCTCTGTCAGATGCAGTGTTGGTGAAGATCTTTTCCCAATGTGTAGGCTGTCATTATTTTCTGTTGACAGTGTTCTTTGATTTACAGAAGCTTTTCAGTTGTAGGTCCCATTTTTCTATCTATCTATTTATAATTTTAAATTTTTATTTATATATTTATTTATCATTTATTCACTTTGTATCCCTGCTGTAGCTCCCTCTGTCATCTCCTCCATGTCCCACCCACCCTCTCTCTTTACTTGCTATGCTCTTTCCCTAGTACCCTGATAGGGGAGGACCTCTTTCCCTTCTATCTGACCCTGGCTTATCAGGTCTCATCAAGGTTGGCTGCATCATCTTCCTCTGTGGCCTGGCAAAACTTTTCCCTTCCTTCCACAGGGAGGTGAACAAAGAGCTGGCCACTTAGTTCATGTCAGAGATAACTCCTGTACCCCTTACTAGGGAACCACTTGGAAACTGAGCAGCCAATGGGCTTTCTTTAAACAGGGGATCTAGGTTCTCTCCATGCATGGCCCATAGTTGATTTATTGCTTTTTAACTTCTTTAGTTATTTATATATCCTGGATATCACCCCTCTGTCAGATAGAGGATTGGTGAGGATCCTTTCCCAGTCTGAAAGCTGTCTTTTTGTTTTGACAACAGTGTCTTTTGATTTACAGAAGCTTTTCAGTTTCATGAGGTCCCATTTATTGATTATTTCTCTTAGAGCCTGTGCTGTTGGTATTCTGTTCAGGAAGTTGTCTCCTGTGCCAATAAGTTCTAGGCTCTTCCCCACTTTTCCTTCTAACCGATTTAGAGTATCTGGTTTTAGATCCACTTGGACTTTAGTTTTCTGCAGGGTGATAAATAGGGATCCATTTTCATTTCTCTGAATGTAGACTTCCATTTGAACCAGGGCCATTTGTTGAAGATGCTGTCTTTTTTCCATTGAATGGTTCTGGCTTCTTGTCAAAAATCAAGTACTCATAGGTGTGTGGGCTTATTTCTGGGTCTTCCATTTGGTTTCATTGATCCTCCTTTCAGTTTCTATGACAATACCATGAGGTTTTTATTACTATTGCTCTCTAGTACAGCTTGAGATCAGGGATGGAGATACCCCCAGATGATCTGTTGTTGCACAGGATCATTTTGGAGATTCTAGGTTTTTTGTTTCTCCGTAAGAAGTTGAGAATTTTTCTTTCAAGGTCTGTAAAGAATTGTGCTGGTATTTTAATGGGAATTGTGTTAAATCTGTAGATTGCTTTTGGCAGGATGGCCATTTTGACTATGTTAATGCTACCAATCCATAAGCACGGGAGATCTCTCCATCTTCTGATATCTTCTTCAGTTTCTTTCTTCAGAGAATTGAAGCTTTTTTTTTCAAACAGGTCTTTCACTTGCTTGGTTAGATTCGCCCCAAAGTACTTTATGTTATCAGTGGCTATTGTAAAGAGTGTTGTTTCCCTGATTTCTTTCTCAGCCCTTTTGTTTTTGGTGTACAGGAGAGCTTCTGAATTTTTTTTTTTTGAGTTGATTTTGTATCCTGATACTTTGCTGAAGGTGTTTTTCAGCTAAAAGAGTTTTCTGGTTGAAATTTTTGCGTTACTCATGTATATTATCATATTATCTGCAAATGGGACACTTTGACCTCTTCCTTTCTGATTTGTACATGCTTGATCTCCTTTAGTTGTCTTATTGTGTTAGCTAGGACTTCAAGTTCTATGTTGAAGACATATGGAGACAATGGGCAGCCTTGCCTTGCCCCTGATTTCAGTGCGATTGTTTTAAGTTTCTCTCCATGAGTTTGATGTTGGCTATAGGTTTGCTGTATATTGCCTTTACCATGTTTAGGTATGTGCCTTGTATCCCTGTTCTTTCCAAGACTTTAAACATGAATAGGTGTCCGATTTTGTCAAATGCTCTTTTGGCATCTAAGGAGATGATCATGTGGTTATTCTCGTTTGGTTTGTTTATGTGGTGGATTACATTTATGGATTTTCATATGTTGAACCATCCTTGCATGCCTGGGATGAAGCCTACTTGGTCATGGTAGATGATTTCTTTGATGTGTTCTTGGATTCAGTGTGTAAGTATTTTATTGAGTAGTTTTGCATCGATGTTCATAAGAGACATAGGTCTGAAATCCTCTTTTTTTGTTGGGCCTTCGTGTGGTTTAGGTATCAAGGTGACTGTGGCTTCATAGAATGAGTTTGGTAATGTTCCTACTGTTTCTATTTTGTGGAATAGTTTAAAGAGAATTGGAGTTAGCACTTCTTCAAAGGTCTGGTAGAATTCTGCACTGAATCCATCTGGCCCAGGGCTTTTTTTTGGAAGGGAGACTGTTGATGACTTCTTCTATTTCCTTGAGGGATATAGGTCTATTCAATCTTTCTACCTTATCTTGATTTCGTTTTGGTAGATGGAATCTATCAAGAAAATTGTCCATTTCTCTTAGATTTTCAAATTTTGTGGTATATAGGCTTTTGTAGTATGACCATGCCATTTTTATTACTCTTGCTCTACTGAACAACTTGAGATCCGGGATGGAGATACCTCCAGAATTTCTTTTATTGTATAGGAGAGTTTTAGTTATTCTGGGTTTTTTGTATTTCCATATGAAGTTGAAAATTGTTCTCTCAAGTTCTGTAAAGTATTGTGTTCATATATTGATGGAAATTGTATTGAATATGTGTATTCCTTTTGGTAGGATACCCATTGTTACTATACATATTCTTAAGTACTAGATTTTTATGAGTAGCACTGAGTGTATTTTTAAATTACATTCCCAAATAATTTACAGATTGTGCACTAAAATAATTACACTTATAAAATTTGAGATTATAGCCTGCAGTATTTTTGCTTTATTGGATTTAATCTTCCTTGTAATTATCAATTCTTTTGTGTACACATTAAAGTGACTACAAATAATCAGTTTTTAATTTCTTTTTCTTATAATTTCATGTTTTAAGTTTTATAAATAGTAAGCTGTGTTAGTGAATCTAAAAGGAAAACATCTATGCCTGCCTCCAGCTTAGATGTTTAGAAAGGAAGCATAACTTCAGTCATCATTTTATAATGATAAATGCATCTATGTATGAAGAAGATATTTTTCCTAATAGAAGTAGCCGTATAGGTGGTATCAGTAATAAAAGTCTCATGAACTACTATCGCTATTCTCAACACCATCTCATATTCTTTCAGTCAAAATCGCTATTCAAACTTTTTAATTAATTACTTTGTGGTAAGCATTATACATTACAAATAAAGCTGTGAGGGAATATCAAGACTGGGATATTCAATTATCTATCAGAAAAATGAGGAAGGCATGGTGCCTATCCTTTCTTGTAAAGTTTTAAAAATTTAACTTTATGCCAATATTTTTGATCACTTGCCCCTGGCAGAACTGCCTTGACAAGCCAAAGTAGAAGAGGACAAGCTCAGTCTTTGATGCAACTTGATGAGAGTGGGTGGATGGAAATGGGAACTACCCTTTTCTGAGGAATAGGAAAGAGGGAGTTAGGAATAGTGGGACTGGGAGGGGAGGAAGGAGAGCAGGATGGCACTACAACCAAGATGTAAAGTGAATAAAAATATTTAAAAAATACTTAGCCCCCCAAAATTTTAAAATAATGATTCAAAATAAATCTCTTACCCCTTAAGCTTTTCTCTGAGGTTGATCTGTTGTTGTGAAGCAAAAGTATATAGCACATGTCTTAATAACTTTGCCTAGTTCACCACAGAAATTTTTGAATTTTTGTTCTCCAATCTAAATTTTTCATTCAATATATTTTGATTTTGTTCTGTCTTCTCTCCCATCTCCTACAAGATCTTTCCCTAATTCAATTTAACAACCAAACTTTGTGTTCTTTCTTTCTCTCAAGAAAAAAAATCAAACAAACAAAAAAGACAGAAAATAAAACAAAATGAGGAGCAAAGCCATTAACAACCACACACACACACACACACACACAATGAAACAAACACATTGGATGGAAACTGTTCTGTTTTGATTAACTACTATTGGATAAGAAGCTACACCAGATATCAGCCCTCTGTCAGATATAGGGTTGGTGAGGATCCTTTCCCAGTCTGAAGGCTGTCATTTTGTTCTGACAACAGTGTCTTTTGCTTTACAGAAGCTTTTCAGTTTCATGAGGTCCCATTTATTGATTGTTTCTCTTAGAGCCTGTGCTGTTGGTGTTCTGTTCAGGAAGTTGTCTCCTGTGCCAATAAGTTCTAGGCTCTTCCCTACTTTTCCTTCTAACCGATTTAGAGTATCTGGTTTTATGTTGAGGTTTTTGATTCACTTGGACTTTAGTCTTGTGCAGGGTGATAAATATGGATCTATTTTCATTTCTCTGAATGTAGACATCCATTTGAACCAGGACCATTTGTTGAAGATGCTGTCTTTTTTCCATTGAATGGTTTTGGCTTCTTTGTCAGAAATCAAGTACTCATAGGTGTGTGGGCTTATTTCTGGGTCTTCTATTCAGTTTAATTGATCCTCCTTTCTGTTTCTATGCCAATACCATAAGGATTTTATTACTATTGCTCTCTAGTACAGCTTGAGATCAGGGATGGAGATACCCCCAGATGATCTGTTGTTGCACAGGATTGTTTTGGAGATTCTAGGTTTTTTGTTTCTCCATAAGAAGTTGAGAATTTTTCTTTCAAGGTCTGTAAAGAATTGTGTTGGTATTTTGATGGGAATTGTGTTAAATCTGTAGATTGCTTTTGGCAGGATGGCCATTTTGACTATGTTAATGCTACCAATCCATAAGCACGGGAGATCTCTCCATCTTCTGATATCTTCTTCAGTTTCTTTCTTCAGAGAATTGAAGCTTTTTTTTCAAACAGGTCTTTCACTTGCTTGGTTGGAGTCACCCCAAAGTACTTCAAATTATTAGTGGCTATTCTAAAGGGTGTTGTTTCCCTGATTTCTTTTTCAACCCTATTGTCTTTGGTGTACAGGAGGGCTTCTGATTTTTTTTTTTAGTTGATTTTGTATCCTGCCACTTTGCTGAAGGTGTTTATCAGCTAAAGGAGTTCTCTGGTTGAATTTTTGGGGTCACTCATGTATATCATTATATCATCTGTGAAGAGTGAAACTTTGACTTCTTCCTTTCTGATTTGTATCCCCTTGATTTCCCTTACACCCATCAAAATGGCTAAGATCAAAAACAAAGGACAACACATGTTGGAGAGGTTGTGGAGAAAGGGGAACCCTCCTCCATTGCTGATGGGAATTTAAACTGGGCACAACCTCTTTGGAAATCAATCTAGTGCTTTCTCAGACAATTAGGAATAGTGCTTCCTCAAGACCCAGCTATCCCACTCCTAGGCATATATCCAAAATTTGCTCAAGTACACAACAAGGACATTGGCTCAACCATGTCTGTCGGAAGTTTATTTGTAATACCCAGAACCTGGAAACAACCCAGATGTCCATCAACTGAGGAATGGATACAGAAATTGTGGTATTTTTACACAATGGAATACTACTCAGCAATTAAAAAGGAGGAAATCATAAATTTTGCAGACAAATGGTAGGATTTGGAAAATATCATTCTGAGTGAGGTATCCCAGAAGGAGAAAGACACATATGGTATATACTCACTTATTTAAACCTATAAGATAGGACTAACATAATGAAATCTATACACCTAAAGAAGATAAACAATAAAGAGGACCTGGAGTAAGATGATCAATTCTCACTTAGAAAGGCAAATGGGATGGGCCTTGGATGCAGGAGATAACAAGTAACAGGACATGGTCCTACCACAGAGGGCCTCTGAAAAACTCTCCCTAGAAGTTTATCAAAGCAGATACTGAGACTCATAACTAAACCTTCCACAGAGTGCAAGGAATCATATGAAAGAAGGGGGAGTTAATATGATCTGGAGAGGATAGGAGCTCCACAAGCCCCAAATATATCTGGGCACAGGCGTCCTATATGAGGCTGTTTCTCCAACTAAAGACCATGTATGGATATAACCTAGAAGCTCTGCTCAGATGTAGCCCATGGTAGCTCAGTATCCAAATGGGTACCCTAGTAAGGGACATACTTACTAGGGTAATAGTGACATGAACTCAATGGTGGGCTCTTTGACCTCCCCACCCTGCAAGAGAGGAGCAGCCCTCCTAGGCCAGAGAGGAGGACTTTGCAGCCAGTCCTGAAGAGACCTGATAAACCAGGGTCAGCTGAAAGGGGAGGAGGTTCCCCCTTCAGTGGACTTGGAAAAGAGCAAGTAGTAGAAGATAGAGGGAGGATGGGATTGGGAGGGAATGTAGGAGTGGGATACAGCTGGGATACAGAGTTCATAAAATGTAACTAATAATAAACATAAAAAAACAAAACCACACTGGAGTGTAGTTAATACACCTAATGGAACTCCATTGAAGAAAAGTGATTTTCCCTTTCCCAGCTTGTATCAGTTATAAGTATCTTCTTGGTTACATGTAGGACATTGCATGAAATGCCCTTTCTCAGTGATTAGATTAGATTAGATTTGGTTTCATTGGAATCTATAGAGATTTGTGTGGGCTGTCACAGTTTCTATAAGTTCATATATGTATCAGGAATATTATGTCTGAATGACACTATTTCCTTAGATTAATCCTCCATCTCTGGCTCTTAGAGTCTTTCTGTATCTTCTTCCTTATTGAATTAATGGATTTGATAAAGACATCCTAGATAGAGCTGTGTACTCCAAATTTTCTCATTCTCTACATTGTAAGTCTCTGTTAATTACCATTTACAGCAAAAAGACGCTTCTCTGATATTTCAGTTTTGAATTGATCTATCATCATCTTTCCTTAATGACTATAAACATAAACAATGTGAAAATGTCATCAGTATTTATTTTATTTCTATATTTCTTTTTTAAATTTCTTTTTTATTAATTACTGTTTATTCATTTTGTATTCCAGCTGTAGCCTCCTCCCAATTCCACCCTCCCTCTTCCCCACCTGTGTCCCTCTCTGAGTGCACTGATAGGGGAGGTAATCCTCCCCTTCCATCTGACCCTAGCCTATCAGGTCTCATCAGGACCAGCTGCATTGTTCTCCTCTGTGGCTTCATAAGGCTGCTCCCCCCTCAGGGGGAGGTGATCAAGGAGCCAGCCACAGAGTTCATGTCAGAGACAGGCCCTGTTTCCTTTAGTGGGGAACCTACTTGGAGACTGAGCTGCCATGGGCTATATCTGTGCAGAGGTTTTAGGTAATCTAGGTCCTTGCTTGGTTGGAGTATCAGTCTCAGATAATATCCCTGACCCAGAGTTTTTGGTTCTGTTACTCTCCTTGTGGAGCTCCTGTCCCCTCCAAGTTTTGTTTTACTTTAATGAAGGTAAGTTTTCTCGGCTCTTTCTCCTGATCTCTATCTCATCCTTCTGCTTCTCACCCAAAGTAGTATGGTTAAAGTACTCCCAGATTCTCTGGCCTTTACCATAATAGTAATTGAGCATTCTGGACCAATATAATTTTTAATAAGAAAAAAATTTGGCTATTTTATTTTTAACAATTTTGTAAAAAAAAAAAAAAACTCAATAAATGAGTGTTAGCCCTAGAACTTAACCATGGATAAGAAACGTATACTGATGTAAAATCTTAATAAGTACTTGTTATCCTAGAACTTAACCATGGATAAGAAACAACATGTGCACTGATGTACGTTAATGGCAAATATCACACATAGTATTGAAACTCTATCTTGACAGCTTCAGTGTTTCACACACAACTTCCTCATGGCATATCTTTATTCTCAATGTCAGCTTTCAAAAGGAGGTGCTGTTGGAAATTTCATTCTTTGCCAGTAATAAATGAGGTATAATTTCATGGTCTGATATTTACTATTTCTTGAAGTATATGGTATATCATTGGTGAAGATAAGCTTATGTGAAATGAGTTGAAGTTTTAAAGATTAAATTTTTGGTTGATTTCATTACATTTACAAGGAACATGTATCAGCACTATCTAGTACGCAACATTAGGCAAATTGTCTTAAACCTGTCTTTCTCCCATCTTCACATTTATTAAGTGGTTTTTCTAACTACATAGGGCAGATGTTCTTTTATTATGTTAAAGTAGCATCTAACTTTTTGAGAATATTGAATGAGGGGCTTACTGCTCAATTTAGAGAAGTGAAAGATACTCAGAGTCCTATAAACATTTGCAGAAAATAGTCACAAGTTAAACCATAGAAGTCAGGCATTCACAGAATATCTCAATTCAACAGGAAAAAAAATGTTGCCAGGTTTTAGACTTATAGAATCTGATAAAAGTGTTCATAAATAGAACATAAACTATTGTTAGCTGAAAATATGAAATATACTTGAGTTATTTCTCTGGAAAAGAGAATGTGAAATTTTTATATTGCCCTGACCTTATAGTTCGTAGTGAACTGCTTACATGGGACTGAATCAGGAACATTAGGTAAGATCTTTCAAAATTTGCAATGTGTAATATTCTTTATTTTTCTCTGAAGTCCCATTTCATATACCATTATTGGAAGGAAAATAGTCTACTTGATGGAGCAATGGACTGATGCAATATGTCAGATTTCATGTTCTTTTCTACTAGGCTGACAAAAAAAAATCATAGAAATTTAATTTAAAATAGGGGAAATTGAGCATTGCTTTATAAAGACCATTTGTATGCCATGCAAGAGATCTTAAGCAAAAGTACTTTTGTGGTTATCCAAGCACATAAATACCTGGGAAACTTTGAAATGCTGCATGCCATTTTCTGCCTTTCAAAACTGAATTATGCAGAACAATCAAATGGGGTTTTCCATTCTTGTAACACAGATTTCAAGGAGTGTGTAAAGAGCTCCTGTCCTGTTCCTTGTCTTCTCCTACTTCTGATGTCTATCTTTTTTACCCTTCTCCATGAGGATTAAACATCTTCCCTAGGGTTCTCCTTGTTGTTTAGCATTTTAGGACTATAGATTTTAGTATGTTTTATCCTATATTATATGGCTAATATCTGGCTCTTTGCTCACCTCCTCCAGGGGATGGGGCAGCCTTACCAGGCCACATAGGAAGATGACGCACCTAGCCTTAATGGGACCTAATAAGCTAGGGTCAGATAGAAGGGAAGGAAGTCCTCTCCTATCAGGGGACTAGGGAAAGGGCATAGGGGGAGAAGAGGGAGGGAAGGTGGGAGTGGGAGGAGACATGGGAGGAGGGTTGCAGTGGGATGCAGTGAATAAATGTAATGAATAAATACACAAAATTAAATTTAAAAAATTAAAAAAATAAAAGAGCACACTTTCTTATGATTATTGTTATTCTTGTTTACATTTTGTTGCCATGATAAATACCACAAATACGAACAACATATGGAAGAGTGGATTCATTGAAACAATCCATTACTGAGGTGAGTTAGGGTAGAAACTCAAGATAGAAACCTAGAGGCAAGAAAAGAAGCCAAGCCCACAGGAGACTTGTTGACTGGCATGTTTCTCTGCTGCTACTCAGCTAGCCTTCTTATAAAAACTAGGAAAACATGTCCACAGCGGTATGATTCAGTGTGAGCACGGCCCTTCTATACTGTCAGTAATCATGAGAATGTTCCATTCTCATTGTTGTCGGCAAACCTGATCCTCACAATCTTTCAACTGAGACCTTCTCTCTTCACAGTTAAATATTTTCTATATTGGTTTGACAATAAAACTAACAAAGGCAATAAATAGTTTTGCAGTTCAAAGTGTATTCTTTTATTATTTTTATTTTGTATTTGTTTAGCAGCTGAACTGAAACTTTCATTGAAGCTGAGTGAAAACATAAGGCAGCAGATGCACAGAGGGAAGGGCCTTCTGTGAACCAAAGGGGGGACATGAAAAGCTGAAAAAGTCAGTTTCTTCTTGAATGGTGGGGGTTTTAAAGCACCTGAAG
Organism: Pachyuromys duprasi; assembly: GCA_028658305.1. Lineage (NCBI taxonomy): Eukaryota > Metazoa > Chordata > Mammalia > Rodentia > Muridae > Pachyuromys > Pachyuromys duprasi. Next base: position 32,353,569 of record CM053764.1, read on the forward strand.
AGTCTTAATGTTTCTATTTAGGACTGGGCAGTGAGAAGAAAGATAGGATACTTGACTGGACCAACCTTCTGTGTAACAAGGGTCTTTATCAGGCCTTGACTTTGACCTTAGTGAGCTAGTCTATCAGTAGACAGCCTGCTGGTGGGAGACAGAAGTTTACAAAACCTGTTTTTAAGCTTCCAGTCTTTAGTTTAAAGTTAGTAGGGTGAAGAAGGAGCTAGCCAGCTTTAAAATTTGCCATCTTTATTACCTGTCTATGGATCTGTCCACTTTCCAGGAGTCTGTCTAACTCAAAGTAAATTCTCCTGCACAGATGTAGCCCATGGCAGCTCAGTGTACAAGAGGGTTCCTTAGTAATGGGACTATCTCTGACATGAACTCAGGAGCTGGATCTTTGATCACCTCCACCTGAGGTGGGAGCAGCCTTTCCGGGCTACAGAGGAAGACAATGCAACCAGTCCTGAGGAGACCTGATAGACTACGGTCAGGTAGAAGGGGAGGAGGACCTAGCCTATCATTGGACTGGGGGATAGGCATAGGAGAAAAAGAGGGAGGGTGGGATTAGAAGAGGGTGGGGGAAATGACTAGAGCTGGGATAGAAAGTGAATAAACTGTAATTAATAAAAATTAAATTAAATTTTAAAACATCAAACCAGGAAGATTGTCTTATATTCACCTAACCAAATCTTTGACTTTTGATCTGTAAAACTATGTGCATCTGTAAAGCATACCTTTACAAAACAAACAAACAAAAAACAAATGATGTATGATAGTGCATAGCTACTAATACAGCTATCTGGAAATAAATGCAGGAGGATACAAGTTCATGACAAGTCCAAGTTTTAAAGAGAGTTGGAAGCCAACCTGAGCTATGTGAAAATCTGTCTGAAAATAAAATGTAATTAATTAAAACTAAATGAATAGAAGCACAAACCATTGCATAGTTCTGAGTTACTCAGGAAAATACAGAATTAAAGGGAATCACTAGTATATACTTTTATAATTATTAGACATCTTTAATTATATACAAATATTATATTCTAGAATATATTTCAAAGTGTCTATTATCCAATCATTTCTCTACTATAATGCCTCAGAGGTCTTATAAAAACATATATACACAAAAGATCATGCACTAAATAAGGTTATTCAATATTAGTAACTGAATCATACTTTACTATATATAAAACATTGCATTTAAGTTGTATTTTAATGAAGGACAAGTATATAATTACAACATTATTCTCTGTTTTTAATCTGAATAAACACAAAGTAGGGATATATATTTTGCTTTCACATTATAAATAAGTCAATATTAATTTTGGAAAATATGTTTCAACACTGTCAGATGGAGAAACTTTCTCCTTTTTGATGTATGTTCACTCTACACAATTTCATCCACATCTGAAAAAGGCATTTGAAAACTTATAGACTATAGAGCTATTAAGAAATTTCTTCACAATTTACAGAAATGATTCTAATACTCTAAGGAAAAAAACCTGTAATGTCAATAACACAATTAGTTAGTATTAGTTCTCACTTCTCGGGACAGTTTCTTTCTGTTATCCAGACCCTAGTTTTAACTTTTCTCTATTACTTGCATTTATTTGGGAAGGTTACACATGGTGTTATGCCCAGATCTTAAGGTCCCCAAAGACCACCAGGAACTGGACCACGTATGCAATAGCAAAGAGCTCAGACTCTCTCTGCTGTCACCTGTCGTGGGCTGTGTCACAGCTGCTCTTGGCAGCTGCTTAGAAATTCAAGTCTCAGCGCAAAAGACAGGCTTCTCTACCAGGCCTTTCCCCTGAAGTCAGGGAAGAATTTGCAAGTCCATTCGCCTTTTGTTTAGTGACAGCAGGTGGGAGAGCTTGTTAGAAATCTCAATTCTGCCTCACTTACTTGTAAAATTTACCCATTGTGTAAACTGTTGTTTGTATAAATAAACAAGGCTGGCTGGCCTTGCCGCTTTTCGGGTACAGGGCGCGTTGGTGCCGAGCAAGCGGCCAGAAGCCTCTGGGAGCATCATATGTGTAGTGTACATTATTCATTTCAATCCTCACTCCCGACTCAGAACCCCGTTCTGCTCTGCTGGTGGGCTCCGGCAGAATTGGCGCACGAACTTGTGGCCTGAGATACAAGGATAAAGTGAAGGACACCGCTGGCTTATCTTCTAGCTCGAATTTATATTTGAAGGAGCGGTGAGTAATTCCGAGAATAAAGAATGGGACAAGGCAGTAGCCTAGTGTTTTTTGTATGGAACTTAATTAAAGGAAGTCTGTATAAGAAACAGGAAACTGAGAAAGTTAAACTTTCAGGCTCAGAGAAAAAGAGGTTAGAAAGGTGTCAGCCTTCAAGGCAAAATTATATTAGGCCATTGGCTCCTTCAGAGGAGATGTATTTCTCTCCTGATGACAGTAATTACTTGTCAGAAGAGGACTTTGCAGATGACTCAGATCTTGATAAGGTTTCAGAGATGGAGGACGAACCAAATCAGTATTATCCTGAGAGATACCCTCCAATTCAGGCTATGCATGTTAAAAAGCATAAGCCTTGGCAAAAAGAAATTAAAAGATTGGAATGTGGCTTGGAGAAAATAAGCAGAAAAACTGAAGAATTAACTACTGAGGAAGGCGAGGCTCAATCATTAACGCCATCAGTTGCAGGTTTGGGCCACCCTCCCGGGACTGCTAAAATTGCAGTGACAAAGGGACTTCAGCCTCCATCTACTGTAAGGACAGCTGTGTCTCCCTTACAAGCCTCTTTACAAGAAGCTAGACAAAATGGAGAAGATACATCTGAGTTTTATGGTTTTCCAGTTCTAGAACAACCTGATGGACAAGGTAATATGATGAGAGTCCATGCATCTACCTTTTAAACGATTAAAGGAATTAAAAGCTGCATGTGCTCAATATGGTCCTACAGCGCCTTTTACTCAAGCCCTGTTGGAGTCCTTGTCTACTGAGGCTCTCTGCCCAGGAAACTGGAAACAATTAACAATAGCATGCTTATCAACAGGAGATAGTTTATTATGGAAGTCAGATTTTAAAGAGTTTTGTCGAGCCACAGCTGAACTTACTAGAGCTCAGGGAGTTCCTATAACTTATGATATGCTTGTAGGAGAAGGGAATTTCAGAGAAATAGGACAGCAATTAGATTTTGATATGGCCATCTATGCTCAAGTAAATGCTGCTGGCCGAAAAGCCTGGAATAAGCTTCCACAAGCAGGTGGAAGGAGGATTTGTCTAAAATCTGTCAGAGACCTGATGAGTTATTTCAAGATTTTGTGGCAAGATTAATGCAAGCAGCAAACAGACTTATAAGTAATGAATAGTCTGGCTTATTATTAGTAAAACAATTGGCTTATGAGAATGCTAACAGTGCTTGCCGAGCTGCTTTGAGACCCTTTAGAAAGAAAGGAGATATTTCTAACTGTATCAGATCATGCTCAGACATTGGACAATCTTATACTCAGGAAATAGCTATGGCTGTGGCCTAACAAGGAAAGGCTATTAAAGAGACATTGTTTCAGCAACAAAAAGGCCCAAAGAATGGGGTGTCTGGAAGTTGTTTTAATTGTGGACAAATGGGACACCTAAGAAAAAATTGTCCTAATGCTAGTAAGAGAAACGGGAGTCAAAAAGAACCTGGTCTATGTCCAAGATGTAAGAGAGGAAAACATTGGGCTAATGACTGTAAGTCAAAAGTAGACCCTGCAGGAAATCCTTTACTGCAGGGAAACTGGAAAAGGGGCCTGCCCCAGGCCCCACAGCAAATTTATGGGGCACTACAGAACATGGTCCCTCAGCAAGGAAATCCATTCAGGACCTCTGTAGAGCAACCACAGGTAGCAGAGGACTGGACCTCAGTTCCTCCATCTACACAGTATTAACTCCTGAAATGGGGATGCAGGCCCTACCTACAGGAGTTTATGGTCCATTATCTAGAGGAACTGTGGGATTATTATTAGGAAAATGTAGTACTACTATGCAGGGAATTTCAATAGCTCCTGAGATAATGGATGCTGATTTTGAAGGAGAGATAAAAATTATGACACACTCTCCAAATGGAACTTCTGTAATACATCAAGGTAAAAGATTAGCTCAATTGATATTGCTCCCCCAAGTTCAGACAAAAAATGCAAGTAAAAAGGATAGGAGAGGAGATGCAGGTTTTGGATTCTCTGATACTTATTGGCTACAAGCTATCAGTCCCAATCGACCTGAACTAGTATTACAAATTAATGGAAAAAAAAATTACGGGGATACTGGATACAGGAGCTGATGTCTCTGTCTTAACTGCTGATCAATGGCCTGTACATTGGCCTAAACAATCCTCTATTACACAGTTGCAAAAATTAGGACAAAGCCAATGTCCTGAACAAAGTAGTAATGAGTTAACGTGGAAAGATGAAGAAGGACATGAAGGAACTTTTAAGCCATACATTGTTTCTGGCCTTCCTGGTAATCTGTGGGGTAGAGATGTAATGAGTAACATGGGAGTGTATCTTTATATCCCTAGTAATGTAGGTAATCAAGGACAATTACCAAATTCCGGATTGGAAAAATCTGGACAAGGCCATAACTCAGCCATTAATACCTGCCTCACGTAAATTTAAAACGGGGTTAGGTCATTTTTAGGGGAAGTCACTGAACAACCTGTACCCCATGCAGATCCAATAATTTGGAAAACGGATGATCCTGTCTGGGTGGATCAGTGGTCTCTTTCTCTTGAGAAAATTAAAGCCACCGAGCAGTTAGTACAGGAACAGCTTGAAAGCAGTCGTGTTGCTCTTTCAAACTCTCCATGGAATTCCCCTATCTTTGTAATAAAAAAGAAATCAGGAAAATGGAGACTCTTACAAGATCTCAGAAAAGTAAATGAAACCATGGAGTTAATGGGAGCCTTATAACCTGGATTGCCTACCTCTTCTGCTATACCTAGAAATACTTTTAAAATTATACTTGATTTAAAAGATTGTTTTTATACTATTCCTCTTGCTCCTCAAGATTGTAAAAGATTTGCTTTTAGAGTGCCATCAGTAAATTTTAAAGAGCCTATGAAGAGGTATCATTGGCTTGTATTACCTCAAGGTATGGCAAACAGTCCGACTTTATGTCAAAAATTTGTGGCTCAAGCTATTTTTAAAACTAGAGAAGCATATTCTTCTGTGTATAATATTCATTATATGGATGACACTTTACTGGCTCATAAAAATGAAGGGATTCTATTAAGTGCATTTGCACACTTACAACAAGCCCTAAAAGATCTAGGTTTAATAATTGCACCAGAAAAGGTGCAAACAGAGCTACCTTATTTATATTTGGGGCATAGATTATATTCTCAGACCATTATGCCTCAAAAAATTGAATTGAGAAAAGACAACCTAAAAACTTTAAATGATTTTCAAAAGTTGTTGGGTGATATTAATTGGCTAAGACCCCATTTAAAATTAACTATGGGAGAGCTAAAACCACTTTTTGACATTTTAAAAGGAGATACTGATCCTTTGTCAAAAAAAGAATTTACCAAAGAAGCTTGTGATGCTTTACAAAAGATAGAATTAGCTATTGAACAACAGCATGTTCAATATATTGATTATTCAAAAGATTGGAGTGCATATATTTTGGATACTGTTCATACACCAACTGCTGTACTGTGGCAAGGAGGACCGTTAATATGGTTACATTTGCCTGTGTCTCCTGTTCGAGTTCTGACACCATATTATGAAGCAGTGGCTAGTTTAGTTCAAATGGCTCAAACAGAATCTTGCAAGTATTTTGGTAAAGAACCCTCCATAATTGGAGTCCCTTTTACCAAACAGCAAGTAAATTGGTTATTTCAAAATACGGATTCTTGGGCAATAGACTTCGCTCATTATTCAGGACGAATTGACAATCATTATCCAAAAGATAAATTACTTCAGTTTGCTAATGAGCATGCTTTTGTATTTCCTAAAATAATTAAACAGCAGCCATTACCTCAAGTTCCAACTGTATTCACAGATGGATCTTCAAATGGAAAAGCTGTGTAAGTACTAGAAGGACAAACTTTTGTTTTGCAAACATTGCCAGCCTCAGCTCAAGTTGTAGAATTATGAGCTGTTACTGCAGTCTTTAAAAATATGGCTTCTACCTCTTTTAACTTATACACTGATAGCCATTATATAGTTAAAGCCTTACAAGTCCTAGAGACTGTAACATATGTTAATACGGTTAATAAACAAATACAAGATCTATTTAGAGTTGTATACAGCCCTGTTATGTGGGGCATATTAGAGCCCATTCAGGTCTTCCTGGGCCCCT
>CM053764.1:32360373-32376518 GCA_028658305.1 Pachyuromys duprasi
TAAGTGAGGTATCCCAAAAGCAGAAAGAAACATATGGTATATACTCACTGATATAGACCCATAGGATAGGAAGGTCAAGCTGAAATCTACACACCTAGGGAAGATATACAAGAAGGAGGACCCCAGGTTGGTATGATCAATGCTCGTTTAGATGAACAAGTAGGATGGGCATTGAATGGAGGAGAAAACAAGCAACAGGACAGGAGCATACCAAAGAGGACCTCTGAAAGAATCAATATAGCAATGTATCACAGCAGATATTAAGACTCACAATCAAGCCTTTGGCAGAGGGTGAGAAGTAATAATAAAAATAGGAGAAGTTAGTAAGACTTGGGAAGAACAAGAGCTCCACAAATACCAAACTGAGCAGGGCACAGGGGTCTTATATGAGACAGTTTCTCCAACCAAGTACCATATATGGTTATGGCCTAGAACCCCCGCTAAGATGTGGCCCATGATAGCTCAGTGTCGAACTGAAGACCCTAGTAAGGGAAACGGACTGTTTCAGTCATGAACTTAATGGCTGACTCTTTGACCCTCCCCCATACATGCCAGGGAGTAACAGCCTGGCTAGATCCCAGGGGAGGACATTGCAGCCAGCCCTGAGGAGACAAGATGAGCTGGGGTTGGATGGAAGGGGAAGAGGTCCTCCCCCATTGGTGGACTTGGATGGGGTGGGGAGGAGCTGAGGGAGGGATGGGGAGGGTGGGAGGGAATGAGGGAGGGGGCTATGCCTGGGATGCAAAGCACCTAACCTGTGATTGATATAAAAATAAATAAATATAAAAGAATTAACCATATGGTCAAGCAAAAAGCAATCCTCAACAGATAGAAGAATACTGACATAATTGCTTGTATCATATCAGACAACCATGGCCTAAAAACTGGACTTCAACATTAACAGAAATAACAAATACCTACATACAGGGAAACTGTACAACTCTAATCAATGACACCTGGGTCAGGGAGGAAATAAAGAAATTAAAGACTTCATCTAATTCAATGAAAATGAAGGAACAACTTACTCAAATTATGGAACACAATGTAAGCAGTGCTTTGAGGACTGATCATAGCACTATGTGCCTCCATAAGGAAATTCAAGACATCTCATAGAAGCAAGTTAATGGCACAAATGCAAGCACTAGGAAAAAAAAATAAGAAACAGAAGCAGACACATCCAAAAGGAGTAGACAGTTGCAAATAATCAAACTCAGGCCTGAAACCAACAAATAAGAAATAAAGAGAACAAGTCAAAGAATCAATGAAACCAGGAGCTAGTTCTTTTAGAAAATCCATAAGATAGACAAACCCTTAGACAAACTAGCTAAAAGGTAGAGGAACACTATTCAAAACAACAAAATCAGAAATGCAAAGAGGGACATAACAAAAAACACTGAGGAAATCAAAAGAATCATTAGGTCCTACTTCAAAAGCCTATATGCAACAAAATTTGAAAATCTAAATGAAATAGGCAATTTTCTTGATATATTCCATTTACCAAATCTAAGTCCAGATCAGGTAAATAAGTTAAATAGTCCTACATACTTGCAAACCCAATCCAAGAACACATTAAAGATATCATAGACCATGAGGCATTCAAGGGTGGTTCAAAATATGGAAACCCATCAAAGTAATCAAGCATATAAACAAACTGAAAAAAAAATCAACGCCTTAGAAGCAAAAAATCCAACACCAATTCATTTTTAAAGTTTTGGAGAGACCAGGCATACAAGGAACATACGCAAAAATAGTAAAAGCAACATTTAGCAAGCATATAGCCAACATCAAACCAAATGGAAGAAACTTAAATCAATCCCACTGACATCAGGGGCAAGACAAGGCTTCTCTCTCTCTCCTTATCTCTTAAATATAGTGCTTAGAGTCCTAGCTAGAGCAATATGACAAATGAAGAAGATCAAGGGGGGGGGGATACAAATTGGAAGAAAGATGTCAATGAATCACTATTCACAGATGATACAATAGTATACATGGGTGACCCAAAACATTCTACCAGAGAACTCCTTCAGCTAATAAACACCTTGAGCAATGTGGCTTGATATAAAATTAACTCAAAACAAAACAAAACAAACAAACAACAACAACAACAAAAAAAACAATCAGAAGCTGTCCTGTGTACTAAAGACAAACAGGCTGAGAAAGAAATTAGTGAAACAATACCCTTCATAATAGCCACAAATAATATACCTTGGTGTGAATCTTACCGAGCAAGAGAAAGACCAGTATTAAAAACTTTAAGTCTCCGACAAAAGAGATTGAAGATGATATCAAAAGATGAAAAGATCTCCTATGTTCATTGATGGCCAGAATTAAAATAGTAAAAATGGCCATCTGTTGGTCTCCTTGAGAGGTTCCTGTTCCTTCCATGTCCCTCTAATCCCACACTTTTCTTCCGCCATAAGACTCCCTGCTCTCTGCCCAAAATTTGGCCTTGAGTATCAGCATCTGCTTTGATCCCCTCTTCAGTGAATCCTTTCAGAAGACCATCTATAGAAGGCTCACTTCCTGTTTCCTCTCTTTCACCGCTTCTGGTGTCTATCCTGTTTGCCATTCTGAATGAGATTTAAACATCCTCCTTAGAGTCCTCCTTAGTGTTTAGCTTCTTTAGGTCCATAGATGGCTGTCCTATATCATATAGCTAATATCTGTTTAATAGTGAATGTATTTCTGTTCTGGATAACCTCACTCAAGATGATCTATTCTAATTCCATCCATCTGCCTGCAAAATTCATGATTTCCTTATTTTTAATAACTGAGTAGTATTCCATTGGGAAGATGTACCACAATTTCTGTATCCATTCCTCCGTTGAGGAACATCTAGGTTGTCTCAAGGTTCTCGCTATAACAAATAAAACTGCTATGAGCATAGTTGAGCAAATGTGCTTACTGAATGGTGGGGCCTTGGATCTGACCCCAGGTTTTCTTGTAGTGGCTGATGCACCAACACAGGAGCATACATAGAGATGAACTAGACCCCTGCTCAGATGTGAATTTCTTGGTGAGGAGATCAGGGGCTGCCTCTATCATGAACTCAGTGGACTACTCTCTGATCACCCACCCCTGATATTGAAGCCTTGACATGCCACAGAGGAAGAGGATCCAAGCAATTGTGATGAGACTTAACAAGCTATATGCAGATGGCCACAGTGGAGAATTGCCCCTTTCAGTGCACTATGGGAAGGGGATTAGGGGAAGAAGGAGAGAGGGTGGGATTAGGGTAGTAGAAGGAGGTGGTTTCAATCAGGATATATAATGAATAAATTGTGAAGAAAAAATTTTAAAAATGGCCATCTTACCAAAGGCAACATACTGATCAAAATACCAACACAAGTTTTTATAGACCTTGCAAAAACAATTCTCAGTTTCATATGGAAAAACAAAACAAAACAAAACAAAAAAACCCAGAATAGCTAAAGCAATACTGCACAATAAAAGATTTTCTGGAGATATCTTCATTCCAGATCTTAAGCTGCACTATAGAGCAACAGTAATGAAAATGGCATGGTATTGGCATAGAAACTGAATGGAATCAAATCAAAGATCCAGAAATAAACCTACACACCTATGGATAATTGATTTTTGACAAAGAAGCAAAATCATCATAAAATGGAAAAAAAAGATAGCATCTTCAACAAATGGTGCTGATCTAACTGGATGTCTACAAGTAGAAAAATGCAAATAGATCCACATTTATCACCCTGCACAAAACTAAAGTCCAAGCAGATCAAAGACCTCAACATAAAACCAGACACACTAAGTGTGTTAGAAGAAAAAGTGGAGAAGAGCCTTGACCTCATTGGCACAGGAGACAACTTCCTGAACAGAACACCAATAGCTCAGGCTCTAAGATCAACCAAAAATAAATGGAACCTCATGAAACTTAAAAGCTTCTGTAAAGGAAAGGACACGATCAATAGAACAAAACGACCGCCTACAGACTAGGACAAAATTTTTGTCAACCCTACATCTGACAGAGGATATAAACTAGAACCCCTGCTCAGATGTGGCCCATGGTAGCTCAGTATCCAACTGGATACCCTAATAAGGGGAACAGGGACTATTTCTGTCAGGAACTCAATGGCTGGCTTGTCCATCACCCCCCCTCCCCCCATCTCCGAGGGAGGAGCAGCCTAGCTAGATCCCAGAAGAGGACATTGCAGCCAGCCCTGAGAAGACATGGTAAGCTAGGGTCAGATGGAAGGGGGCGGGGGAGGTCCTCCCCTATCAGTGGACTTGGAGGGGGCCAGGGAGAAGATGAGGGAGGGATGGGGAGAGTGGGAGGGAATGGGGGAGGGGCTACGCCCAGGATACAAAATATATAACCTGTGATTAATATAAAAATAAATAAATTACTTAAAAAATAAGTTAAAAACAAACAAACCAAGTAATCCTATTTAAAAATGGGGTACAAAGCTAAACAAACAATTTTCAACAGAGGAATATAGAATGGCATATAAGCATTTAAAGAAATCCTCAATGTCCTTAGTCATCAAGAAAATACAAATCAAAATGACCCTGATATTTTAGCTTACACTCATCAATGTGGCTAAGATCAAACACATACTGGACAAGTTGTGGAGAAAAGGGAACCCTCCTCCATTTCTGGTGGGAAGGTAAATTTGTACAACCACTTTGGAAATCAATCTGGCATTATCTCAGAAAAGTAGGAATAGTGCTTCCTCAAGATTCAGATACCACTGCTGAGAATATATACCCGAAAGATGCTCAACCATAGAATAAGGACATTTGCCCAATTTTTTTTTCATACCAGCTTTAATCATAATAGCCATAATCTGGAAACAACCCAGAAGTCCCTTAACTGAAGAATGGATACAGAAGTTGTGATACATTTACACAATGGGATTCTATACAGAAATTAAAAACAAGGAAATCATGTAATTTTCAGGCAAACGGATGGAACTGGAAAAGATTAGCCTGAGTGAGGCAACCCAGAAGCAGAAATACTCACTTTTAAATGGATATTACCTGTATAATATAGGATAAACATACTAAAATCTAAGAAGGACTCTAGGGAAGAGGCTCCAACTTCATTCAGAATGGCAAACAGGATAGACATCAGAATTAGGAGAAGACAGATAACAGGACAGGAGCCTTCCACAGGGGGCTGTGAAAGACTCTACCCCTTAGCATATTGAAGCAGATGATGAAACTCATAGCCAAACTTTGGGCAGAATGCAGGCAATTATAGGGAAGAAGCCATGGAGGGGACAGGAGTTCCAAACTGAGATTAACAGATCCAAAAATTCTGGGCTCAGGGCTTTCTTCAGAGACTGATGAATCAACCAAGGACCATGGATGCGGAGGACCTAGACTCTCTGCTCGGATGTAGCCCGTGGTCAGCTCAGTCTCCATGTGGGCTATCTAGTAAGGAGATCAGTGACTGTCTCTGACTTGGACTCAGTGGCTGGCTCTTTAATCACCTCCCCCTTGTGAGGTGGCCTAACTAGTCCACAAAGAAAGAAGATTCAGGCAGTCCTGATGTAACCTGATGGGCTGGGGTCAGATAAAAAGAAGGAGGACTCAGGTATCACTGGACTAGGGAAAGGAGGGAAGGTGGGACTCAGAGGAGATGAGGGAGGGGCCACATCTATAATATAAAGTGAATAAACTATAATAAATAATGAGAAGAAACCAAAAAATAAAAAAAGTAAAAAATCAGCACTGCTCTGGATATAATCAAGGACAAAAAAATACTACAATAGAAAAAACAAAAAATTCAAGATATACTGCAAAACAAATGTGTAAGTAAACTGCTATAAATTATCAGAGACCCAATCTAAAAATAAATATAAATGTCTTTGGATTTGAAGATTTAGTAGACACAGAAGCAAATGTAACAATAATACCAATGAAGTCTTGTCAATATTGATAGAATGTATAGGGCCAGAAAGGCAAATAGGAAAATAAAAGCCATTTGTGACTAGTATAGCCATGAATTTATGGAAATGAGATTTGTTACAACAATGGAAAACACAGATTACTATTCCTCCAATCTCAAGGAAGGGGCGTAGAGGGAGAATAGGAGGGTGGGTGGAATTGGGAGGAAATGGAGGGGGCTACAGCCAGTGTACAAGGTCAAAAAAATTTAATAAATAAATAAATAGAAACTAGTAAAAGAGAAGAAAAAATTCAACTCCTTTAAGCCTATTTAGGAACTTCTCTTAGTCAGTTTTGATAATAAATAAAACATTTATTTATCAATTTACAACTACCCAGCCTTAAATTGTAAAACTAGTAATGACAGAATGTTAAATTCAAATATTTTTGACATTAAAAATTATTTATATTAAAAGGAACAGTCTTTAAAATAAAGTATGTTTTTGAGAAAAATAGTAAAAAGTATTATCAGGAACAGACACCAACTATTCAAGTTGTCCGTACCCAGGACACAACAGTTGTTGTGTTTCTAAGGTACCATCTGCCCTGTGTTTAAAATGCCTAACTGACAAGCCTGTTTGGGTGGATGAATGGACGATGAAAAGAGAAAAATTACAGCTACTAGAACAGCTTATACAGTCAGAATATAGTTGGAAACAAGTAATTAAGTTATGCTAGAGATAGAAAGATGGTCTTCAAAAAATCAGAAATGTAGAATATGAAAAAGATTTAAAAGATATTTTATTAATTTGAGATATTTTGTTAATTTTTGGCAAAGAGACATGTCAGGTCCTGGCAGCATCCCTTTCAGCTTTAAAGAAAATGATGAGCCTGAAAAGCAAGACAGAATTTCTTTTGGAGATGGCTTCATATCTGGCAAGTTAGTGATTGGGCAGAATGCCCTTGATTATACTACAGACAGAATCCTGGGCAAACTGGATGCAGGAAAGTGGACTGCCAAACACTCAATGACAAGGTGGGCAAGTCCTTCATAAAACCTGCTTCACAACAAAGTCTGTCTGATATTCTGAGCCAGAAGGCTGAAGATGATGCTCAAATGTTGTAAAAATGTCATGAGTGAGTGTCAAGAAAGGGCTATTAGCTCACACTCTGGTTTTAGCTTAGGCATCAGCTCCTCAACTCCCTGGCCTTTTGGGCTTTGGACTAGCAAGCCTTTGCCTTTGGTTTTGTTTTTTTGTTTGTTTGTTTGTTTTTGTTTTTGTTTTTGTTTTTTGGCTTTTTGGCTTTTGGCTTTTTGCTCCGGGGCTGTCAGCTGACTAGTGAGCTGACATTTTTTTTTTTTTTTTTGTCCATCCAGACAAGAGCTGAGAAAGGTTAGATAGTTACTTCCTCTGCCTCTCTAAGAGAGCAGGTTTTCACCCAGCATCTGGCTTCTGAGTCTTTATTCACAATATAGAATGGTTGGGATTTTCCTTCTTTAAACAACATTGAACAAATACCCTTGTTGCATGGTGGAGCACCTTTTGGGTATATGCCCATGAGTGGTATATCTGCGTCTTGAAGTAGAGCTGTTCCCAATTTTCTAAGAAAGTGCCAGATTGATTTCCAAAGTGGTTGTAAAAGTTTGCGCTCCCACCAGTAATAGACGAATATTTTCCTTTCTCAACAGTCTCATCAGCATCTACTGTTATTTGAAGTTTTGATCTTAGCCATTCTAATGGGTGTAAGATCCATTTTCATTTGCATATCCCTGATGACTAAGGACACTGAACATTTTCTTAACTGTTTCTTGGCCATTTGATATTCCTTTGTTGAGAATTCTGTTTATCTCTGTACCCCCATTGAAAATTTGATTCCTTACTTTGCTGGTGCTCAGTTTCTTGAGCTCTTTATATGTTTTGGGTATTAGCACTGTGTCAGATGTAGAGTTGATGAAGATCTTTTTCCAGTTCTATTGACAGTGTCCTTTGCTTTTCAGAAGCTTTTTAGTTTCTTGAGGTCCCATTTATTAACTGTTGATCTTTGAGCTTGGGCTGTTGGTGTTCTGTGCAGAAGCTGTCTCCTAGGACAATGAGTTCAAGGCTTTCCCCACTTTGTCTTCTAATAGATGTATGTGCTTGGTTTTACATTGATTTTTGCAATCAACTTAGACTTTAGTTTTGTGGAAGGTGATAAGTATGGGTCTATTTGGATTTCTCTACATATAGACATCCAATTAGACCAGCACCGTTTGTTGAAGATCTTTTTTCCATTGTATGGTTTGGTGACTTTTGTCTAAAACCAAGTAACCATATATGTGTTGGTTTATTTCTGGCTCTTAGATTCAATTTTGTCAATCCACCATTCTGTTTCTATGCCAGTACCATGCAGTTATTATTACTGTTGCTCTATAGCACAGCATGAGGTCAGAAGAGTTTTTTATTGTAGAGGATTGCTTTAGCTATTCTGGGTTTTGTTATTGTTGTTGTTTTTCCATATGAAGTTAAGAATTGTTCTTTCAAGTTCTGTAAAGAATTATTTTGGTATTTTGATGGGACTTGCATTGAATCTGTAGATTGCTTTTGGTAAGATTGCCATTTTTACTATGTTAATCCTAACCATCCATGTACATGGGAGATCTTTCCATATTCTTCTATCTTCTTCAGTTTCTTTCTTCAGAGCCTCAGCGTTTTTGTCATACATGTCTCTCTAGAGTTACACCAAGATATTTCATGATTTGTTTTAGGTATTGTGAATGGTGGTGTTTTTCAATTTCTAAGAAACACTACTTAACAGCCATACATGGAGAGTATGCAAAAAAAAAATGATGGGTTATAACTATAACATCAAAGAGGAAACTATGTATCTCTGTTTCATTCTGTTTTTAAAGTTATTATATTTAGTAAAATGTTACTATATTTATTAAAATGCCATGATAAAAATGAGTCAAATTTCTTGTTTATTAATAAAGTTAATCCTAACCTTATTTAAAATATCATCATAAGCATTTGGAAAATTCCCTGTTTCTTAGAGTATAACCTGATACTTTGCCTTAAAGTATGAATTTATTTCATATATATTTAAGATTTTAATAAAAATAGTTAATAATCAAAATCTTTAAAAATAAATACAAACATTATACTTCAAAATGGATGAATTTAAGGTTATAGATCTGATTATGAGATTTATATCACAAATGAGGGTTCTGTTTCTATCTTAATTCGCCTTTGAGTTTTTTATTTGCTGTAGTTTTTCTTTAACGTATGATAGGTGTAAATGCAAATGTTGTTTTTATTTCCTCAAATGAGGGGATGTAGTGAGAGCCATATACAATACACAGCTTGTGCTCAGACCAGAGCGTGTCTGTGTTTGTTGTATATATCTGTAGACCTAGGCCCAGGAAACTTCTAGCCTTCTTACAATCTATGTGTCTGTAACACGAACTTTGAAGACTTTGGCTTTGAGCCTCCATGTCCTAACCTAGGCCTAAAGTTTTTCAGCCTCTGGGACTTACTGCTGAATAATGTCATCCTTTCTAGCTCTTTCTGAACTCTTTTTACCAAGTTCAACTCAGCTATTCTGGCATGAATTCCTCTCCAAGATGACCGAATCAACCTGGCTTCTCTCTCAGCTTCTGAACAATTTTTTTCTACTTGACCTCAAACTAACTCTGGCAATATGTTCTATTCTTCTGGCCCTTCTCATTCTCTGGCTAGTTCTCTTTTCAAACTGTCTCTGTAAAATTGTATCAGGGAAACTGCCATACACATACCCATACAATATTACTATTCTTCTGTCCTTGCACTGCTTTAGAGTAACCTCTCTTTCCTGTTTTCTGGCGTGTATCATATTGCTGATTCATTCTGTCAAATCTTTCTCTGATTTGTCACTTTTTCTGCCCTTCAATTAGATGTCATTTTCAAACATGGCTGCTTTCTTCTATAAACTAATTTTCCATTCATTGTTTTGGATTAAAGATGTGTAGTAATGGTATGTCTGCATTTGAACCTGATCGCTTGCCAGAGAAGCCATGTCACTGAATTAAAATTCCTCTACAGTTAGTATTTTCCATAGGTGTACAGCATAAAGGAGAAAATATAGGAAGGAAAAACTAACACTAAAATTCTGTAAACATCATATGAAAAATTTCTTTTGCAGAACCTCGCAACAATTTAAACATATACATCTATAGAAATAGTTTAAATTCATTTACCACATAACAGAGAAACAGTGCCCCTACTAGAGATGGATTGCTAACAAACAAAAAGCCCAGTGACAGAAATGGGTTACCTCCATTAGAGGTTTAGAGCAGTGAGTTCTTAAAGATGTCCAAATATTACTGCTCTTGGTTAACTTTCACAACTTGATGGTAAGATCCTATAGCTGAAGATATGGTACCACATATACGAATCATAGAATATGGAGATATGTAGCTGCTGTTCACCTGGAAGCTTTCTCCATACTGGCTAACTTAATAGTGCTGGAAACTACTATGTCCAGTATGGGAGGAGAAATGTAATCATCAGTCTTATGTAAGTGAGAATCTCATGAGTTACAGTAGAGAACTGCATGTCAAGGCATATTTATCATTAACAGTGGCATGGCTGCCATGGGGTAACCAAACACTTTCTTGTTGGATTTCCACTGGATGAAACTCATGCATAGCATATGAGTTAGCATATGCATAGCTATCAAGACCAAGAACGTGTGAGCTGAGGGCCTACTGCTATTACTTTGCTAATAAGACAGCATTAAACTGACAGTCCTAAATATGTTTTGCTATACTTTTAGATTAGTGCATTTATCTAATAATTATCAGGGATAATTATTTTAGAAGTAGAAGGCAACTAAGACAGAGACTTACAGTGTGTCAAGGTATAGAGAATAAGTGACTAAGAAGTACTCATGGAAAAATAGGACACTTATACTGTATCCCACTTCCTAAGGCTCAAGGATAATTTTTAAAGATGGGAAAGGAAAAATTGTAAGAGTCAAATGTAGTAGATGGCTGAAAAAAACAACAACAGTACTTCATAACAGGAAGTTTCGTATATGAACTTTCAGTAGTTGTGGGAATATGAAGAAGATCTGTATTAGATAAAGCCATACAAATTTCAAGCCTGGAATGAGAGAGGTAGGAATGAAATAATAACTGTAACTGAGGAACTACTGGTAATTGATAATTGCTGCTGGACAGAGAAAAAGAGAGATTGAGAGAGAGAGAGACAAAGATATAGACAGAGACACACAGAGGGAGAAAACTACCTTTCTTTGAGAGTGTGGCCCCTAGTAGGTCTGACGTGCCTATTTTTACAAAAATCCATTCACACATACAAAGGCAGCACTAGTTGGCTTCAATGGGTTAAAGTGAAGAACAATACATAGTTGGGTGGGCATATATCTCAGAGTAGATGGGAGCAGGAGAAAATATGATCAAAATGACAAGTAATGAAATTCTCAAAGTAATAATAAAAATTAAAAAAATACATTAAAATATTTTTTAGATTATGCTTGATTTAGAGAAGCAAGCAAAACCTGAAGTGAAATAAGAGAAAGTCTGACTGGTTGTCATTACTCGAGATGATACTAATATAAAGGTGACAAAAAATACAATATAATCAGAAGATTGTGCATTTCCTACCAATTCATTTGGATGGTTTCTCCTCCAAATTACATTAGAAAAAATAACAAGAAACAATATCCAGATGCTAGTACAAACCTATTAAAATATTTGATGATGAATATTCCACAGTTGATAAAGAGCTAGTTTAGTTTATAAAAATTCCTGGGTTTAGACCTCAGCACCATATGCTCTGCCTTGTGTCTATAGCCCCTGCACTCAGAAAAAGCACAAGCAGAAGGGGGGATAAGAAGTTCAAGGTAGTCCCTTGCTGTGTAATAATTCAAGGTCATCATGATGTTATAAGACCCTATCTCAAAAGAAATAACAAAAGTAACTACAGGACACACAAACCAAAAGATGCATTTTCTAACAGTTTTTACTTAATAACTTCAGTGATTATGTATACTTGTGTAGCTCACAGAAATAGCTGTGCCTTATGTATGTTTTAATTCAAGATTACATCAAATATTTTGATATACATAAACCAAAGGCAAGTAAGATTTTCCATTAGAAAAACAACATGCAATTAAGCTATTTAAAGCATGAAAGGATATGTACAGGATGTGTGCAGTGTTACAGTTCTCTTTAATCTGTATTTGTTGCTTATATCATCAATATGTTCTTAATAACTGAATAAATGGAAGGTAACTTAGAGTCCAAATTGTACCGATTATGTGATGATTGAGTGGGTTCTGCTATGAGCTCTATTAGTGCTGCTGTGGAAGTGGATGGATTCATCTGCAGTATTCTTCAAGGGGACAAGGTAAAATAATAAAAGACAAGTAATGATCATTTCTATCCCATGATTATGTAAATGCTCCCCAGGAGAATCTTTATTACAAATACTGTCTTTGAAATCACCCTTCCTTCTGTTTACTGGGGCTGAATGCCTTTGAATTCCTGATTAGTAAGCACTTCATAAGATGGAGCCTGTGATATTCTCAGTCAGTCTGGTGGAAGAAATGTCACTGTGAAATGTCTTTGCTGTAAGCAATATTTTAAAACAAATATTCAAACACATACATAAGGTATGCTGAACTCTTCCTGCATTGTAACTAATAATGACTCTTACAACAAAATGAAGCACATTACTGTTCTTTGAATCATGTTAATGGTAATCTAAAGCATTACTCATGAGGTTATTTCAGTCAGTGATACAAAAGGGTTTATGGAAGCATTGTGTCATACTCGCAGGAAAAATTTTCTCCTTCAACAATATTTCACATGATCTTAGATGGCAGGATTTTTTTATTAATTAATTAATTTATTATTCACTTTACATCCTGGTTGTAGCCTCATCTTTCCTACCCTCCAATTCTCACCCTTTCTTCCTCCTTAATCTCCACTTGCTTTTTCCTCAGAAAAGGGGAGCTCTCTTTCCTAGACACCCTAGCTCATCAAGTTGCATCAGGACTGATCAAGTTCTCATCTCCTGATAAGGCCTGGTAAGGCAGTCCCAGGGGAAAGTGATCAAAAAACTGGCAAGTGAGTCTATGTTCGATGCAGTTCCCAATTCTCTTACTAAAGGATTCACATGAAGCCTAAGCTACATCTTTGTAGGGGCCCTAGGTACAGTTCATGCATGATCCTTGATTGATGCTTCAGTCTCAGCAAGCCCCTCTGGGCCATGGTTAGTTGGCTCTGTTGGTCTCCTTGTGGAACTCCTGTCACCTCCAAATTCTTTTCTCTTTCCTCCCACTTTTTCACAAGACTCCCTAAGAATTGCCCAATGTTTAGCTGTGAGTCTCAGCATCTGTTTTGAGATGCTGCTGTATAGAATCTCTCAGAGGACAACTCTGTCATGCTCCTGTCTGCAGACTTAGCAGCCTACACTACGGGAGAGTGCCAACCCCTCACTATGAACTATAGATGGCAGGATTTTAAATTACACATTAACTCTTTTTGAAGAGAGTAGATTTCTATTGCTGAAGAATCCCACACACAACATATGTGTACAATATTATTATAATATATATATATTATATATATAATTATATATTATGTGTGCACAATACATATGCATACAATACATGCATTTATATATTATAAAATTATACATACACTATATACATATGCATACATTATACATATAGAGTGTGTAATTATGTAATATATATGTATAATACATATATATAAGTCCATATAAATGCATACATTGTTGTAAATGTCCAGTGCATGCTCATTATTTCTGGATTTTTGCATAATATAGCACTAGCTATCAAGTAAACAAGAAAAATATGATTATGATATATTCAGATTAAGTCATCAAAGAGAGAAATTGTATCAGCCGTTTGAACAAACACACTTCAATTCCATATTTGTTCTGTGTAGAACCTCACATGTACACTGGTGAAATGAAACAACAGTAGAAAATATGGGTATACTTATCACTGCACTAACAATTTTCAGTGCCAGACAATAGCTTGGTAAAGGAGTTAGAAACAGGTCTAAAGCAACAGAATAAGAATAAGATAAGAATAAAAGAAATAAAATAGAATGTAGGAGGAGAGACAAAGTCAGAGAGAGATAGCAGCAGGGTTCATGAGTTTTCGATAAGTTGGTGGAATAGAACGGAAGGCAATGTTCTTTAGAGGAAGTCAGTATTTGCAGACAAGGAAGGTTTTATCTGGCAAAAATCAGTGTTTATGCTTGGATACTGAAAACTAAGAAATGACATTCTAATATGTGTGAATGTTAAAACAGTTCTATAGTCTAGATAAGAAAATAAGCTA
Source organism: Pachyuromys duprasi (assembly GCA_028658305.1). NCBI lineage: Eukaryota > Metazoa > Chordata > Mammalia > Rodentia > Muridae > Pachyuromys > Pachyuromys duprasi. The sequence continues at coordinate 32,374,585 of CM053764.1, forward strand.
CAAGTATTACAAACAAAGCTGTAAAAAGATCACTTCAGTAGTCGCTTTACTCAAAAGCCCATTAACGTTAAGTGTGAATGTTGGCATAACATATATTACATGCCTAAAACTTATCAGACATCTGAAAATAACTTAATTCTTCAAACGAAAGCAAATGTAAAAACAAAATCTATACTAATAACTTTTTTATTTTAAAGAAAGTATACATTGCTTAAAGTTACAGTTACTGAATAGAAAAATATTAATTTAAAAGCAGGTGACACGTCACACAGATTTTTTTTTCATTAGTTTATGTATTAATTCACTTTACAGCCTGTTCAAGCCACCTCCATCCTCTTCTTTTAATCCCACCCTCATATTCCCTCTTTATCCCACCTGCCCATCTCTTCAGAGAATGAGAGACCTCCCATGAGTGCGAACTCACGCTGGCATATCAAGTCCCAACAAGACTAAGCGCAACTTCTCCGGCTGTGGCCAGACAAAGCAGCTCAGATAAGGGCAAGAGATCCAAATCAGGCAACAGAGTCAGAGACAGCCCCCACTCCAATTGTTAGGGGACCCACATGAATAGCAAGCTGCTCACCTGCAATATATGTGTGAGAGGCCTAGGTCCAGCCCTTGCATGCTCTTTGGTTGGTGGTTCAGTCTCTGTGAACCCCTGTGAACCCTCATGAGAAAGTAAATTGGGGTTTGCACAAATGTCCAAAGTGTTCTATGAGACTTCCAGAAATGATAAATAAGAGGTGTTTTGTTTTGTTTTTGTTTATTTGAGGTGCCACTCCACAGAGATTTCAATCCAGTGTCTGCAGTATTTTGTAATCAGTGCCACAAGTAGCTAAGAGCCTCCTTGTGGTGACTTGTTCTGCTTTCAAATATGTTTCCTGAAAGGAAAAGGAAGCAAGTTAATACCCAGGAATCCTGGTGTTTTAAGACTTGATGTCACACAGTTGGTTTTGCTTCAAATAAGGTGCAATATTTTAATATACAGGCTTGAGTTTAGGAATTATCCAGAATAGGAAAATACTTCAAATAATAAAATAACCAAATAGAGTTAGACATGTATTCTGAAGAGTGACTGGTAATAAATAATGTTTTTTGGTTTGGTTTTTTTGTTCTGTTTTGTTTTTGTCAATATTTGATATGATTATTTTTTCTCGATAAGTAGTTTAAATTAACCTTCATTCAAAATTTCTAACAAATATATACCAGGGACTGATCTTAAAAAAAAAAAAAAATCTCTGAACCCATACAAACTCCTGTGTTCATTTCTTCATTCCTTTATGTGCTCACACATCAAAGAATGCCTCCTGTGACTAAAACTTCTGTGTATGGGACTTAAAACAGTAACTGTTATTTTAATTTTGTTCATTCACCCTACATCTCAAATAGAATACGTAGAGAGCCTGCAAACGCCATTACAAGATGGCGCCAGCAGCCAGCCGGCTGACTGGTAAACAACTGTCATTGCACATGCGCCTGGGCTGGAAATGAGCCCCAGAGTCACGCCATTCGGGTACATCATATGGCCTGACTGGCCTCTGCTATCAGGAACCAACACGCCACCCAGAGGGTATAAAAACCGTGCCATTTTGGGGCTCGGGGTCTTCCTCCATCCATTGCTGAAATAAATGCTTACTGCAGAAGAATCCTGGTGTCCGTGTGCGTTCTTGCTGGCGAGACGACTACACGCGACCCACAGCTGCTGCCGAAACCTGGGACACTGGGAGACCTGCCATCGTAGGCCCTGAGGAGACCCCCATTCGCGGGGAGGATTCAGAACTGCAGAAGTTAGGTAAGCTCTGAGAGATATGTTTGGCCTTGGAAATATCTCCTTCTCTCTCCCCAGCTGGCTGAAGCTTTGGAGGCTTTTGTTATCGTTGTTATAGCTTTCATCCTGTCCATTTTGGTTTCGTTTTGTTATCATAAAGGGTGGC
>CM053764.1:32377018-32411982 GCA_028658305.1 Pachyuromys duprasi
TACAGGTAATTGGTCGGCGAATTTTGATGAAACCATGAAGAGGTTGCGGTTGGCAATTGTACATGTAAATTCTTCTCGAGTGGATTTGTCTCTCGTTGAGGGATTGTCATCTTGGATTTCTTCAGCCTTTTCCATTTTCAAGGAATGGGTGGGGGTTGGTATGTTTGGCACAATTATTTGTGGTGGATTGTTCTTGGTTCTCTGGTTGTTTTGCAGACTCAAAAATCAACACAATCGTGACAAGGTGGTCATAGCACAAGCGCTTGTGGCAATAGAACAAGGCTCCTCCCCAGAGATATGGCTTTCTATGCTGTACAAATAAGCATGTGATAGCCCCTGCACTCCCGGGAGATTGCTCCATTGCACGGGAAGGGTATCGCACCTGCTTAAAGCATATTTCCATCACACTCGGTCTGTTAGGCGAGGCACTGCACAGAGACTTCAAATCGCCTCAGCTGGAGGCTCTCTGAAAGGCATGTCTGATTGCATGAGGGTTGTGTCTAAATGTTGCCCTCCCCTGGGAAAAAGGACACTAGCCGGGTCAGGACAGTCAATGAATAAAGGTTCAAAGACTGTACCAGTACATGTGCCATCTGCACCAGGGATCAGACCTCTACCTTTGGCCGTTGTGTCTTAATAAAACAAAAAGGGGGAGATGTAGAGAGCCTGCAAACGCCATTACAAGATGGCGCCGGCAGCCAGCCAGCTGACTGGTAAACAACTGTCATTGCACATGCGCCTGGGCTGGAAATGAGCCCCAGAGTCGCGCCATTCGGGTACGTCATATGGCCAGACTGGCCTCTGCTAATCAGGAACCAACATGCCACCCATAGGGTATAAAAACCATGCCATTTTGGGGCTTGGGGTCTTCTTCCATCCATTGCTGAAATAAATGCTTGCTGCAGAAGAATCCTGGTGTCCCTGTGCGTTCTTGCTGGCGAGACGAATACACGCGACCCACAAGAATATCCTATTTTTTTGTATTGATCAACTACTTTATGGTCAAGCATGGCTGTAAGCATCTGTAACTAAAGCAATAATGAGGGAGAGAGAGTTTAAGATTAGCCTAAATAATATAATGAGTTTGTGTATAACTTGTACAACACAGTGAGAAAATACAAAAATAAGAAATATGAACTCCTAATCAAAATCAATAATAATAATAACAACAATAAAAAATAACAACAATAAGAGGTGGGCACTTCTTTTCAAATTGATTCAACACCTTAAATAAACCAGACCTCTTGAACCCGTGTTGTATTTCATTTTATTTTTACATTTATAAAACCGAAATGAGTCACAATTGGCATGATGTAAGCGTCACCTATTTAAATATGACATTGTTCATCTTTAAATGCTGTATGTTCTTGTATGCATGTACTAAGGCCAGTGTAGTTTTAATTTTTTTTCTAAAAGAAGAGTTATATTTGGAATTGGCTAAGTATATATTTTTGTATCCTTACAGCATCTCTTATTCATATATCTTCTTTGATGTTTGCTTCTTACACTGTTTTCTTTCTCACATACTTGATAAAATTTTGGATGTTTATGTACTTTCCATATAAATTTCTTTTTTATTTTTAAATTTAATTTTATTTATATATTTATTTATTATAATAAATTAACTTTGCATCCCAGCTGCAGCCCCTCCATCATCTCTTCCCCATCCCACCCCCTCCCTCTTTTCTTCCTATGCCATTTGCCTAGTCCCCTAACTTCCCCTTCTATCTGAGCCTAGCCTATCAAGTCTTATCAGGACTGGTTGCATCATCTTCCTCTGTGGCCTGGCAAGGTCACACCCCCCAGAGGGAGTTGATCAAACAGCCAGCCACTGAGTTCATGTCAGAGACAGCCCCTGTACCCCTTATTAAGGAAATTGAGCAGCCAAAGGGCTTCCTTTGCACAGGGGGTCTAGGCTCTCTCCAGGCATGGTCCTTGGTTGGAGTATCAGTCTCTGAAGAGTCTCCCCCACCCCATGCCAGGACCAGATATTTTAGCTCTGTTGTTCTCCTTGTGGAACTCCTGTCCCATCCAGATTTTTCTATCTCCCTCTTTTTTTCATGAGAATTCCAGCACTCTGATCAAACTTTATTTCAATCTGGATGTAACATTTTCAAATGTTTTATCTTAGTTTGTGGCTTGTCCTTTCATTTTGATAACAGTATGTGTTTAAAAGATACATTTTTTATTTTTATTAAGATTATCATGTTTTAATTTTTCATCCTTATATTTTATTTAACTTGTTTCCTTAATAATTTATATTCTGTAGATCACTTACTTTATAATTCTAATGCTTATATTTAGAAAGATCTATTATAATTTTTGTTCTTGGAAATTTTATTTTAGTAACATTTACTCATGCCTCATTTTTATCTACTTTCTTGGACATAATTTTGAGAGCTATATGAACCTAGTTTCTACAAATATAGATTAATGTTAAAATTATTGGTGACTATACTTCCACTGATTTTTACTTTATTGGCTTATTTGACTCTGCTCACTTTTAGTTAGATGGCAAATGTTATGAAACTCATACATTTGAGTGAGAGAAATGTGTTACAAACTTCTATATTTTTGGACTGTGGACTGCTGTTTTGAAGTATTTTGAAAGATACTTTAATTTTTTTCAGCATAACCAGAAAAAAAATTTTAGTTAGTGAAGATTTTGATTCAACCTCTGCAGTAATAGACTTTTGAGTAATTAGCTTTATTCTCTATCAGCAGAAAAAGATAGTGTGGGGGGGGATATTTAATCTGTAAGGATCTACATTTCTGAAATTAGTTCATGATGTTGCAATTGCATTACATATACCCTAGTAAATTTTAATGTAAAACGTAATAAAAATGTACTTGTATATTGGTTATTATATGAACAAAATATCCAGTTGAAGTGTAGCTGACCTAATTACCTATAACTTGAAATCACTAGAAACTAAAAGTAATGTTTTCTTTTGAGATATTGCCATTTGCCATGAAATCCCATGAAGACTTCTTTAAACATTGAGAACTGTCAGGGTGTCAAAGACACAATAAATCCCAGAGTTTCTGCTCATAAGTGTGACTTCAAAGAAATATTCACTGTTCCCTATATGTACACAGAATTATCATAGCTATCATATTTTTACCTTAAACACACTAGCACATACAGAGAGAGAGAGACACACACACACACACATACATCTCCAACCTACTGTGTTGATTTAGGGTTGCTCACATGTACTTATGTTTAGTGCTGGCCAATAATAACCTATTGTAGACCTTGCTTCTGGCAAAATAGATATTTTATGATCACAGTAATATATTCTATAAATATTGAATGGTCATGGATTTCTGTAATTGTCTGCATCTTCTTAACATAGAAACTACTTTGATGAGGACTGTGTTCTACACTTATCTGTGAGTATAAGAATAAGTGTGTTGAACACAGCTACAAATTAAATGAATTTAGGAAAATGATACCAGTACTTTTCCTCTAGCGTTTAATATCTCTCCAGCCATGAGTATTGGAGAGATGTACATTTTCATTCATGAGTTATCACTCTCTCCATAAGGCCATAAGTCAACAGTAATCTTTCTCAAACAGTGCTACTCACTGATGACCCGGTTTTCAAATAGCTGAATCTCTGGGTGCCATTATTATTCAAACCACCACATTCCCCCATCTGGCCTCATTGGTTTGTAGGACAAAATGTATTCAGTCAGACTTCAGAAGTCCTTGTAATCTATCACAGCCTCAGCACTGCTTAAAATTCTAAAGTTCAAAGTTTCTGAGACTCACGGCGATCCCTCAACTGTGATCCCCTAAAAGATCAATATCAAAAAGGAAACCACCTACTATTGAGAGAGAAAGAGCAGAACTAACTCCATCTTGATTTTCAGACACCATTTTGAATGGCCCTTCCTTTAGGTGACCCAAGTTCTCCCACCAGGAACTTGACACGTAAAAATCCCACAAAAGGAAACTGGCAAATGAAAAATCCCAAGAGGAACATGGCAAGAGCAAATAGACCCACAGGAGGAATTGGAAAGAATAATTAAGCCCTGTGCCAGGAGCCAACGAATGAAATAAAAGTATATATTATACATACTTCTGGGTCTCTTCCAGGTCAAGATGTTTCTTTTCAATAGCCTGGTTCCCCATTGTAGTTTGGCCCACTTGCCCAAACCAATCTGCATAAAGGTCAATCTACCCTCCTCCCTCATACCTAATCCTATAACACCAAGGCTTGGGATTTCCCACTTGTGTTTTTTTCCCTTTAAAAATTCTGCTCTCCTCTGGCCTGGGGTCACTCTTTCTGAATTACTGCATCAGGAACAAGTGAAGGCCCAAGCTTAAACTTGAATAAAGACCCTTGTGTGTGTGCATTGGACTCATGTTCCTGGTGGTCTCTTGTCTCGTGATCTAGGCCTAATGTTTTCAACATACAATGCACAAAATATACATATATTACCATTCAAAACAGGAAGAAAGGGAATATAAAATGGGAAAATACTTGTTTTTATTTCCTCAGACGAATGGATGAGATGAGAGCCAGATCCAAGATTTATTAATCATGGCATGGCCTGAGCCCAGTATATTTCGATCGAAATATTTCTAGGCCCAGACCTGGAAGCGTCTAGCTTCCATACAATATAATCTTCTATAAGCTAGGACCTTGAAGGCTTCAACTTCCAGCTTCTATCTGCTAACCTAGGCTTAGTATGTTTTCAGCCTCTGAATAAGATCACTCTTTCTAGTTCTTTCTGAACTTTGGCTTGCTGATTCAGCTTAGCAGTTCTGGCTCAAAATTTCTCTCAAAGATTACTGATTCAAACCAGCTTCTCTCCATCTCTCACTGAATTGCTCTAGTTGGAGAATTGCCTCTGGCCTCCATGAACAGGACTTCGTAAACTCAACCACACTCACTGAACAGCAAAGAACTGAAATGTTCTCCCAAACTCCACTATACTGTCCCCATGAACCCTCTTGGTGTCTCTCTGTGCTGCTCTTAAGTAGCTTCCCCTCTGTGTCTGTTCTGGAAAGAGTTGGATATATCCTATCATCTCTGATTTATTCTGTCAAAACTTTCCCTGATTTGTCACATTTTTAGCTTCTCAATTAGACTTCACTGTTTGGAATTAAAGGTCTGTACTAATTTAAAGTTGGAGGGATTAAGGGTGTGCGTTCTAGCCATGGAGATTAAAATTGTGTACTAAGGGTGTGTCTGTTTTCTGGCAGGATCACACATCTTTGGATGTGATCCCTGCCAGAGTAGCCATATTGCTGGATTTAAATTCCTCTACAACACTGTACCAAAGCATGACAGAAAACCAGCAAGGCAAACTACAATCTCTGTATGTCCATGCCTGAGGTCAAAAAGCTCTTTAAATTTCCAACTCCTTTCAGGTTTGTGGACTGTAACTCTAGTTTCTCTCCTGAGCTTGTTCTACAGCTTGATTCCACTTTTCACTTGCAGTTATTCAATGACTCTGACATCTCCAACATCTTGGGGTGTCTAAGGCAATCCAAGCAGGACTTTACTTCCACTGTTTTATGTTGTAGCCTTTCTGGATCTCAATGCAGAGACACCCTTGACACATGTGTGGCCTTAGTAGCTTCCTTAGCCAAGGAGGGACATTCCTAGATTTTAAGTAAAACACAAACATCTTATATTTAAGATTAATTTCTTTAACCTAATATCTAAATATCTTTGACAAGGACCTACCATAAAACGCATTCCACTGTTCACCCAATTTCACATTTTTTATCTCTATATACAAACAAAGCTAAAAATAACAAAAGAGAAAACAAACAGACAAAAATAAGCAAGCCAACCCACCAACCAATAAGTCAAAAATACCAAAACAAAACTTAAGAAAATTAAAAATAAAATCACAGTGATGAAGCAAACACTTTGACTGCAAATAATCTAATTGTCTGAAAAAATGCCACAGCAAAGCTCAGATATTGACAAAAAAACACTATCATATTAATAAAACACTCTTTTACACCAAAAATTTTAAAGAAATGTGCGTTATGAAAACTTTTGCAAAAATTAATATTTAAGTAATTTCAGGTAAACATACTAATTGTGAAAATAAAGTATTTATTTTTTAAATTGAAAAAAAACCAAGTTACCATGATTAAAAAAAGACATGCCAAAGGACCATAAAAGATTTGGGTATAGAAATTGAGGTTTAAAGATGTATGATGAAGAGTATGAAAGAAGAGAACAAAGCTAGAAGTAGAAAAATCCAAGAATTAGTGATATAAAGTATGTTACTTATGCTGTAGTAATTACTATATTGAATTTAGGCGTGATCATTGTATCATTGTATCTTGGCTGTGGCACCCTTCCCTATATCTTTCCAATCCCTCTCTCCCTCTATCTCCTCCTCCTCTGTCTCTCCCCTAGTCCACTGATAGGGGTGGTCCTTCTCCCCTTCTATCTGACCCTAGACTATAAGATCTCATCAGGACTGGCTGCATTGCCCTCCTCTGTGGCTTGGTAAAGCTGAAACCCTCAGGGGTGGTGATTAGAGAGCCTGTCACTGAGTTCATGACAGAGACAGACCCTGTACCCCTTACTATGGAACCCACTTGGAGACTGAGCTGCCATGGATTACACATGTGCACGGGTTCTAGGTTATCTCCATGCATGGTCCTTGGTTGGAGTATCAGTCTCAGAAAAGATCCCAGAGCCCAGAATTTTTGGTTCTATAGGTCTACTTATGGAACTCTTGTGCCATCCAGGTCTTTCTTTCTCTCCCTTCTTTCATAAGATTCCCTGCACTCTGCCCAAACTTTGGCTATGAGTCTCAGCATTGAATAGCAGAGAAACACTTAAAGAATGGCAGTTCAGTGTTCAAGTGGGTTCCCTAGTAATGAGAACAGGAACTACCTCTGACATGAACTGATTGGCCTGCTCTTTGATCACCTCACCCTGTTGGAGGAGCAGCCTCACCAGGCCAGAGAGGAAGACAATGCAGTCATTCTTGATGAGAGCTGATAGACTAGGATCAGAGGGAAGGAGAGGAAGACCTCCCCTGTCAGCAGACTTGGGGAGGAGGATATGTGGAGAAGGAAGAGGGAAGGTGGGATTGGGAGGGGTGGAGGGAGGGTTTATGGGATGATACAAAGTGAATAAAGTATAATTAAAAAAACAAGAAATGTTCAAAGTCGTTAGTCATCAGAGAAATGCAAATCAAAACTAACCTGAGGTTTCATCTTTCACACATCAGAATGCTTAAGATCATATACTCAGGTGAGAACACATACTGCAGAGGATGTGGAGAAAGGGGAACCCTCCTCCCTTGCTGCTGGGAATGTAAACCTATGCAGCCATTTTGGAAACCAATCTGGCACTTTTTCTTCTCTCATTCTTTTTTATTATTATCACTTATTACAATTTATTCAATTTGTATCCCAGCTGTGGTCCCCTCACTAGTCTCTTCCCAATCCCACCCTACCTCCCTTTTCTCCCCCTATCCCCCTTCCCTAGCCTAGTGATAGAGGTGGTCCTCCTCCCCTTCTATTTGACCCTAGCCTATCAGGTCTCATCAGGATTGTTGCTTTGTCTTCCAGTGCTATCTAAGAAAATTAGGAATAGTGCTACCTCAAGATCCAGCTATACCACTCCTAGGCATATATCCAAAATATGCTCAAGTATATAACAAGCACATTTGCTCAACCATGTTCGTAGCAGTTTTATTTGTAATAGCCAGAATCGGAAACAGCCCAGATGTCCCTCAACTGAGGAATGGATACAGAAATTGTGGTACATTTACACAATGGAGTAGTGCTCAGCAATTAAAAACAAGGAAATCATTAAATTCACAGTCAAATGGAAGGAATTAGAAAATATCTGATAGACTAGGATCAGAAGGAAAGAGAGGAAGACCTCCCCTATTAGTGGACTTGGGGAGGGGCATGTGTGGAGAAGGGGGAGGGAGAGTGGGACTGGGAGGGGCTTATTGGGGGATACAAAGTGAATAAAATGTAATTAATAAAAATAAAAATTAAAAAATACATAGATAAAAAAGAAAAGATCATCCTGAGTGAGCTATCCCAGAAGCAGAAAGACACACAGGATATATACTTGCTTATAAGTGGATATTAGACATATAATATAGGATACACATACTAAAATCTGTACACCTAAAGAAGCTAAGCAAGAAGGAGAACCCTGGGTAAGATGCTCAGTCCTCATTCATAAAGGCAAATGGGATAGACAGCAGAAGAGGAAGAAAAATAGAGAGAGGACAGGAGCCTACCACAGAGCCTCTGAAAGACTTAACACAGTGGGGTATTATAATTATTTATTTCACTTTATTCACTTTTTATCCCAGCTGCAGACCCCTCCCTCATCTCTTCTTGGTCCCACCATCCTTGCCTCATTCCACCCATGTCCCTCATGTAGTCCACTGATAGGGGAGGTCTTCCTTCCCTACTATCTGACCCCAGCCTATCTGGTCTCATCAGGACTTTATGGATCCCCTTTTTCTGTGGCGTAGTTAGGCTACCTCCCAAGGAATAGTTGACCAAACAGCCAGATACTGAGTCTGTCAAAAACCAGCCCATGTTCCTTTTACTAGGGAACCCACACAGAGCCTGAGCTGACCATAGCCTACATCTGAGCAGGGAGTCTAGGTCTCCTCTTTGCAAGGTCCTTAGTTTATTCATCAGTCTCTGCAGCCTACCCTGGGCCCATATTTTTTGGTTCTGTTGGTGTCCTTGAGGAGCTCCTGTTCTCTCCATGTCTTTTGATCTCCTCCCTCTTTCATAAGATTCCCTGCACTCTGCCCAATGTTTGGCTATGAGTCTCAGCATCTGCTTCCTTACTCTGCTGGGTATAATCTTTCAGAGGACCACTGTGGAAAGCTTATGTTCTCTTCCCTGTCTTCTGCTCCTTCAGATATCTATCCTGTTTGCCCTTCTGAATGAGAATTGAACCTCTTCCCTAGCATCCTCCTTATTGTTTAGCTTCTTTAGGTGTACAGATTTTTACTATGTTTATCTTATATTATATTTCTAATATCCACTTATAAGTGAATGTAGACCATCTGTGTCTTTCTGCTCTTGGGATACTTCACTCATGATTATTTTTTCTAGTTCCATCCATTTGCCTGAAATTTTCATGATTTCTTTGTTGTTAATTGCTCAGTAGTATTCCATTGTGTAAATGTACCACAATTTCTATATTCATTCCCCAGTTGAGGGACATCTGGTTATTTCCAGATTCTGGCTATTATGAATAAAGCTGCTATGAACATAGTTGAGCAAATGTCCTTGTTGTATGGCTGAGCATCTTTCAGATATATGCCAAGGAGTGGTATGCCTGGACCTTGAGGTAGCACTATTCCTAATTTTCTTATAAAGTGCCACATTGATTTCCAAATTGGTTGTACAAGTTTACAGTCTTACCCTTAATGGAGGATGGTTCCCCTTTCTCCACAACTTCTATCATGTGTTGTCCTTAAAATGTATAAATGCATTTAATAGTTTGGAAGAGAATGACTCTCATAGGTTCAGAATTTGAATATGTGGTTCACAGCTTGTGTTCTCTTCGGGTGGGTTTAGGGGGTATTAATTAAAGCTATGCTGCTCATGTGATTCAAGCATGCCAGGGTTCTATCTTAAGCAGACAGGTGAGTTTGGAACTATCTACCAAGTGGTGCTAACTCTAGAGATACAGAAATAGTGAAAGAGTGAAAGGGTCTTGGAATCCTCCTCCAGGGTTTCAAAGAGTGCCTGGATTCTGAAATGTGGCAATGGAGCTCTCTTACACCTCACTCATGGAGGCCCTAACTGCTGAATTGCTGAACTGTAAAGCTCTGAAAATGAGATATGGTTTGTAGTGTTGAAACTAAGCTGCTGGAGATCCAGAGCTGTGACATATCAACCAAGGAGATGAAAGCTCTCCTAGCATGTTTTATATTTAACATCTGTGATACTGATATAAAGAGAGTAGTACCAGCACAAAGGCAAGGTGTGTGTTGCAGAGAGCAAAGAGGGAGGGAATGACTCATCTAATCCCATTGACACTTGGAGGAGAGACATAGGATTTGGCATTTGGCCTGTTGGCTTCTAGTCTTTGTTCAGTTCAATATATTCTCACTATGCTCCCATTCTTCCCATTTCATTTAGAAATGTATATTAAGTATTTTTATATGTGGAAAGTATGTGACTTACACTTATTTTACAGGAGGTTACAATTAAGAGACTTAAGACTTTGTACATTTGAATATTTTGAAACCATGAAAGACAATGGGAACTCTTGAAGTTAGACTGCATATATACAGGGCGCATGGAGAAAAATGCCTTGGTTTGAATGATGTTGTCTCCTCAACTCAGGCATTTGAATGCTTGATCATGAGTTGGTGACTCTGTGTGGATGGCTTTAGAAGTTGTGGCATTGCTGGAGGAAGTAAGTACGTAGGGTTGGGTTTTGGGGATAGCCTTGCAGGTATCCAGTTCACTCCCTCAGCTTTATGTTTGCCATCAAGGATTTGTGCTCTCAGCTTCCTGCCTGAGCCATCATACCTACTATTTGTTTTTATGTCTCCCCTCCATTATCGAATTTTTAATAATTAGAAACTATATGCCGAAATAAATTCTTCTTTCTGTAAATTGGATTATTCATGGCGTTCTGTCACTGCAACAGAAAAGGGACTAATACATGCATAGCATAGAGATGTCTTTAATTATATTTTATAGTGAGGATTATCAAATGGTTTCTTCTTTTATAATCATTAATCTAAACAGAATTATAAAATTTTCATGTATATTTATCATGCACAGTTATCCAAAAGGAATATTGATAAGTTGTATTTTGAAATATAAATCATAAAAAACAAGGGGTTCAAGGGTATTTTGTTTTCAATATTCTGAATTTATTTTTCTTTAATTCTATCAACATTTGTTTAAAGAAATAGATATCTCTGCCCACAGAATCTAGGTAGCCTTTTGAGCATATAAATCTATTCTTGAATCTATTTCACAACAGTTTTTTACACTTGTAAAATAAGATATTATTCAAAAAGAATATTGTGTGAAGTTTAAACTAGTATTTTTATAAAGTTATTTGCTATCACATACAGTTCAACATCATTTTTAGTAAGCATCAAAGACTGTCTAATGAATGTGAATTGATATTATTTTATTAATTATGTGGGAGTAGTAGACAAATAAGCAATGAAATAACAAAACAAACAAAAACACAAGAAGTGACAAGGAGAAAAATATCAAGACAATAACTTTGCACTTGTTATTATATAATAGGCCCACAGCTAATGATACATTGGGGTGCATGCTTGTGTCTTTAAACAGTAGCCACATAGGACTGTTTTTAACAGAAGCAATTGGCACTGCTTGTCATGTCCTCCATATTAAAGGTGTTAACGTTTACTGTCAAAAATTGTCAGAATATATCGTTTTCTATCATCACACTGTCAATGATGTTTACAAAGAAAAAGCAATATTATTCCATTTCTTCACACTTAAATTACTTTGGTTATACTAAGCCAATAAATATGTAACCTGCATATAAAAATGATTTTTCAAAGAATCATTGTAAAATCATGATAAATTCATTTAGCAATGCGATTCAAAATATAAGAACTGAAACTGACTTGCTGAAGAGCTCTATTTCTGAGCTTAATCTATTTCCAAATTTTAAAAAATATGTATATTTCATATGACTCACATTTCACTGAAAAATGAAAAGGTTGACAACTAAATCACTAGTTGTTACAAACTGATGACAAATATTAAATGTTGGTGTGGCAAAGAAAATATTGAGATCCAAGTGGAATATATTTCGATAATTATCTGATAAAAAATTTATATTGTTATAATTACAAACACCAAGAATATTGAAAGCTTAAGCTTCAAACTGAAATAAAAACACAATCTCAAAACCCATAAGCTCTAAATCCCTCAAGTAACAGTTTGAAAATATTACAATTTTAATATTGAAATAATTGAAAAAGAAAAAGAAAAAAAGAACAGACTACTACCACCATCACTGAAACTATAATTCTCATGAGGAAGAACAAAAAAGCAGACATAGAAAAATAAACAAACAACAACCAACCAACCAAAACAACACAAGCTAAAATGGAAGGATATACAGCCTGGTCATCCAATATTATAGTAAGGAAAACCTCAGCATAATATTATACTATTTGAGTACACTGACATTCATTATAGTTGATGAAAACCCAAGATATTCAAAGAATCAAGGTTCCCATATTTCTGAAGAAACTAATGAGACACACAAAGTACAGTTGCTAAAGAGATGCCTCCATGGTTAAGAACACTGGATGGTCTCTTCCAGAGAATAGAACCTGAGTTCAATTTTGAGCATCAACACATAGCCTCACAACCATCCATAATTCCGGTTCCACTAAATCTTATGCTTTCTCTGACCATCCAGGAACTAATAAGCATGTGTTGTATAGACGTTTATACACATAATACAAATACACAAATTTAAAACATAGTGAATAGTGTACACACTATGAAAAGAAGATATTTAAAGAAATTATTGTTTTAACACTAGACCTGTTTTTATGTGGCCTAGATACAAGTGGATGAAGAATGAATTTTTATATTGCATAACTGGATAGATAAATCTCTTGTTCTGTAGTAAGTCAAATAGAAATTTCAAAATGGAAGCTTCATAGAGTGATTGTATTCACTGGTGAAGGGAAGTCATATTACCTATAGCAGTACAATCAAAAAGAAAATCAGCAGAGCAAACTACTCATCATGATGCAATGTTTCCAAATATAGTTAATGATTATTAAAGTCTTTCAGCTGCTACTCACTGCCTTGGCAAAACTGTGCATAATCATCTTTGTTGCATACTTTGTCACATGTAATCCTGTATTTTTATTCTGTCTCTTTTACTTTATTTAAATGTTCAGTATTTTATTTTGTAATTAGTTTTACTTTGGATTTCTTCTTAATATTATTTAATGTTAAAGTTCTAAATTGAATAAAGACTTAGAGAAAATTTTAATCATCATATGCTTCTTTCTGCAAATTTAAATTGATATAGATTAAGCAGCACAATACTGATATTGTAAGTATATGTGTATTTGAAAAAGCATTGACGTTAGTAAATGTAGATATATTTTGACTGAATATCAAAGTTTTTGAGAGAAATCATCTTTTTGCTGGTCATTTGTGTGATTTTAATATGTTACTATGTTTTATTATCCTCTTGAAAATGTTTTATTTTAATTTACTTTATTGTTACTCCTAGAATACTACTTTTAAATTAGGGACACAAGGGAAGGGGATCTAGGTAGAAGGGGAGACAGAAAGAACTGGGAGAAGTAGAGGAATGGGAAACCATAATCAGGGTATATTATGTGAGGAAATAATCTATTTTCAATAAAAGTAAAAAAATAAAACCTTTAGAGATATCTAAGATAGCTGCACCAACTCCACAGGGTGTCTGAACAGCAGCTCAGCAGTCAGAGCAGTGTGACAGGCCGACTGTACTGTTGATGCCAAAACCATGAGGTTTGTGTTTCTCAGGTGAGATGAGAATCCACGGGAATACTCGAGGTCCGTCCTAAGGCCACCCTACATTTACCTGGAAAAATTCCCGGACCCCCTCCTGGCACTGCCCCAGCCCTAAGCCACCCGTTACCCAAATCCTACCGTCTGTGGATACCTTCCTCGGACTGGCAGCAGCTAGCTGGACTCTGACCTTGCAGCCGTAGGCCACTGGCCAAAGCCTGCCATCTGTGAATATATTCGTGGGACCAACAACAGCAGAGCATGCAGGGGACTTCTACTGTGCAGCCTCAGGCCACACACCTGCCCAAACCCAGTACCTGTGGATATGTTCCCGGACAGGCAATGGCACAGCACATATGGTTCTGCAGCACATATGCCTCTTGCCCAAGCCCACTTTCTGTGATTACTTTCCCATGGCTTCTGCCTGGCAGCTCTGTCATTGGGTGCTCACTCTCATTGCCTGTGGAGTGAATACCTTCCTGTATTGAGGGTGAGACACCAAACCTGGGCACCCACTCTAACAGCCCAATGGACACCTTCTGGGTACTAGCGGCTCCTGTTTCCAAACACCTTCCTGGTCACAGTGACTAGTGGTGCTCACTCTCATCCCTCAGTGAAGGACATACATTCTGGTACTGTGGACGAAGCACAGCTCCATTCTGCCTACTCCTCACCTGCCTGGCTCACGAGGTCAGAATCAGCCAGCACAGACAGTGAGCACGGTGGAGCTGAGCTAGGATTAGGACCCAGGTTCCATTCCTCACTCTCTAAGGGAAATCTGTGAGACGCTGGAGCAGCTCTAAGCAAAAAATAAAAAATAAAAAAAATTATCCACCACTGTCCCAGCAGCCTGGCACACATAGGCCAGAAACAGTGAGCCCAGCATAGACAGAGAACTCAGTGGAGCTAAGCTTGGCACCTGACCTATGTTAATCTGTTCTCTTCCCCAAGCAGGCCTGTGGGGCACTGGAACATCTCTAAGGCTCACAGATCTTTCTGCCTGCTCGCCAGCAGCCTAGGCCACCTGGGTCAGAAACAAAGCTGCCAGCAGAGCCAGTGAACCCAGCAGAGCTGAGTCAAACCTGGGACCCAAGTCCCATTCTCTACCATCTTAAGGAAGCCTGTGGGATACTGTAACAGCTCTAGACTCAGAGATCTTTCTGCCTGTGCAACAGCTACTTGGGTCACAAACAGTGAGCCAGCAGAGACAGTGAGTCCAGGGGAGACTTCTCGAGACTCCAGAGACAGGTGGACCCAGTCTGCACTACAGTCTCCAAGTAGTCAAGGCTACACACAACCAGATGGCTAGAGGTCAGTGTAAGAATACAGTCAACAAAAACCAGGACATCATTCTTCACCAGAATCTCCAAAAATCAATAGATATTCTACTGCAGCTGAAACACAAAAATGATTTTAAATATATAATTATGCAGTTATTCCAGGCACATAACAAAAAAAAATGAACAAAAAAATAGAAGCCATCTTGGTAAGACAGGAATCCACATTCAAACAAATGAAGGAAATAGTACAGGACATGAAAACAGACTTAGAATCAGTAAAGAAAACACAAAAAGAGAAAACCTTGGAGTTAGAGAACTTAGAGAAGAGATCAGGAACCAAAAAGCATCACCAACAAAATACAAAAGATGGAAGAGAGGATCTCAGGCACTGAAGACAACAATTGCAGAAACTGATACATCTCTCAAAGAAAAAGTAAAATAGGAAAACTGACAAACAGAAAACATCCAAGAAATCAAGGACAACATGAAAACATGCAACCTAAGAATAATAGGATTAGATTAAAAAGAAGATTCCAGGCTCCAAGGCTCAGAAAATATTTTCAAGAAAATTGTGGAATATTTCTCCAGCCTCTAAGAAGAAATACCCATAAACATAAAGGAGGCCTATAGAACAACAAATAGACTAGACCAGAAAAGAAACTCCTCCCATAACATAGTAATCAAAACATTAAATCTACAAAGAAAATAATATTAAAAGTGTCGATGGAAAAAGGCCACGTAACTCATAAAGGCAGACCAATCAGAATCACACCAGACTTCTTGACAGAGACTATGAAAGCCAGAAGGGCGTTTTGGCTATAATGCAGGCAGTAAGAGATTGCAGAAGCCAACTCAGACTACTCTATCCAGCAAAACTTTCAATCAACATAGATGGAGAAAACAAAATATTCCATGACATAAGTAAATGTAAGCAATATATAGGCAGCAAGCCAGCCCTACAGAAGAAACTACCAGAAATTCTTCAGCATAAGATAAACTACATCCAAGAAAATGCAGGATAAAGACATCATTGTATCAAAAAAGCAAAAGGAAACAAACACACAAACACAATATTATCACCAACTCCACAATAAAAGGAACTAACAATCATTGGTCACTAATATCTATGGTCACTATTATCAATGGTCTCAACTCTCTAATAAAAAGACACACACTAACAGATTGGTTGCAGAAACAGGATCCAACATTCTGCTGCATTCAAGAAACACGCCTCTGCAACAAAGATAAATACTATCTCAAAGTAAAGGGTTGGAAAAAGATTTTCCAAGCAAACAGACCCAAGAAGAAAGCTGCTGTACCCATCCTTATGTCTAATAAAATAGACTTTTAACCAAAATTCATCAAAAGACGTGGAGAGGGACACTTCATTCTCATCAAAGGAAAAACACACCAGGATGATATCACAATCCTGAATTTGCATCAAACACAAGGCTCCTGCATTTGCCCAAGAAACATTATTAAATCTTAAATCACACATTGATCCCAACACCTTAATAGTGGGAGACTTCACCATCACACTGGCACCAAGGAACAGATCATTGAGCCAGGAGCTATACAGTAAAATAATGACACTTACAGAGATCTTAAATCAAATGTACCTAATAGATGTATACAGAACCTTTCACCAAAACACAAAAGAGTATACCTTCTTCTTAGGACTTCATGGAACCTCCTCCAAAATTGACCATCTAGTTAGGCACAAAGCAAGCCTCAACAGATACAAGAAGATTGAAATAATCACTTGTTTTATATCAGATCACCATGGTTTAAACTAGACATCAACAATAATAGAAATAACAAAAAGCCTACACACACATGGAAAATGACCAACTCAACACATGGAAAATGACCTACTCAACAATACCTGGGTCAGGAAAAAAATAAAGAAATTAAAAACTTCATAGAATTCATTGAAAATGAAGCTACAACTTACTCAGATTTATGGAACACAATGTAAGTGGTGCTTACAGGATAGATCATAGCACTATGTGCCTTCGTAAGGAAATTCAAGACATCTCATAAAAGCTATTTAATGTCACAAATGAAAGCAATAGAAAAAAAAAACAGAAGCAGACACACACAAAATGAGTAGATAGTTGCAAATAATCAAACTCAAGAATGAAATCAATAAATTAGAAACAATTCAAAGAATAATTCAAAGAATCAATGAAACCAAGTGCTGGTTCTTTGAGAAAATGCACAAACAAGACAAACCCTTAACCAAACTAACTAAAAGGCAGAGAAAAACTATCCAAATCAAAAATAAAAAAAAAACAGTAAAAAATGAAAACAAGGACATAAATGACACTGAGGAAATCCAAAGAATTATTAGGTCCTACTTCAAAAGGCTATATGCAACAAAATTTGAAAATCTAAATGAAATGGGCATTTTCCTGATAGATTCTATTTATCAAAGCTGAATAGAGATAAGGTAAATAAATTAAATAGTCCTATATTCTCTAAGGAAATAGAAGTAGTCATCAAAAGTGTGCCATCTAAAAACTGCCCAAGGCCAGACATTTTCAAGTCAGAATTCTACCAGATGTTCAAATAAAAGCTAACACCAATACTCTTCAAGCTCTTCCACAAAAGAGAAACAGAAGAAACTTTACCATCTTCATTCTCTGAGGCCGTAGTCATCTTGATACCTAAAATGGACAAAGACACAACAAAGAAAGATAACTTCAGACCAATCTTGCTTATGAACATTCACACACACACACACACACTAAAATACTCACAAAATGAATACAAAAACACATTAAAGATATCATCCACCGTGACCAAGTAAGCTTCATCCCAGGCATGCAGGAGTAATTTAACATATGAAAACCCATTAATGTAATCCACCGTAGATACAAACTGAAGTTTGAAAAACCACATGATCATCTCCTTAGATGCCGAAAAAGTATTTGACAAATTCCAACACCCATTCATGTTTAAAGTTTTGGAGAAATCAGGGATATAAGGCACATACCTAAATATAGTAAAAGCAATGTACAGCAAGCCAACATCAAACTAAATGGAGAGAAACTTAAATCAGTCCTACTGAAATCAGGGACAAGGCAATACTGCCTACTCTTTCCTTATCTCTTGAACATAGTTCTTGAAGTCCTAGCTACAGCAATAAGACAACTAAAGGATATCAAGGGAATATGAATTAGAAAGGAAGAAGTCAAAGTATCACTATTCCCAGATAAAGCGATAGTATACATGACTGATCCCAAAAATTCTCCCAGAGAACTCCTTCAGCTAATAAACACCCTCAGCAAAGAAGCTAAATACTAAAATAACTCAAAAGAAATCTGAAGCCCTCCTGTATACTAAAGAAAAATGGGCTGAGAAAGAAATTAGGGAAACAGTGCCCTTTACAATAGACACAAATAACATAAAGTACCTTGGTGTGAATCTAACCAAGCAATGGAAAGAATTGTATGAAAAAAACTTCAAGTCCCTGAAGAACGAAAGTGAAGAAATTATCTGAAGATGGAAAAATACCCCATGCTCACAGATCAGTATGATCAACATACTGAAAATGGCCATCCTACCAAAAGCATTCTACCCATTCAATTTCAAACCACCAAACTAGAAACACAAGTTTTTACAGACCTTGAATGAACAATTCTCAATTTCATTGGGAAAACCAAAAAACCCAGAATAGCTAAAACAATCCTGTACAAAAAAAGATCTTCTTGAGGTACCTCAATCTTCAATCTCAAGCTCTACTATAGAGTAGCAGTAAAAAAACAAAAAATCAAAAAAAAAACCAGCATGATATTGGCATAGAAACAGATTGGTGCATAAATGGAATCGAACAGAAGACCCAGAAATAAACCTGAATACCTAAGTATAGTTGATTTTTGATGAAAAAGCTAAAACCATTCAATGGCAAAAAAGACAGCATCTTCAACAAATGGGGCTGGTGTAACTGGATATCTACATATAGAAAAATGAAAATAGATCAGTATCTATCATCCTGCACAAAAAGTCCAGGTGGGTTAATGACCTCAACATAAAATCCAGCACACTAAATGCTTTAGAATAAAAAGTGGGGAAGAGCTTTGACCTCATTGGGACAGGAGACAACTTCCTAAATAGAACACCAAAAGCATAGGCTAAAAGGTTAACAATCAATAAATGGCACCTTGTGAAACTAAAAAGCTTCTGTAAAGCAAAGGGCACTGTCATCAGAACTAAAAAACAGCTTACAAACTGGAAAAAGATCTTCACCAACCACATATTTGATAGAGGGCTAATATCCAGAATATATAAAGAAATGAAAAGTTAAACAACAACAAACCAGTATCCAATTTAAAAAATAGGGTACAGAGGTAAACAGAATTCTCAACAGAGGAATGTAGAATGGCAGAGTAATACCTTAGGAAATGCTCAGCGTCCTTGGTCATCTGGGAAATGCAAGTCAAAACGATCCTGAGATTCCACCTCACAGCCATCAGAATGGCTAAGATTAAAAAAAAAAAACTCAAGGAAATATGCATGTTGGAGAGGTTATGGAGAAAGGGCAACCCTCCTCCCTTGCTGGTGGGAACATATCCTTGTACAACCACTTTGCTAAGCAATTTGGCATTTTCTCAGGCAATTAAGAATAGTGCTTCCTCAAGATCCAGGTATACCACTCCAGGCATATACCCAAACGACACGCCACCATTCATTAAGGACATTTGCTCAACTATGTTTATAGCAGATTTATTTGTAATAGCCTAATCTGGAAACAACCTAGGTCCTTCAACTGATTAATGAATACAGAAATTGTGGTACATTTACACAATGGAATACTACTCAGCAATTAAAATCAAGGAAATCATGAAAATTTCAGGCAAATGGTGGCAGCTAGAAAATACCATCCTGAGTGAAGTAACACAAAAGCAGAAAGACACATACAGTATATATTCACTTTTAAGTGGATGTTAGCCATATAATATAGGATCAACATTCTAAAATCTATATTCCTAAAGAAGCTAAACAACAAGGTGGACCCTAGGGATTAGGCTGAAATCTCACTCAGAGGGTAAACAGAATAGACATATTGGAAGTAGAAGAAGACAAGGAACAGGACAGGATCCTTTCACAGGGGACTTCTGAATTACTGTACTCATCACTGTATTGTAGGCAATCCTGAGACTCATAGCCAAACTTTGGGCATAGTGAAGGAAACCTTATGCAAGAAGAGGGATATAGAAAGTCCTCAATGGAAAAGGAACTCCACAAAGAGACCAATGGCCCAAAAAAACCTGAATTCATGGGTGCCTGCAGAAGCATGGTCCAACCAAGGACCGTGAATGGAGAGAATCTAAACCCCCTTCTCAATTCCCAAGTGGATTTCCTAGTGAGGGGGGCAGGGGTTTGTCTCTGACATGAACTCAGTGGCTGGCTCTTTGATCATCCCTGGTGGTTCAGCCTTGCCAGGCCACAGAGGAAGACGCTGCAGCAAGCCAGTAAGCATTGATGAGACCTAATAGGCTAAGGTCAGATAGAATGGGAAGAGGACCTCCCCTATCAGGGGACTAGGGAAAGGGCATAGAGGGAGAAGAAGGAGGGTTGGTAGGACTGGGAGGATTGGAGGGAGGTGGCTGCAATGGCAATACACTATGAATAAATTGTAATAAATAAATTAAATTAAATTAAAAATCTTTATAAAGTACGAAAGCAAGAACTAGAATAATGAAAAACTGAAGTGAACAATGTAAAAAATGGGTGGAGGAAAATAAGCAAGGGAAGAAGAAATGGATAAATGGATGGCAGAGCAAAGGTAAAGAGGGATGAAAAGCAGCAGATGAGGACTTACCTCTTCTTATGATACTGGACAGGTGTTAAGCACTGTTAAACTGTTTTCTGGCACTTTACTATTATTGGTAAACTATTTTCATTTATATTATTGGGACTTCTGTGTTCATTGACCGCTAAACATGCGAAAACATCAGGAGACAGGGCAATTTGACTGTCTAATTAGCACTTGTGTTGTCTTTCTCTGCACTGGGCGCCATAATTTTTTGTTATGATTGTTATTACAATGTATTCACTTTTTATACTATTTATAGCCTCCTCCGTCATTTTCTCCAGTTCCCACACTCTTTCCCTCTTCCTCCCCTATCCCTTTTCTCTAGTCTGTTGATAGGGGAAATCCTCCTCCTCTACTGACTGACCTTATCCTATCAGGTACAATCAAGACTGTCTGGATTCTTTTCCTCTGTAGGTTGACTAGGTTGCCCCACCAGGGAGAATTGATCAAGGAGCAGGCACCAAGTTTATGTCAAAGGCATTCTCTTCTTCCCTTAATACAGAACCCACATGGAGACTGAGCTGTCTATGGGCTACATCTTGGCATGGGTCTATGTTCTCTTTATGTATGGTCTTAGGTTGATACATCATTCTCTGTAGTCTCTCCTTGGCCCAGCTTTTTTGGCTTTGTTGTTCTCCTTGTGTTTGTATCAGATTGCTTTGCTGTCACAATCCAAGTAATCTCTAGATGGCCCTGCTATTATCTTTATTCAGACAAGAGTGTCCCTGGTAGACCAGCTGAGGGACTGCTCTAACTAGTGCTCAGGTTTGTCAAGAACAGCGGGATAAACCTAAGTTTGAGCAGCTTGTGTTGAGGAAAGGTTGTGATTAGCCCTAAAACAAAGGCCTTGTAACAATTTTCTCCCTGGTTAAAGCATTTCTTCTGGTAGGAAAGCTGCTTAAGAAAAGAAGTAAACAACTCTAAATAATTCAGGAAGTCCTTGAAACTGACCATATTTTCTAGACCCCCTCCCAACTAAGAGTAAACAATAAAGATGCTCAGACAAGACAAAATGCTGAGAAGACTCTGAGACAAGACAAGTAGCCCAGAAATACACAGAGGTCACCCATGCTGCCTGAAAGAAGCAGAAAGCAGCCAAGCTGCCTGGAATAAGTAAATCTAACTGATTTGCCTGAAAAGAACATTCCAGCCTGCTGGCCATGCAGTGTGCTCTAGGTACAACAATGCCAGGGTGGGCTTAGATGACGCCCCTGTCTTTGAGTTATTTCTTCTCCTATAAATAGCGCTTCACCTATGGTTCTATAAGTCACCTCAATAAATCTCTCATTGCTTTGCCAAGATGGATTTTGGTGGGATCTATACCTTGGTAAACAAATGGTAGGCTCCCTATTTAGTGTGTTCCATCTTTTTAGGAAAAGTGTTTTCACAAAACAATTGGCCCAAAATAAATAAATGTGATTGGTCCAAAACAAAAGGCTGTGATGGTAGCCAAAATGTAAACCTCGGTGGTGGTATCTATGCTAAGAAATAAGGTTGTATTCTAGCCCAAATTCAGTTTTAAATGACCGTGATCTGTGCTAAGAAGTCTGGCTGTAACTGCACCTCATAAATTTGTCTGTGATTATTTTGAACACTCCTTGGGTTTTCTAATCATTCTGTTCAGACCTAATTAGTGAGTTGCCTGGCAGGCATTAACATCCTTTCATTCAAAAGGATGGTTTTGAAATGTGAGACTCAATAAGTCTTCACTGAATGATCTTTTCTTGATTACTTTTAGCTGTGTCAGTGTGTTTGGCTGTCACAGATACAGCGACAGCAATATCCGAGTGACAGTACAGGCAGTGTAATGGCTGTAGCAGTGACAACTGTGGACAGGCCAACTAAAAGAAAGGTGAGTTCAATAGTTCACTGGCAGCTGGACAAGAGAGCATTTGAGGCATGATGAGGAGAGGAAGAAGATAGGTGGCCAGAGTAGAGAAATGATAGAATGCTGAGACCGAAGAATGACAACAAGAACAAAATGTATAAGGATGTAAGGAGTCAAAGAAGAACAAGCACAGGCCTAATCACCAGAAAAGATGTCAATACTTTATAGCCTTATAGCCAGTAGGTTCACATTCCAGGCCGAGAGGTGTAATGGAAGCCAGTGCTGAGAGCTAATAGATATATTTTCTAGTTCTACACAAGAGCTGTTTCACTGTGTATTACTAAGAGCTGAGGAATCTGGTATCCAGATCTTCTTGAACGCTACAACATCACCCATGTCAAAAGGCTGAGGACTCTGACCTGACATAAACACACAAGAACTATAACACTTGTAAAGATGGATTCTAGGACCTGAAGCCACTCATTCACAGCTGCCAAACACTAAGGAAAACTAGGACTGGCAGTGACAAGCATATAAGATATTCTTCTTTATTTTTATTTTGTCAGAGCAAAAGAAATCCTAGCTGAATGATTTGTAATAAGAACAGGAAGGAATGAGGATGGAGATGGGCAGAAGGGAGGGAAGGATGGAAGGGAGAGACAAGAATGAAGTGTAAGAGAAATGAGTTATTTTAGAAATATCACCACCAAAACCCTTCATTTTTGCTGTGCATAACATGGCATCTTTTTGAATCTGACAGTTCTTAGGTCTTGTTTTGCTTCTCAATGAATATATTTCTTGAGCAGTTTTAGACTCAGAAATATATAGTGGTAGCTGTAAGATTTCTTATATATCTCTTGTCTACATATATGTATAGTCTCTGTGATTTTAAACATCTCTCAGTAGACTGCTACCTTCTTTGTGTTGCTCCTACACTGAAATATCAATATAATAGAAGTTATACATCAGGCCTCAATTTTGATATTGTACCTGTGTGGATTTTGTAAAAAAAAAAAATAAGTCTGAAATAAATGCTTTGCTAATAGTTTCATTCAGTGTAAATTATCTTTTTCACACTCTTAAATTTATTTTGCAGGATAGTTTTTATGTATGGATACAAGCAACTATGAACTGATAATTTTCACCTAACGTGGCATAATTTTTCCATAAATTGTGCCTTTGATATACTACATTTAAAATGTTATGAATAACACCAAATAGTATTATTGGCTAGACTGTATTGTGGTCTTGATTTTTCAATTTAGTCAATGTTCCATTTTGTTGATCTTGTTATGTGGTGTGCACAAGGAGACATTCAATCAATTTAAAAGTATATAAGAAACTAGGGATAAATGTCTTGTTCTCAGATAGCTTCTGAAGAGACTATTTAGCAAAGCACTTTTGTATAACCTTTAATATTCACTCGACATTATTTTCAAAATCCTCAGAAGAACATAAAACAACTTGCCTTTTTAGGTTATTCTTACTTAAATTCATATATGAAACTATCAATCACATAGTTATTATGGTTATATTACGTTTTTATGACTTTGGACTTTAAGACTTTGATTTTAGAAGTTTTATGAATAAAATAAAATAAAATAAAATGGTATCATTTTGTATTCACTGGATGGACATTACTGAAGAGTTATAGTATTTCACATACTTACCTGATAAACAGTGTATCCTTAAACATCGTATTTCTAATCTGTGAATCATATTTTTGCATTATATTTAGTACAGAGTTTTAATGAAAGTAAAAAGAGTTTACAATAGCTGGGATAGTTTATCTCTCAGCTGGAATACAAAATTTTTGAGGCCATAAAATATTGAATGTCATTGAATAACGTCCAAATTCAGAGTTTACATAAATGAGCTTCTGTTCATCAAATGTATATATAAGACAGCAAATACAGTTATAGTTTATGTATATGTAGCACATATGGCCAGGAGGAATGGCTCAAAGGTAAAGGTATTTGCACTAGGCCTTGAAATCTAAGGTTCATATCGGAAATTTAGGATTGAGAGAGAAAATCAACTCCAGAAGATTGTCCTCTGGTATTGCACACACACACACACACACACAAATAAATAAATAAATAATAGGCTTATACATATAGCTGCATACTTGTATATGTCTTCCTTTGAATCTGTGTAGATAATTTTTAATTAGTTAAATATACACAACAAACTTAAATGTTAGAAAATTTTGCACAATATAAAGAACTTTGGTAAGTTTTTAGTAAAGATACCTAAAATGTTTATTTCCCCCAATATAGTATATATGTATCTACAGAATTTAGGATGGTTATGTATACTAATAAAATATCTGTTATAAAATTATGAAATTTAATATACTATCAGTAGTTTTATTTCCTAAGTTGTAAGCTCACAGTCCAGGAATAAGGACAAATGAGCTTATAAATAGAGGTTGTTCTGTGGAGTTGGATAAATACAGCTAATCAAAGGATCAAGGAAGTAAAAGATGAACTGTCTCTGCACTTACAGATGCAATAATGGAGGAGGCATCTAAATTGAGTAGGTGAGTAAATGCTAAGGATCTTTTTATCTTGATGGTAGAGCAGTTTTTCTGTTTTGATTAGAAGTCTTTGTTGAAGTATCAATTTAATGTAAAATTATAAATAGTTTTAAAATTAGTTAAGAATATTTTTATAGACCAATAAGTCTGAAAAAAACAAAGACTAAGAGTAGAAAATTGTTTCTGGCACGTTTGGAGGCTGTTATTAAATTTTACTGGAAATACCATTTAAATTTAAGTATTTTGTTATAAAAACTATTACTGGAAAATGTAAGTAGAAAATGCTTTCCATTTTCAGCTTCATGTATTTCTGTAAGAAGGCTTTATCAACATAAAAAATAATATTTTGTCTGAGAATGAAGTCATAATGTCTTCACATATGACACCTTTGTGCTCTGTAGCTCTATTCCACCACTAAACTAAGGAGCTATAGCAGGAGTAAAAATGACTATATGATTACACAATAATGGTCACCCGTATAAACTGATGTTTGTATTCAAAATAATTATCATATAATAAATATTATATAATTATTTGCTATACAGGATAATGAAAAGAAAAAAAAATAATACATGTAGTAAAAACCAAAGGTCCTCAGTTAAATATCTTTCAATCTAAGACAAATCTGTAGAGATAAAATGTGTAGCTTGGTCTCCTAAATACCTTTAAAAATGCATTACAGCCACAGAAATACATATAAACAAATAGACCACATTTCATACAGAAAATGGAAATTCTTTTTACCTTTTACTTTAAGATGCTATACCCTTGCTGACAGAGCTTTCAGAAAAAAATTTCTCAGTTCTTTTGCCGATTTAGAGGTACTACTGAACAAGTCATTTAAATTCCCATTACTTTGGATATTTTACTCTACAAAATTAAGAATGCAGTGTACAAGACAGGTACATCTATATAGCATTTGATTTCTACCTTGTACTTAGAGTATGCTGTTTATGCACATTAATACATGAAAACATGGGAAAGCTTGATTTTGTATTATAGTTTACATTTAATAACTAATGAGTATATTACCAATTTATAATATGACTGTGCACAAATATACTTGATTTCAATATGTTTTATACTTTAGAGCATTTACTCGCTATAAATCATTCAATGGTAACTTTTCCAATGGACAATCAAGTTGCTAATGAAACTTTTGTCATAATTTCATGTGTTTACTCTAGAAGTCCTCCTTCAAACATTTTAATTGTAATTGAGAATACTTTTTTCTATTGTATGATTTGGCTTCTTTGTCAAAAATACAGTGACCGTAAGTGTGTTCATTTATTTCTGGATCTTTGATTTAATTCCATTGATAAACCAGTCTTTCTTTGACAGTGGCATGTCATTTTCATTACTGTTACTATATAGTACAGCTTGAGATCAGGGATGGAGATACCTCCAGAAAATCTTTCAATGTACAGGATTGTTTTAGCTATTTTGGGTTTTTTGTTTTCCCATATGAAACTGAGAATCATCCTTTGAAGGTCTGTAAAAAAATGTCTTGGTATTTTGATGGAAATTTCATTAAATCTGTAGATTGCTTTTGCTAGGACAGCCACTTTCACTATGTTAATCCTACTGATCCATGAGCACAGGATATCCTTCCATCTTCTAATATCTTCTTCAATTTCTTTCTTCAGAGACTTGAAGTTTTTTCATACAGGTCTTTCCCTTGTTTAGTTAGAGTCAACCCAAGGCATTTTATGTTATTTGTGGCTATTGTGAAAGGTATTGTTTTCCTAATTTCTTTCTTAGCCTGTTTGACTTTTCTATACAGGAGGGCTTCAGATTTTTTTGAGTTAATTTTGTATCCAGCCACTTTGTTGAAGGAGTTCTCTGGTAGAATTTTTGGGGGTCACTTATGTATTCTATCATACTGTTTGTGAATAGTGATACTTGACTTCTTCCTTTCTAATTTGTATTCCCTTGATTTCCTTTAGTTTTCTTACTGCTCTATCTAGGACAGCAAGAACTATATTGAAGAGATAAGGAGAGAGTAGGCAGCCTTGCCTTATCCCTGATTTCAGTGGGATTGATTAAGTTTCTCTCCATTTAATTTGATGTTGGCTATAAGCTTGCCGTATTTTGCTTTTACTGTATTTAGGTATGTGCCTTGTGCCACTGATCTCTCAAAAACTTTAAACATGAACTGGTAATGAATTTTGTCAAGTGCTTTTTCGGCATCTAAGTAGTGTTTTTGTTTTTATTTCTTTCAGTTTGTTTGTAAATTATATTTACATAGACTCTTCCCTTTATTTTTATGATTCTACCAAATTTTTATTGTATTAAAGGGAGAATTGCACACTGTTAGAGAGTAAATAAAACCTCTCATTCCCACAGCTGTTCTGAAAAAGGAAAAGAGATATTTTCTCTACTCCATATTGTGCAGTGCAGCCATTGTCTCAGCAGCAATGACACTCTTTAAAATAGAGTTCACAACTTCTGTTTCATCTAACACAATGTAACCATATTCTGGAATATATGTGTTTTCCTATATAATATGTAATTCTTTTCTATAAGTACCACGCACTAACCAATTGTGCCACTGGAGCATCTGCATTACATAATTCTTTTATGTGAGAATTGTCACACAGAAAGCAGAACACAGAAATGCTCTGAGTTCTGATTACAGTAAAGGTGAATGAAGGAGGCTGAGAACAATTTTCTTTTATGGACTTGACAACTTTAACTGGCACTCAATTCAAAATCAGTGCCATTCCTGAACAAATACCTCAAGGGCTTTTATACTTATGTTCTTGTAAAGATTATGGTAAAATGGGTTTGTATTATTTTAGCTTTGCACCAAAAATGAAAAAAAAAGCCAGTTAAGCTGTCAGTGTTTTATATATCTTTTTATGTGGATATTACATTATATTAAGTACAACTGAGAAAACAGAAAAAAACATTGTAGGAATATATCAGTTGTCTTTTTAAGAAGAGGGGTAATTTGTCATAAATCAGTATGATTTAATGAAAACCTAAGAGACCAAACCATTGGTCTTAAGAAATTGTGATTGGCTCCTGTCTGTAGGCTGAGCCAAATACTGTTCACAGTATCAGGGGTTGCCACTCTCCCATAGGGTGGGTATTTGGTTGGGCCAGGCAATGGTTGGACATTCCCTCAATCTCTGTTCTGTCTTTTTTTTTTAATTTTAGAGTAATTTACTATACAAAATATGTTAGTATATAAATTGCTATTGAGAAATAGCTACATTAGAATTCCCCATACACTGCTGTTTTTCTTTTTTTGTCAATGCTGTTTATTCTTTTTTCCATTTTTATTTTAATTTTTATTAATTAATTACACTTTATTCACTTTGTATCCCCCCATAAACCTTCCCTCCTCCCCTCCCAAGCCCACCTTCCCTCCTCCTTCTCCACACATGCCCCTCCCCAAGTCCACTGATAGAGGAGGTCTTCCTTTCTTTCCTTCTGATCCTAGTCTATCAGCTGTCATCAGGAGTGGTTGCATTTTCTTCCTCTGTGGCCTGGTAAGGCTTCTCCCCCATCAGGGTGAGGTGATCAAAGAGCAGGCCAATCAGTTCATGTCAGAGACAGTCCTTGTTCCCGTTATTATGGAACCCACTTGTATACTGACCTGCCATGGGCTACATCTGTGCAGGGGTTCTAGGTTATCTCCCTGAATGGTCCTTGGTTGGAGTGTCAGTCTCAGGAAAGACCCCTGTGCTCAGATTTTTTGGTTCTGTTGCTCTCCTTGTGGAGCTCCTGTCCTCTCCCTATCTTACTATTTCCCACATATTTTTGTTTGTTTGTTTGTTTGTTTGTTCCTCTGAGAGGCTCTACCCAGCAAAATCTTAAAACAGATGCTGAGATTTATAGCCAACATTGGGAGATGCATAGAGAGTTTTGTGGAAAATAGGAAGAAAGGGAAAAGTCCCTGTAGGTGACTGAAGCTCCACAAGAAAAAAAAAAAAAAAAAACAGAGCCAAATAACCGGGGCCCAGAGCGGTTTGCTGAGGCTGAAGCATCAAACAAAGACCATGCATAAACTGGACTTAGTCCTCCTACAGAGATGTAGCAGATGATCAGATTAGGCTTCATGTGGATCCTCTTGTAGGAGAAGTGGGGACTGCATCAGTCACGGGCTCACTTGCCAGTTTTGGATCACTTCTGGCAGGACTGCCTTGACAGTTACAGAGGAAAAGGACATGCTCAGTCCTGATGTGACTTGAAAAGCTGGGAGGGATGGGAAGGAAGGCTTCCCTTTTCTGAGGAATAGGGGAGGGGGAAAGGATGTAGAGGAAGTGTAGGGCTGGCAGGCTAGATTGGATTGGGCTACAATCAGGATGTAAACTGAATAAAAAATAAATTAATTAACTTAAAAAATTGTGATCATTCACCATCTTGAAAGACTGGAAATAATGTTATATTTTTAAGACCCTAGACAAAGATAAATTTATCAAATATGCTATCCAAACCTGAAGAAAAATCATTTAGTCAATTCCCAAGAATACAAAATAAACTAGCAATTTTTTAGAAATAATAACTTTAATATACATATTTAAAATGAGCATTGGACAAGGTAAGGATCATAGTCCATTGTCGTTCAGTCAAAATTGTTTACAAAGTATTAAATTTTTCTACCATTCCAAGGTGGCAGGGGAACATGAAAGAGTTGCAGGTATCAATAACTTCACTAATTAGAATGATATAGCACATCCCTGTACTTCTAGAACTTAGTAGGTTAAGACAAGATAATTTCTTTCCTTTGGGGCCAGTTTGAGATATAAAGCAATATGCTATCTCAAAATTTAAATAAAACTGTCAAAATGATTATGACTTAAATCATTTGTTTTTAGTTCAAATGATAAAAAGTAGCTCAAAAAGTGTTATAATTTGACAAAGTCTGAGTCCTGTGTATCAAAGAGTTTAAAAACATAAAATTGCCCCCAAAATAATATAGTTTCTCCATAAAAATTATTATCTGTATAAAATTATATATCAGAAAAGATACTTATAATTTAATCCAGCAACATGGGGACTCTGGAAAGGGATCATATTCAAAAACCTTCTAGGCCATTGTGATCTGGTTCAAATGCAGACATATCCTTAGTACAGAACTTTAATCCCAAACAGTGAATGTAAGGTTACTTTATAAAAGGGAGCAGCCATGTCTGAAAGTGAAATGTGGATCTGCTTCAATTCTCTGATGGCTGGAGCCTTTCATGGAGTCTTATGGATGAAGGGAGATATAAAAGGACCCGGAGGTAACGGCAGCCACACAATGAGAACAACAAAGCCAAAAATAAGCAGGGCCCATTGGGGAATGCAAAGACTGATGCATCAACCAAAGACCATACATAGAGAATGTAAATGACCTGCTCAGATTTAGCCCATAGACAGCTCAGTCTCCTTGTGGTTTCCCTTGTAAGAGGAGAAGAGACAGCCTCTGACATGAATGCAGTTTCCTTCTTCTTGATCATTTCTTCCTGTAGGGTGACCTAGCCAGCCCAAGGAAGAAGAGGATCCAGGTAGTTCTGATGGGATATGATAGGCTAAGTTAAGACAGTAGAGGAGGAGGATTTTCCCTATTAGAGGATTAAGAAAGAGGGATAAAAGAGGAAGAGAGAGGGAGGGTATGAGCAGGAGAAAATGAGAGAGGAGGCTACAACAGAGATACAAGTTGAATACATCATAAATAACAATAATTATTTTAAGTTAAAAAAATGAGATGAGCAAGCCTACCATATTCAATGATTCTATAACTACATTTTTTTGTTGTTGTTCATTGATTTCCAGGCATGTGGTTTGCTAGCCCACACCAAACCAAGCCTCAAGACTATCAGGACTGGATAAACAGCCCTCTTCCAATCCCTCAAAAGTTTATCTTGAAAAGATTTGTAAAGTTCAAATTAACCAAAAAACAGCAAAGTCTACTGGCAACATCTAATAGATGGGCAAGCAAAATGACAAACCACAGAAAGATTTGACAGAATGAGAAAGAAATAGGATTATAAGTCCAAATCTCACAAGAAGAGGACAGGAAACAGAAACTACTTAAGTATAACCCAAGAAGAAATATGAGTTTTTACCAAGAGTTTCTTACAAAGTCAGGTTGCAGAGAAAACAAACGACACACAGTTGAAGAAAGAATAAGCTAGAGAATGAGAATAAAACAGATTAAAACATATTCACAGATTCAATTTCAGGCCAGGCAGAATAATTAAGTGAGAAGCTAAAAGAAGCCAGTTTGAATCAGTCAGCTTAGAGAAGAGGTTAGGCTTGAACAACTGAGTTGAACCAGCTAGTGAGAGTTCTGAAAGAGCTAGAAGGCTTTGGAAACAGTTCTCATCTCATCCCTTCATATGACAAAATAAAAATATTTACAAAAAATTGATTTGTTTTATGTTTGAGATTATATCATTTCTCCTTCAAATTTCTCCCTCCAAACACCTCTTTATTTTTTTTAATTAATGGCCTCTTTTTTAATTACTTTTGAGAATATATACATATTCCTAAATAAATCAGTCTAAACTGTTCAGTCTTTCTAATGTTTAATGCCTCCATGTCTTCATGGCCTGTTGTATATCCAATCAGAGTGCTCTTCTCAGGAAAGACTTTTTCCTGTTTTCAGCATTCCTTTACTGCATGTAGTTCTTTGTGCAGAGTTGTGCTGTGAAATCATGGATTGGAGGAAAACCTTCAACCAACATTTTATTAAGCCAGTCCAATCTCTGTTGTTATTTATTAATATTTAATATTGGTTTATCTTTTAGTTAAAGAGCAGTTATTCCTAAACCAGCTGTATACCCAAATTACCTAGATTTATTTAATCTGGAGCACAATGCTAGACAATAATTAAGCCATTCTCAACCCGGAAGCATACATTCCTTCCTCCCATTCAGATTTCCCACATTATACTTTTTTTTTAGTCTTATCTCAGTTCTGTTTAATTATCCTGGTGTTTTCAGGTCCTCTCTTCTCAGACCTTTGTTCTCAGAACCCTCCTCTCACTCTCTTCTTTCTTTTCTCCTCTGGACCAGGATGCCCCAACCTATTCTCTCCATTGTTCACCATTGGCTGGTTGTTTTATTGGCGATACAAGAACAAACAGTAGCATGTTTACATAAATTTGAGACAGGAAAGGCTTAGAATAAGCATCCCAATGCAATGTGGGATTAAAACCAGATAGTGGGGTAGAGAAATCAGCATTTGAACAAAAAAGGGTAAATTGTACACATTCCACAAGAACATTATACCAACAAATCTCTAACTACATTCTAAACATTTGTTCTCATAGACAGCATTTAATTTACTCTTTAAGAACTTTAAATAGATGCTCAATTACACAACAAGGACATTTGTTCAACCAATGTTTGTAGTAGGTTTATTTGTAATAGACAGAATCTGGAAACAACCCAGATGCCCCACAGCTGAGGAATGGATACAGTAAATGTGGTACATCTACACAATGGAATATTACTTAGCAATTACAAACAAGGAAATCATGCAATTTGCAGATAAGTGGACTGGAAAAGATCATCCTGAGTAATATATCCTAGAAGCAGAAAGACACACAAGGCATATACTCACTCATAAGTGGATATTAGACATATAATACAAGATAAACATATTAAAATCTGTACACCTAAAGAAATTAATGAAGAAGAAGTACTCTGACTAAAATGCTCAATCTCCATTCAGAAAGGCAAAGAGGATAGACATTGGAAGAAGGAGAAACAGGGAACAGGACAGGAGCCTGCCACAGAGGGCCTCTGGAAGGCTCTATCCTGCAGGATGTCAAAGCAGATGCTGAGAATTATAGCCAAACTTTGGGTAGAGTCCAGGGGTTTATGAAAGAAGTGGGAAATAGTAAGACCTGGAGGGGACAGGAGCTCCACAAGGAGAGCAACAGAACCAAATAATCTGGGCACAGGGGTCTTTTCTGAGACTCAAACTCCAACCACGGACCATTCATGGAGATAACCTAGAACCCCTGCACAGATGTAATCCATGGCAGTACATTGTCCAAGTTCCATAGTAATGGGAACAGGGACTGTCTTTGACATGAACTGATTGGCCTGCTCTTTGATCACCGCACCCTAAGGGGGGTGCAGCCTTACCATGTCACAGAGGAAGACAATGCAGCCACTCCTTATGAGACCTGATAGAGTAGGATCAGAAGGAAGGGGAGGAAGACCTCCCCTATCAGTGGACTGGGGAACGGGCATGGGTGGAGAAGGGCAAGGGAGGCAGGAGAGAGGTACAATGGCAATACAAAGTGAATACATTGCAACTAAAAAAATAAATTAAAATAATATTTACATATTGATAAAAAAGAACTTTAAAGAAGCATGACATTTTAGCAATAGAATGAGTAACTAGAATATTGACAAGGAAATGTATTAGTTAGAAATTTAAAAAGAACTTTTGTTCTTTTAAATATATCTGTTTCTGAGCTTAACATGAGGAACAAACACAGGGTAAGTATAGAATTTTAATTCTATCCTCTAATATGCCTACCAGTGTCTCAGAACCTAAAAACTGGGCATCTTAAGATAACAACACGAGAAGGGAGATCCAAGATGGCTGCCCCTAGATGACACTGTGTCTGAGGAGTAGGACAGCACAAACAACGCAGCGACCAGGAGACTGAACTCTGGGACCTAAAACGCCAGCATCCGTGATTGCCAGGTGAGCAGAACTCCCACGGTGAGAAAATCAAGTGGGAAAACCCTAGGGACACCCAGTTATTCCCCGGAAAAACCTCCGGGTGACCAGCTGTGCACAGCTCTGATCAGAATGAGCAGCCACGCGCTGGCGCCCTCACCTGCCATTATAGACTAGATCACTCAGTCTTGCAGGCAGTCTGAGGAGGAACCGGGTACCGTTTTCACCTAACTGCACCCTACGAGCGCACACTGCACCCAGGTTCTGCTTCAACCCACGGGTGTGCAGCAGGCATGAACCGATCGCCAGAACCACCCCAATCTGTGAAAGGCGGGGGACCATTTTGACCAGTTTGCACTCTGCGGGCTCGAGCCACACGCTTCTGCCAGCAAAACCTCAGTCCGTGTGCCAGTCCGCGGGCAAGTCTGGGAGGGACCTGAGTTCTGCTTCAACCCAAGGGTGCACGGTGGGCGTGCATGGATCTCAGGAGCCACCCCAGACTGACAAAGTCCGGGAACCATCTTGACCAGACCGCACACTGAGGGCCAAAACCTCAGTCCCTGTGTGTGGCCACAGGACAGACAGAGAAGGCCTCGGGCACCATTTCAGACAGGCCTGCATTCAGTGGAGGCACACCAACCCAAACCCATTGTGTGTGCCCCAAATATCATCTCAGACCGTGGTGCACAGCCCCTGGCCCAGAAGGGGGTGCCAAATCTCCATTCCAGGGGAGAGCCCTTAGCAACAAGCTCAGGGCTGAGCACAAAGACCCCAGCTGACATCAAAAGACTGAGGAGCGAGTCCTCCAGATCAGAGGGGTGACCAGTCTGCAGTGCTCACAGCTTCTAGCACAGAGCACGAAGCCGGACACACAGAGCCCACAAAAGAGTTCAACTGAGGGGGATCCAAGATGGCTGCCACGAGAGAACACTGTGTCTGAGGAGTAGGAGAGTAGAAACAACACAGCGACCAGGAGACTGAATTCTGGGACCTAAAATGCCAGCATTGTGAGTGCCAGGTGAGCAAAACTCCTACGGTGAGAAAATCAAGTGGGAAAACCCTAGGGACACTCAGTTATTACCTGGAGAAATTTCCCGGTGACCAGGGGCACACAGCTCTGATCTGGAAGAGCTGCCTCTCTGGGTGCCCGCACCCGCCATTATAGACTGGATCACACAGTGGCGCAGGCAGTCTCAGGAAGAACCAGGTGCCGTTTTTGCTGAACTGCGCTCTACAAGCGCACACTGCACCCGGGTTCTGCTTCGACCCACAGGTGTGCAGCGGGCGCGAACCAATCGTGGGAACCACCACAGACTGAGTGGATTGGGGGACCATTTGGACCACTC
>CM053764.1:32412482-32434103 GCA_028658305.1 Pachyuromys duprasi
AAGCAGAAAGAAACATATGGTATATACTCACTTATATAAACCTATAGGATAGGAAGATCAAGCTGAAATCTACACACCTAGAGAGGATATACAGGAAGGAGGACCCAGGTTGGTGTGATCAATGCTTGTTTGGATGAACAAATGGGATAGACATTGAGTGGAGGACAAAACAAGCAAGAGGACATGAGAATGCAAAGGAGGACCTCTGGGGGGGTCAATGTAGTGATGTATCAGAGCAGATATTAAGACTCGCGATCAAGACTTTGGCAGAGGGCGAGAAGTAATGATAGATCTGGGGGATGTTGGTGAGACTTGGGGAGAACAAGAGCTCCACAAAGACCAAACTGAGCAGGGCATAGGGGTCTTGTATGAGACGGTTTCTACAATCAAGGACCATGTGTGGATATGGCCTGGAACCCCCACTCAGATGGGGCCCATGATAGCTCATTGTTGGACTGAAGACCCTAGTGAGGGAAACAGGGAATGTTTCAGTCATGATCTTGATGGCTGACTCTTTGACCCTCCCCCATACAAGCCGGGGAGTGACAGACTGGCTAGATCCCAGGGGAGGGCATTGCAGCCAGCCCTGAGGACACAGGATGAGCTGGGGTTGGATGGAAGGGGAGGAAGTCCTCCCCTGTTGGTGGACTTGGAGTGGGCGGGGAGGAGGGAGATGAGGGAGGGAGTGGGAGTGTGGGATGGAATGAGGGAGGAGGCTACGCCTGGGATGCAAAGTACCTAACCTGTGATTGATATAAAAATAAATAAATTTTAAAAAAAGGTAACAACACAATAAAATAGGAAATTCCCATTCATATCTCTGTGTCATCTTACTTAATTACTTAATTGTACTGAGGGAAACAAAATACATTTCAGGGCTTTTTATCATTTTCCTGAAATAATTCAGAAAATATCTACTATATAACACATGAATTGCTCGAATACTTCTGTTTTTGGGAGCCATAATATTAACCAAAAGATATGCTATTTATTTTTTTGAAACTTAAGTTCTAAAGTAAAGAAAATGACAAGAAAATATACATAGTGTCAATGAAATGTCAATAAGGAATGAAGAATATGATTTACTGGTGACTGCTAACATTGTAATATTTTGGAAGGGTTTACTATTATATCAGGAAGCATGACTAAACACTCACTAACTATCATTCTTTTATTTTGTGTCTTTGTTTTATATTTCGTTGACTCATAATTGTTAGTTTTTCTTGCATATGAATATTTTTTAGGATTCATTTATATTTTTTGTTATTATTTTTTTTAACCAGAAAGAAGACTGAATAAATTTCTTCCTGGCCAAACCAAATGTCTTGAGTTTGCTTTCTGGAATACATATAAATGTGGAAGTATCAAGATAATGAACTTTGCCTGTATCATGTGGTTTACTTGTGCATGCACACACAATCTCTCTCACACACAAATCCACAAAACATTAAAATTTATAAATATTTAAATTTTTTCTCCATTATATTTTAAAACATTAAATATTCACTAATAAAATTATGAGTATTTCAGTTAGCAAGTAAGATATATAATGCAATCATAAGCTTTGGAAGAAAAAATATTTAGGAGTAATTGCCACTTTAGGTGAGAGGATTAATCAAGCTTATCCAGAACAGGGACATCAATAGGTTATTTGAGATAATACACTGTATTAATAGACTTTTACAAGTACAGACATTGAATCTACAATATTACCCCATGAACAGAAAAATTAATAAAGCCTGTGTAAAGTACTCAAACTCAAAATCTGAGAAAAGAGGTAAGAGGTAATTGTAACAAATCCATGAATCTATGGGACAGAAAGCAAGGAAAATTTAGATCGACTTAAGGAAATATAACTGAGTCTTCAACATCTGTTTTCTTAGGACTCCAGGGCTGACATGATGTTATTCCCCTGCAGTTAGTCTTATGTATGGGGTTGATTCAGAGGGTAATCAGTTATTCACTAATCTCTTCTAGAGTAAACCTCACAAACATGCCAGGAAACAATGTCTTGCAGATTAGTCATCTTCATTTCTAGTCAACAGGCAGGAGTTCATAGTCCTCTAAGTCCAGACAAATACACAAAGCTAGTAAGGTCATGAACCTTAAATGACAATTTAGTAATTTCAGTTTTCTACAGTTTTATAATGTGTGAATGCATTCTAAATACTTACTCTTAGTTTTTACCCCTTTATCATAAAAACTTGTTTTGAAGCAGACAGGACACATTACACAAAACAAAAAATGCAGACAAAAATTGACTATTCGGTGCCCATCTACAAAGAACCTCGTAAACATAAGGCTGATAGAACATTCCAGAAAAGAAGATCAAAACACTGGAAGAAGCACAGGACCAAGATGTCTCCGGTAAGACAGTGTCTTCTACATATGACAGGGAGATGTCCCAATTTTAACCTCAA
Organism: Pachyuromys duprasi; assembly: GCA_028658305.1. Taxonomy (NCBI): domain Eukaryota; kingdom Metazoa; phylum Chordata; class Mammalia; order Rodentia; family Muridae; genus Pachyuromys; species Pachyuromys duprasi. The sequence goes on from CM053764.1 coordinate 32,414,903, forward strand.
CAATATAGTTGCCTAAGTAAAATCTAAAGAGATAAGCTACCAACAGAGATGCGGGACTCTCACAAGGCTTATCCTAAGATGAAGAGCTGCTGAGAGGAAGTAACAAGGTTCTCTAAAATAGAGCTCCTGAAAGATCATCTCCTCCCTAGCAGTCAGCCCTAAACAAATGTAAATGAAACAGATTTATTTATTTATTTAAATAGATAATATTTAAATAGATGCAATAGATTGTATTTCCAAATTATATATATTATGTATTAAAACACACATATGTGTCTCTGTGTGTGTATGTGTGTGTGTGAAAATAAAGCCATGACTTTGGGAGACAGTAAAAGGAATAATAAGGAGGGTTTGGAGGGAGTATAAGAGGAAGGAATGACATAGGTACAGCATAGATATATGAAATTAAAGTACAAAAGACACATTTGTATTAAAGTACATAGCAAGTTTTCTTAGTTATTTTACAAATTCAACAAAATTATGAGCATGAATATGCACAGTAGACTATCCACATAAAAGATTCCTTCATGAAGCTTTCGTATATGACTCGAGGAATGCAAAATAAGTAAAGTTGTCATTGGTAATCATAATTGTATTTTCTCATAAAAACAAATAACAACATATACAGATATCACCAAGCTATTTTTTGTGGAACATGAGATGTGAATTTTCAAATTTAAAACTAATTAATAACATTTTAATTTTCTGTAATATTAACAAAAACACCTTAATACTGTGAAAAAGACAAGTATACATTACAGAATAAAAATAAATTAGGGGCTTAATTTGATAATCTCAATTATTTAACAGCGCAATCTTATTTGGAAATAAAACATCTTAAAGTCTTCTGTTAGGACTGGGCTGGGAATGATGGGATAGACAGGTAGAGTCTGAACCTCAGCAGGGGCAGTCTTGATAAAAATCCTGAGCATGTGTACCCTAATGGCTAATACGTTCAAACACTTATTGATTTCCTGATGCCATGACTTAGGTGGGGAACGTCTTTTCTCTTGTTGAATACTTTAACCAACCAAGATTTATTTTTTAATTTAACACAGCCCAATTCTCAGGTTCCGCTATCTGCCACTGAGGATAGCTGACACAAATTGACCTTTCTTAACACCAGGATTTATTCACAGCTCTTTCTAGGTCTATTTGTTCTGTACTCCACAGACAATTAATCTGTGGTGAACACGTTCCTGAGAACTCATCTTTATATTAAAATTTCAGTTCATAGTAGCTGAAAGAAAATTTGTGAAATATGTATTTTGATAACTGGTACACCATTATATAAATGTCATCCTGTGGATAACTTTAAAATATGTATGTAAAATGCTAATCATATTTATTAATAACACAAAGGTAGTGTCCTCACTAGCACTTTTAGCAAGCAACGATGATAATAACAGAAAGAATAAAAGGAGGCCACAAAGAGATACATCTGTCCTGTGTAACTGTGTTGTACATCGTACATTTGTATACATTTGTATATATTCATGATACCTCATTCCTATAATCATAGGGATAATCAATGGATAAATATGAACATGTAAAAAAGAATAGCATTTTAAGTTGAAATTTCAGCTTTCAAGAATTATATACATATAAAATAATCAAAAGGTTTATGAAAACAAAGAAAAAACAGATATTTTATAGTATAAAATGCTTAGATTATAAATATATACATTTTAAAATATTATAGTTACATATGACCAAAATTGGCATTCCTAGTGAAGATATTCTTCAGGGGAACTTAGCAATATATCTTAGGAAGAAACCAGAATATTTGTTAAACTATTACATGAAATCTTGAATAAGCTTTATTCATTTATGAATGTGTTGCCATAGGCATGTGGCTAACCACTTGCTTCTACAGAAATAATTTTTTTCCAATGCCAAATCAGAAATATTCTCTATGAATAAATAAAGTTCAGAGAAGAGGCAAGGCATGGTACAAGAAAGAATTAGACTTCTGAGCATTTTTGCATATGTGGTCATTTAAACTGATTTTGCTAGATCAAATTTGAGCTTCTATGAGTACATGTAATTTTTAATCTTCTTTAAATATGGAAAATATATTCATAATCTCTCCTCTTGTTTAAATGTCTTTAAATGCATCCAAATAGTTGTTAATTTTTCCATTTTTAGTTCCTGATCACTTTCAGCATTTTGTGTAAACTGTGGGATACACAATGCACTGGCCGGCTTTGATGAGTCTGGGGCCAGCCTGACTTAAGAAACAGATTGTGAGGCAAACAGTACTCCTCTCTGGGTTGAGGCATGCTTCTCTCTAGATAAAGCATTTTGTTTTGTTTTGTTTTGTTTCATTTTGCTTTAATTTTTATATTAATTACAGTTTATTCATTTTGTATACCAGCTATAGTCCCCTCTTTCTTTCCCTCCCAATCCCACCCTCCCCCCTCATCTCCTCCCATGCCCCTCTCCAAGTCCACTGATAGGGGTGGTCCTCCTCCCCTTCCAGCTGGCCCTAACTATCAGGTCTGCATTGTCCTCCTCTGTGGTCTGGCAAAGTTGCTCCCCCATCAGGGGGAGGTTGTTTCTTTTTTAAGTTTAAAATCACTTTATTCATTTGTGTACGTATTTGTATGTGAGAGGCAGGCAATTACTACTCTACGTATGTGGAAGAAAACAAACAACTCGCGGTACTCTCCTTTCACTATGTGGGCTCCTGGTTATCAAACTCAGATTATCTGGCTTGTAAGCCAGACAAGAAAGTTCAAGTCCTGAGCTATCTCATGTTCTGTAACTTAGCTGTTGCTCAGAGGGTCCATGTCAGCTTTAATGGCTTTAACACATTACTCCTTGATATGTAGGATTTACTGCATTCTGACTTTTAATTAATGCCCAATGGGCCTTTGAATTCAAGGCTTCACTGGATTCAGAATGTGTTTTCAACCTCCTATACCATTTCACTCATTTTCAGTATTGGTTTATGCTATTATAGTGCTACATACCTTATTATGGGGCTTACACACATTATTTATATAATTTTTGCACTAAAAGTTTACACGATATGTATATTTTAATTTCATAGCCATTTATTGTTATCAATACAAAAAATAGAATCAAGCTATACTGTTGGCTTATGGTTAAATGTATTATATGAATCTACTATAACATAAAATAGAAGGTAGAATATAATACTTCTATGAAATCTGCTAGCATTGTTTTTGAAGTTAAAATTCTCAGAATTACCAAATTCATTGTTTTTCTCAATGTGGTCAAAGTGACATCACCAGTAAGTATGTTTTATTATATTGTAGCATACATGATGAGTACGAGTCCTTACACAGGGTCCTGGTTTGTTTGCAATGCTGTCACACAACCACCTCTCACGTTGACATATTTGGGTACCAGGTACTTGTATGGTCCATGTGTAGGCACAGCACATGAACATAAAAATTAAAAATTAGAATTAGTACATTACAGTTCGATATTTCTCAGGGACAAGTTTGTTTTTCATCACCAAGGCAAGGTTGCTTGTACCCAGCAAGTAGACTGCAGAGAGATTATCAAATTCTAAGCAGGGCTTAGACCACCTCAGATCAAAGAAACACCAAGTTCAAAATACCAGTGAAGCTTATAGAAATATTAACGATAAGATTCTCTATGAATTATGTTAAGATTATCAGTATTTAGCTGTAAAGTTAAAATAGGATTCTAGCTTACCATTAATATAGACAAAACTTTAGCCAAACTAACTAAAAGGCAGAGAGAGACTATCCAAATCAACAAAATCAGAAAGGAAAAGGGGGATATAACAACAGACTCTAAAGAAATCCAAACAATCATTAGCTCTTACTTTGAAAACCTATATGTAATACCCTTCACAATAGCCACAAAGGTCATAAAATGCCTTGATGTGAACCTAACCAAGCAAGTCAAAGACTTGTATGAACAAAATTTCCACTCTCTAAAGAAAGGATTAGAAGAAGATATCAGAAGATGGGAAGATCTCCCATGCTCATGGCTTGGCTGGATTAATAAAATAAAAATGGCCATCTTACCAAAAGCAATCTACAGATTCAATGCAATTCCCATCAAATTACAGACACAATTCTTTACAGACCTTGAAAGAAAAAATTCTCAACTTCATATGGAACAACAAGAAACACAGAATTACTAAAACAATCCTCTACAGTAAAAGATCTTCTGGAGGTATCTCCATCCCTGATCTCAAGCTGTACTATAGAGCAACAATACTAAAAACTGCATGGTATTGGTGTAGAAACAGACTGGCGGATCAATGGAATCGAATAGAAGACACTGAAATAAATCCACACACTTATGGACACCTGATTTTTGACAAAGATGCCAAAACCATTCAATGGAAAAAAGACAGCATCTTCAAAAAATGGTGCTGGTCTAACTGGATGTCTACATGTAGGAAAATGCAAATCGATCCATGCTTCTTACCCTGCACAAAAGTAAAGTCCAAGTGGATCAAAGACCTCAATATAAATCCAGACACACTAAACTGCTTAGAAGAAAAAGTGGGGAAAAACCTTGAATTCATTGGCGCAAGAGACAACTTCCTGAACAGAACACCAACAGCACAGGCCCTAAGAGCAGCAATCAATAAATGGGACCTCATGAAACTGAAAAGCTTCAGTAAAGCAAAGAACACTGTCATTAGAACAAAATGAATGCCTACAGATTGGGAAAGGATCTTCACCAACCCTATATATGACAGAAGACTAATATCCAGTATATATAAAGAACTCAAAAAATTAAACAGCAACAAATCAAGTAATCCAATTAAAAAATGAGGTACAGAACTAAACAGAGAATTCTCAATAGAGGAATATCGAATGGCAGAGAATTTTTAAAGAAATGCTCAACATCCTTACTCATCAGGGAAATACAAATCAAAACAACCCTGAGATTTCCCCTTACACCCATCAGAATGGCCAAGATTAAAAACTTAAGTGACAACACATGCTGGAGAGGTTGAGGAGAAAGGGGAACCCTCCTTCCTTGCTGGTGGTAATGTAAACTTGTACAACCACTCTGCAAATCAATCTGGTGCTTCCTCACACAACTAGGAATAGCGCTTCCTCAAGATCCGGCTATACCACTCCTAGGCATATATCCAAAAGTGGCTCAAGTACACAATAAGGACATTTGCTCAACCATGTTTGTAGAAGCTGTCTTTGTAGTAGCCAGAAGCTGGAAACAACCCAGATGCACCTCAACTGAGGAATGGATACAGAAATTGTGGTACATCTACAAAATGGAATATTACTCAGCAATAAAAAACACGGATATTATGAAATTTGCAGGAAATGGTGGGAACTGGAAAGGATCACCCTGAGTGAGCTACCCCAGAAGCAGAAAGACACCTATAGTATATACTCATTCATATAAACATATAATATAGGATGAACCTACTAAAATCTGTACACCTAAAGAAACTAATCAAGAGGGAGGACTCTTGCTAAAATGTCCAATCCCTATCCAGAAGGACAAAGGGGATGTTCATTGGAAGAAGGAGAGGGCAGGGAACGCGTCAGTACCCTGCCACAGAGGGCTCGGAAGGGCTCTGCCCTGCAGACTATTGAAGCAGATGCTGCGACTTATGGGCAACACTTGGGCAGAGTGCAGGGAATCTTAGGAGGGAGTGGGAAATAGTGGGATCTGGAGAGGACAGGAACTCCACAAAGAGCAACAGAACCAAGTGGTCTGAGCAAAGGGGTCCTTCCTAAGACTGATGGTCCAACCAGGTACCATGCATGGACGTAACCTAGGACCCTTGCGCAGGTGTGGCTCATGGCAGTTCAGTGTCCAAGTGGGTTCTATAGTAATGGGAACAGGGACTGTCTCTGACATGAACTGATTGGCCTGCTTTTTGATCACCTCCCCCTGAGGGGGGAGCAGCCTTGCAGGGCCACAGAGGAAGACAATGTAGCCACTCCTGAATAAACCTGATGGACTGGGATGGGAGGGAAGGAAAGGAGGACCTTCTGTATCAGTGGTCTTGGGGAGGGATACGGGTTCAGAGAAAGGAGGAAGGGAGGTATTGGGAGGGAAGAGGGAGGAAACTACAGGGGTATATAAGGTGAATAAAGTGTAATTAATAAATAATTTAATAAAAAAATAAAACATATTTTCTTCTCTTTCTCTCTCTCTTACTCTGTGTGTGTGTGTCTTCACGTGGTGTGGCAAGCATGTGAAGATCAAAGGTCAGCTTTTGAAATCACTCCCTAGAGTTGATTCCTGCTTTCTGCAGTTGGATCAGAGATTTCCTCTTTATTTCTGATACTGAGCTGAGTCTTCTTGCCCAGCTTGCCTTTCAGCTTCCAAATGATTCTCTTGTCTCCACCTCCTATCTCACCATGTACAGATTTTTTTTAATTTTTATTTTAAATTTATTTTTAAATTTATTATAATTTCTTCACTTTGTATCCCAGCTGTAGCCCTCTCCTTCTGCCCCTCCCAATCTTGCCTTCTCTCCCTCCTCTCCTCCCATGCACCTCCCCTAGTCCACTGATAGGGGAGGTCCTCCTCCCCTTCCATCTGACCCTAGCCTAGCATTTGTCATAACGACTGTAGGGATGCAGCCTTACCTGGTCCCAGAGGAAGACTATGCAGATTTTAAATCTAGTTCCTTGGATAGAATTCAGGTTATCAAGCATGTACATCTAGTGCTTTGTGGGGTTTTGTTTGTTTGGTTGTTTGTTTTATTTACCTGTAGTGACATTTTCCTGGCTACATTATTTGTTTATATTTCTGTTAAAATGTACAACACAAAAATTATTTTAACATAAACATTCTGCAAATACTCACTGTCACACACTGCTATTTCCATTTCTTAAAAATATAATGATGGCTCCAATAAGTTTACCTATTGAAGCCTTGGGCAGTCTTGATGGTACTTAGAAACAGGACTTCACATAGGGTTAATGAGGTCATGTTAGGAAAGTCTAATACATATGATTGGTCTCCTGATAAAAATTAAGATGAGCCTATGGGAAGGTTCAGCAGGTAAAGGCATCTATTCTTAAGACTGATAAGCCAAGTATAATCCCAGAAATCCACCTACTAGAAGGAAAAAACTGAAATCTACAGTTATCATCTGACCACCACATATGTGTTCAGGTATGCAGAAAAACATACATACATAGCACATGTGCGTACACACACACACACAGACATACACTCTCTATGAAAATAAATGCGTCATGGCTAATTTTACAAACTAAGTAGGAGAATGACACTGAAGATGTACTTTCCTATAAAGCTGGACATGTGAAATGTATAATAAGGAAGGTTTTGAAAAGTCTCCAATTAAAAGAAGGCATTTAGGAGAAAAAGCACCATTTCTAGTAGAGTGATATTGGGCTTTGAATTCATAGAACTGTGAAAAGTATATTTACATCATTGAAACCATACCATTTGAGGTGACTTTTATGGCCCTCTCAAAGTATTAATTGACTCATCTTCTGGCTTTGAATTGGTAACACCAGCATTGAATATGAAGACCATAATAGATTCTGAGACAAAATTTAGGAACCAGAACTCCAAGTGGGTTTATCTGATCAAAACCCTCCTCTATGGACCTTCTATACATTACAGTTCTTCACTAGCTATGAGTTTTCTTTAGTTATACAATTATTGATAGCAGCATGCATGAATAATCAATTCCCTACCAGTTGGGAAAACTATTTAGTAAATAGGTTTTTGTTCAAATTCCTTATGTTACATGGTCAGAAAACGGGACAAGAGCCTATCACAGAGGGCCTTTGAAATACTCCACCTAGCAGGGTATCAAGGCATATGCTGAGATACATAGCCAAACTTTGGGCACAGTGCAGGGAATCTTAAAGAAGGGGAGATAGAAAGACCTGGAGGGAACAGGAGCTCCACAAGGGGAGCAACATAACTGAAAAATCTGGGCACAGGGGTCTTTTCTAAGACTAATACTCCAAACAGGGATCATGCATGGAGATAACTTAGAACCCCTATGCAGAAGTAGCCCAAGGTAGCTCAGTATCTAAGAGGGTTCCCCAATAATAGGACCAGGACCATCTCTGACATGAACTCATGGCCTGGCTCTTTGATCAACTCCACCTGAGGGGAGAGCAGCCTTACCAGTCCACAGAGGAAGACAAAGAAGCCAGTCCTGATGAGACATGATAGACTATGGTCAGATGGAAGGGGAGGAGGACCTCCTCTATCATTGGACTGGGGAGGGGCATAGGAGAAGAAGATGGAGGGAAGGTGGGATTAGGAGGGGATATAGGAAGGGGCTACAGCTGGGATACAAAGTGAATAAACTGTACCTAAAAATAAAATTAAATTAAATTTTAAAAAATGAAAAAAAAACAAGATTAGGTAATTAGCTTAGGAAATGTTCAAATACAATGTTAACATCACATTTACTTTCTCATTATTATCATCTATTAACTTTGTTTAAAGTGATGATATTATCCAAAATATATAAAGAACTAAAGATGCTAAATGCCAACAAACCAAATAATCCAATTACAAAATGGTGTGCAGAGCCTAACAGAGAATTCTCAATAAAGAAATATAGAATGGCAGGGAAACACTTAATGAAATGCTCAATATTCTTAGTCATAGGAGAAATGGAAATCAAAACGACCCTGAGATTCCACCTCACACTCAACAGAATTTCTAAGATCAAAAACATAAGGGATGATGTATGCTGGAGAGTTTGTGGAGAAAGGGGAACCCTTCCCCATTGCTGGTGGGAATGTAAACTTGTACAGCCACTTTGGAAATCAATCTGGCGCTTTCTCAGAAAAGAAGGAATAGTGTTACCTCAAGTTCTAGCTATACCAGTCCTGGGAATATATCTGAACGATGCTCAACTATACAACAAGGACATTTGTTGAACTATGTTCATAGTAGCTTTAATCATAATAGCCAGAATCTGGAAATAAACTAGATGCCCCTCAACTGAAAAATGGATACAGAAATTATGGTACATTTACACAATGGAATACTACTCAGCAATTAAAAACATGGAAATCATGAAATTTGTAGGCAAATGGTGGCTGCTAGAAAAGATTGTCCTGAGTGAGGTAACCCAGAAGCAGAAAGACACATATGGTATATACTCACTTATAAGTGGATATTAGCCATATAATGTAGGATAAACATACTAAAATCTATAGTCTTAAAGAAGCTAAACAATAAGGAGGACCCTAGGGAAGAGGCTCAGAAGGGCAAACAGAATAGCCATCAGAAGTAGAAGACACAGAATAGGACAGGATCTTTCCACAGGACCCCTCTGAATAACTAGAGTCTACTCATCAGGGTATTGGAGGAGATCCTGAGACTCATAGCCAAACTTTGGGTAGAATGTGGGAAACTTTATGTAAGAGGAGGGAGATAGAAAGACCTGGAGGGGACAGGAACTCCACAAGGAGACCAACAGAGCCAAAAAATGCTGGGCCCAGGTGTGCCAGCAGAGACAGATACTCCAACCTATGACCACATATGGAGAGGACTTAGACCCCCTGCTCAAGGAAGCCCATAGGCTGTTCAGTTTCCAAGTGGGTTCCCTAGTAAGGGAAGCAGAACTGTCTCTGACATGGACTCAGTGGCCAGGTCTTTGATTACCTATCCCTGGTGGGATGCATCCTTGCCAGGCCACACAGGAAGATGATGCAGCCAGCCTTGATGAGACCTGATAGGATAAGGTCAGATAGAAGGGGATGATGTCCTCCCTTTAGTGAACTAGGAAAAGAGCATAGGGAGAGAAGAGGGAGTGTGAGTGGGACAGCGAAGAGATGAGGGAGGGGGCTACAGTGGGGACACAAAGTGAATTAATTATAATAAAAATAAATTTAAGTAACCAAAAAGAAGTTGTGATTCGTAAAAATCACAGTTCTCTTAACAACTTCAGGAAGGAAAGTAAACACTGAATTTACTCCTCCTAACTTCTTCAATTCATACATAATTAGGTGCTTGTATTAATTTTATGGGTGGTAGTTGATTTTTTAATGATGTAATGATTATGAGGGACACAAATATATAGGTAAGGGAGTAAACTTGGGTGCCCTGGACTCATTTCATAGACCAGGCTAGCCTTGAATTCACTGACATCTGCCTGCCTCTGCCTTGAGTGCTGGGATTACAGGAGAAATATTAATAATAGAGAAGAAATACCAAATAAAAATCTCAACAGAATACTTACAAGACAATGTCTAACCATCACACCATAATTGAATCACTGCATGTTTGGTTTTGTAAATTTGAAGATCATTATTGCTGCAGTTTTAATATCAAAATGATGTTCTATAGAGGATATAAATTTGGTCATTCCAATTTGATAAGCAAGGCATACATGTTATATATATATATGTACATTAAGAATACTAATTAGAAGGTATATACATGCTATATATGAATAATGTTGGAGAAAAGAATTTTTTTGAAATAAAAGAAGGTACTTTTTAAATTGGGAAGAAAACATAAATGCTTTTCAGGTAAAAAATAAGCTCCCATCAAAATGTGAGAATATTTAAAGATTTGAGTTTCATATGCCTAAATAGGAATAATGTGGGAAAAAGAAAAGTTTCCAGCAGCAATTATTTCACTGAGAAACATTAAAATTTATTAATGCATATTTTGTACTGAAAGAAGAACAGTAAAATGTAACATAATGGAAATATTTTTTCAGCTTAAAAGCAAAGTAGAAGACTCTGATATTATCCTTTTAGAAAGTGAGGCTGTAATTTCTGATAAAATAAAAAAAATGATAATCAGATACATGAATTCAGTAGTCTCTTGAAATGTTAGTGAATATGGAATATATTATGTTATCACTACACAAAAGAAAGTAAAGAGAACCCTTGAATATGAAAAAGTAAATAGTATTTACATCTGAAGTTATATACCTCACATATACATACTGACCACACACATGCACTCACATACACTTTCCCACAGGAAATACACGATTTTTTGACTTATAGATCAAACTAGCAACACAAAATCTACCACTGCTTGTCTCACATCTCAATTTTACAACTTTTGACACAATGAAGTACATTCATGAAAGCAGTAAGGTGAAAAAAATCTTTACTGAAAAGCTATGTGAAGGAGACATAATAAATGTATTCAGAAACACAAAAAATGCTGCAAATGAAATATTTTAAGGCAAATGAAAACAAAAAAAATTAATGAAGATATTGGGTGTAAGACAGACCTTTCCTGCTCTGGATTAGTATAATTAATATTATAAAATAGTTATATCACATTTGTCATTTTAAGATTTTTGATGATATTAAATTTTTATGATATATACAGAGCTAAAAATGAGACAAAAATTCAGGTGTATACACACCCACAAACATACTGTCATCTAAACAAAATTATACCAAGTAGAAAGAACACTGTTTGAAGTATCATATCACCTGACCTCAGATCATTATACTGCAAAGCTGTCATGACAAAAGAGAATGGTCATGGAGCAAAATATGAATGTAGACTGATGGTCTAGAGTAGAAAACAGAAAAATAAATCTTTACATGTATGGCTAAATAATTTTGACAAAGGCATAAAAAAACATGCAGTGGAAAATCTTCCTTTCAGCAATGATGCTAACAGAACTGGATTCTACCTGAGGAGGAATAAATTAGGAAGCTTCCTTCCTAATTTATAATGAAAATAATGAAAACAAATTGTGGTTGATAAAGAATCACAATAAAACATAATTATCTGTTTGCTATTAACAACAGATAGAAAGATGGTTCCCAATATCCATCTCATTTGATTTTCTAAGTTAGGATTAATGGACATTGGAAGTAGTAGAAAACAAGAAACAGGACAGGAGCCTACCATAGAGGGCCTCTGAAAGAATCACCTAGCAGTTTATCAGAGCAGATGCTGAGACTCATAACTAAACCTTGAGCAGAGTGAAAGAAAGGGGAGTTAGTAAGACCTGGAGAGGATGGGAGCGCCACAAAAAAAAAACAAACATATTTGGGCACAGGGGTCTTTTCTAAGACTGATTTTCCAACCAGGGAACATGAATGGATATAACCTAGAACCCCTACTCAGATGTAGCCCATGGCAGCTCAGCATCCAAGAGGGTTTCCCTAGTAAGGGGAGCAGGGACTGTCTCTGACATGAACTCAGTGGCTCTTTGACCTCCACCCCCAACACCCCAAGGAAGGAGTAGCCTTGCTAGGCGACAGAGGAGGACATTGCATCCAGTCCTGATGAGACCTGATAACCTAGGGTCAGATGGAAGGGGAGGAGGACCTCCCCTTTCAGTAGACTTAGAGAAGGCCAGGAAGGAGATGAGGGAGGGAGGGTGGAATGGGGAGGGAATGAGAAAGGGGGCTACAGGTAGGATATAAAGTAAATAACCTGTAATTAATATAAAAATAAAAATTATATATAAAAAATAACAAAGAAATATGATTCCCAGTTGTGAGGGTGAGAAACCTGAAGTAATTATGCAGATGTTGCAAAAAATTATTTGCTGAGAAATGTCTTGGCTCTACTGAAACTATCACATGTGTCATATACAGGGTAGGCTAGCTTTCCCCACTCAGAGGGAAAGGAAAACGTCTCCTTTACAGACAGAGTGTGTTGGCTGCTGAAAGTTAATTGAAACACTGGGGAAAATGGCCAGTAGATAACTATGCCATACAGAAAGCTGTTTTGTTTTTCTACTGATTACCAATTGAAATGCTCTCAGAAACACCTGGGAATTTATCTGGATTAGATGTATAAGCTGATGAAAGAGCAATTTGCAGAGCTATTTAACACTATTGCCTTTGTGTAGGTATTATGAAGGGGTACTTGTTGTCAATGGTTAGTGAATAGTTTAGGTAGATATGACATGTGAACAGAATCTAAGGTAAAAAGGCCACTGTGATTTTTGAGGCTGTTTACCAAAAATCATACTACAAAAAGTAAATGTTTTACCCTTAAGTTGATACTAATTAATTACACATATAGTTGAGCAAGTATAGTTAACTCAGGACATTTCACATGGCAATTTCTTGAAAACAAACAAACAAAAAAAAACAAAAAAGGAAGATCTGACTTGACATATGATGTGGTCATATGAGAAAAAGTCACTTTCAAAATCATATTAAACTCATTTCTTAAGACAAACATAGTTTTGATGTAGTCAGCAGTTTTCTAGGATCAAATAAGCAGGCAACCAATATAGGAAACAAGTCAATATTGCAGTATGCCTGTATTGTGCCTAAAGGCACAATCCCTCAGAATATCTGTCAGAGATCTAGGGAAATTATCAACTAAATATTATACTTATACTCTCTAAGTCATCCCCTGAACACACTGCAGAGATATTTGTGTGTGTGTCAAATGATCCTTAAGATTTAGTTAACTTACTATCAATGGGTAGTATATACTTTATTCTAATTTTAGTAAAAGAAGCAATAGGACTCATAACTTTTATGGTGATATTCAATATTAAATAAATATGATATATTACATTATAATAACATGATTTTATACTTTTAGGAAATGAGAAATGAGTAAAAAGAATAAAATGAAATCTAAATAATGAAATAAAATAGAAAAAAAGAAAAAAGTCTTTGAGAGGCTATCTGAAAACAATTAGTGAATTACTAATTTCTATTTAACCTAATGAAAAAATAATATGGACTTCTTACATATGCTTGCCAGCACAGGTTTTGCCTAGTCACTCTGGCATCAATAATGACACAAGAGTTTTATAGAAAAAAAAGAGGCCATGTTTAGGAAATTATTTAGGTTTTAACTAGTTTGGACATAATACAAGTTTCATTAGAGTAAGAGATGCTACAACCCCAACAAATTACAGAAATCTTATTTCCTACTGAACTCAGTGCTATAACAACTTTCATCTAATATGAAAACACACCATGTTTAAATTTTGACAACTTCTAATACAAGATAAAAGAGATGCTGAGAATGAACTTGGAGACATGGAGAGGAATTAAGAGTGAACTTAGCTTATTAACTTGTAGTGGTTGCATGAAAATAGTTTCCTCAAGGACTCAGTCCTACGCAGAGGCAACTACAGGCAACTGAGAAAAGCTGGGAATAGGAGAGGTGACCTTCTCCTGGGAAGAGCACACAACTGGTGTTCTCTGCCAAGAGGTCAGTCCTGAAAACATATATACAAGCAACATTATATACATATAGTAGTATATGTTTAGGAGTATGTTTGTATTTATAAATACATATATACTTGAAATAACAATTAATAAAAAGGAGGTTATGAATTTGAAAAAGAGTGAGTATAGGAACATAAGAGGGTTTGGAGGGAGGAAAGGGATAGGAAAATGTTATAACTGAATTACAATCTTGAAAGAAGATAGTTGCACACATCTCTATATTGATTCTCATATACACTTTTTCTCCTGCTGTTTATTTTGTCCTATTCTGATTTGCTTGTTTTTTTCTTTATCTTGTTTTAATCATCTTTTTTCATGTATTTATTTTATTATTATCATCTATTACTCTTTATTCATTTTGTATCCCAGCTGTGGCCCACTCCCTCATCTCCTCCCAATTCCACCCTCCTTCCCTCTTTTCCCCCATAAGCCCTTCCCTTAGTGTGCTGATAGGGAGGTCCTCCTCCCCTTCTATCTGACCCTAGCCTAACAGGTCTAATCAGGACTGGTTGCATTGTCTTTCTCTGTGGCCTGGTAAGGCTGCACCACCCAGGGGTAGGAGATCAGAAAGCCTGCCACTGAGTTCATGCCAGAGACAGTCCCTGCTCCCTTACTAGGGACTCCACTTGGAGACTGAGTCTATGGGCTACAACTGAGCAGGGTTTTTAAGTCATCTCCAGGCATTGTCCTTGGTTGGTATCAGTCTCTGCAGGGCCCACAGCGCTCTGTTTTTATGGCTTTGTTGTTCTCATTTTGGAGCTCCTATCCCCTCCAGGTCTTTCTATCTCCCCTTCTTTAATAAGATTCCCTGCACTCTTCCCAAAATCTGGCTATGAGTCTCAACCTCTGCTTCAATACCTCCATCAATAGAGTCTTGAAGAAACCCTCTGTGGTAGACTCCTGTCCTGTTCCCTGTATTCTGCTGCTTCCAATGTCTATTGCTCTTGTCCTTCTAAATGAGAAACGAGCTGTTCCCTAGGGTCTTCCTTATTGTTTAACTCCTTTAGGACTACAGATTTTAGTAGGTTTATACTGTATTATATGGCTAATATCCACTTATGGGTGAGTATGTACCATGTGTGTCTGCTTCTGGGTTAGCTCACTCAAGACGATCTTTTTAAGTCCCCACCATTTGCCTGCAAATTTCATGATTTCCTTGTTTTTAATTGCTGAGTAGTATTCCATTGTGTAAATGTACCATGATTTCTGTACCATTCTTCTGGTGAGAGGCACCTAAGTTGTTTCCAGTTTCTGGCTATTGTGAGCAAACTGATATGAACATGGTTGAGCAAATGTCCTTGCTGTATATTTAAGCATATTTTGGATATATACCTAGGAGTGATACTGATGGGTCTTGAGGTAGCACTAGTCCCACTTTTCGGAGAAAGTGCCAGACTGATTTCCACTGTAGTTCTGCAAGTCTATATTCCCACCAGTAATGGAGATTAGTTCCCCTTTCTCCACATCCTCTCCAGCATGTGTTGTCACTTGATTTTAGCAATTCTGATGTAAGGTATAAGGTGAAAAGTCAGGGTTGTTTTGAGTCAAATTTCCTTGATGACTAAGGATTTTGAACATTCAAGTATTTCTCTGCCATTTGATATTCCTCTATTGAGAATTTTCTGTTTAGCTCTGTACCAGATTTTTTAATTGGATTACTTGGTTTGTTGGTGTTTAACTTCTTTTTTTTAATTTCTTTTTGTTAATTATAATTCATTCACTTTGTATCTCAGCTGTAGCCCCCTTCCTTCTCCCCTCCCAGTCACTCCCAGGTATTTAACTTCCTAAGTTATATATATATTCTTAATATATTCTAGATATATTAAGTCAGATATAGAGTTGGTGAAGATCTTTTCCCAATTTTTAGGTTGTTGTTTTGTTCTGATGACAGCATCCTTTGCTTTACAAAAGCTTTTAAGTTTCATGATGTCCCATTTATTGATTGTTGATCTTAGAGCCTGTGCTGTTGGTGTTCTGTTCAGGAAGTTTTCTCCTATGCCAATGAGGTTAAGGCTCTTCCCCACTTTTTCTTCTAACAGGTTTATGCATCTGGTTTTATGTGAGGTCTTTGATCCACTTAGACTTTAGTTCTGTGCAGGTTGATAAATATGAATGTATTTGCATTTTTCTACATGTAGAAATCCAGTTAGACCAGCACCATTTGTTGAAAATGTTATATTTTTGTCCATTGTATGGTTTTGGCTTCTTTGTCAAAAATCAAGTTTCCATAGGTTTGTGGGTTTATTTCTGGATCTTTGATTCAATTCCATAGATCCACCATTCTGTTTCCAAGCCAGTACCATGCAGTTTTTATTGCTGTTGCTCTATAATACAGCTTGAGATCAGGAGATACCTTCAGATGCTCTGTTATTGTACAGCATTGTTTAAGCAATTCTGGGTCTTTTTTTCACATAAAATTCAAAATTTTCTTTCAAGTTCTGTAAAAAAAATTGTGTTGGCATTTTGATGGGATTGCATTGAATCTGTAGAATCTTTTGGTAGGGATGCATTTTCACTATGTTAATCTTACTGATTCGTAAGCATGGGAGATCATTCCATCTTCTGGTATCTTCTTCTATTTCTTTCTTCAGAGACTTGAAGTTTTTTTCATTCAGGACTTTCACATGCTTGGTTAGAGTCACACCAAAGTATTTTGTGTTATTTGTGGCTATCGTAAATGGTTTTGTTTCCTTAATTTCTTTCTCAGCCCTTTTGTCTTTTGAATACAGGAGGGTTACTGATTTTTTTTTTTTTAGTTAATTTTGTATCCAGCCACTTTGCTGAAGGTGTTTATCAGCTGAAGGAGTTCTGTGGTTGAATTTTTGGGGTCACTCATGTATACTATCATATCATCTGCAAGTAGTGATACTTTGACTTTTTCCTTTCTGATTTTTTATCTACTTGATCTCCTTTACTTGTTTTATTGCTCAGATAGGACTTCAAGTACTATGTTGCAGAGATAAGGAGAGAGTGGGCAGCCTTGCCTTGTCCCTGATTTCAGTGGGATTGATTTAAGTGTCTCTCCATTGAGTTTGATGTTGGCTATAGACTTGCTAAATATTGCCTTTACTATGTTTAGGTATGTGTCCTATATCACTAATCTCTCCAAAAATTTAAACATGAATGGGTGTTGGATTTTGTCAAATGTTTTTGCATCATCTAAGAAGATGATCAGGTTGATGTTTTTCCTTCCATTTGTTTATTGATGGATTTCCGTATATTGATCCATGCCTGCATACTTGGGATGAAGCCTACTTGGCCATGATGGATGATATCTTTTATGTGTTCTTGTATTCAGTTTACAAGTATCTTATTAAGTACTTTTGAATCAATTTTCATAAAAGAGAACCAGCTCTTGGTTTCATTGATTATTTGAATTCCTTTATTTGTTTCTAATTTATTGATTTCATCACTGTGTTTGATTATTTCCAACCATTTATTCCTCTTTTGTGTATCTGCTTCCCCTCCTCTCCCCTCTCACTTTAGGGCTTTCAGGTGTCCTGTTAGTTTGCTTGTATGAGATGTATGAAATGTCTCAGACTTATTTCTGAGGACTTTTCCTCTTAGCACTGCTTTCATTACATCCCATAAATTTGGGTAAGTTCTGTCTTCATTTTCATTGAATTTTAGGAGGTCTCTAATTTCTTTACTTTTCTTCCCTGATCCAGCTGTTCTTGAGTAGAGAGTTGTTTACTTTCCATGCATTTGTATGCTTTTTGTAATTTCTTTTGGTGTGAGGTCTAGTTTTAGGCCATGGTGGTCTGATAGGACAGAAAGGATTAATTCAAACTTTCAGGCTTGCTTTGTGTCTGAATATATGATCAATTTTGAAAAAGATTCTGTGGTATGCTGAGAAGAAGGTAAACTCTTTTGAGTTTGGGTTAAAGGTTCTGTGGACATCTATTAGGAACATTATATTTAGGATCACTGTGTCTTTATTTCCCTAATTAGCTTCTGTCTAGATGATCTGTCCCTTGATAAGAGTGAGTGTTGAGTTCTCCCACTATTACAGTGTTGGTATCAATGTGTGATTTAAGCTGTAATAAAGTTTCGCTTACAAATGCAGGTGGTCTTGTATTTGAGGCATAGATTTACCCATGGTGGATTTTTCCTTTGGTGAGAATAAAGTGCCCCTCCTCATCTTTTTTGATTAATTTTATTTAATAATCTATTGTATTAAATAGTAGGATAGCTACTCCAGCTTGTTTTCTGGGTCTGTTTACTTAATAATTTTTTTTCTAGGCCTTTAATCTGAGGTAGTGTCTCTTATTGTTGCAAAGGTGTTTTTCTTGAAGGTGGCAGAATGTTGGATCCTGTTTCTGCAACCTTTCTGTCTGTGTCTTTTTATTGGAGAGTTGAGTCCTTTGCTGTTGATAGATAATAGTGACCAATGAATGTTAGTTCCTTTTATTGTGGAGTTGATGGTGATAGTATATTTGTATGCTTGTTTTCTTTTGATTTTTGGTTGTGAGGTTATCTATATCCTGTGTTTTCTTTGCTGTAGTTGATTTCGTTAGATTGGACTTTTCCTTCTAGTATCTTCTGTAGGACTGGGTTGCTGTGTAGATATTGTTCAAGTTTACTTTTGTCATGGAATATTTTGTCTTCTTCATCAACTTTGATTGAAAGTTTTGCTGAGTATAGTAGTCTTCTTTGACATACGTGTTCTCTTAGTGCCTGCATGACATGTGTCCAGACCCTTCTGGCTTTCATAGTTTCTGTTGAGAAATCTGGTGTGATTCCGGTAGGTCTACCTTTATATGTGTCTTGGCCTTTTTCCCTTGCTGCTTTTAATAGTTTTTCTTTGTTCTGTAGATGTAGTGTTTTGACTATTATGTGAAGTGAGGAGTTCTTTTCTGGACTAATCTATTTGGTGTTATGTAAGCCTTTTGTATATTTAAGGACATCTCTTTCTTTAAGTTGTGAAAATTTTCTTTTTTTTCTTTTTTTTTTAAATTCTTACATAATAAGCTCAAAGGAAAATTTTATTCAAAATTCAGAATCAGTTTTAGTAGGACTATTCATGCTATATGCACTAATATGAAAACATAATAAATTACATTAAG
>CM053764.1:32443262-32460505 GCA_028658305.1 Pachyuromys duprasi
TCTTGAACTTGATGGCTGACTCTTTGACCCTCCCCCATACAAGCCGGGGAGTGACACACTGGCTGGATCCCAGTGGACGACATTGCAGCCAGCCCTGAGGAGACAGGATGAGCTGGGGTTGGATGGAAGGGGAGGAGGTCCTCCCCCGCTGGTGGACTTGGAGTGGGCGGGGAGGAGATGAGGGAGGGTTGGGGAGGGTTGGGGAGGGTGGGAGGGAGTGGGCGGGCTGGGCATGGGATGCAGAGTACCTAACCTGTGATTGATAACAAAAAATAAAAAAATTAAAAAAAAAACATTAATTACCCCTTTAAGTTGAATTTTAAAACAAGTAAAGCTGTCAACCACAGAAATAAAGGCAAACACTTTGAAATGAAAAAAAAAAAAAAACTCTAATAATTCTACCATGGAATTCTTTCAGCTGATGAATACTTTCAGCAAAGTGGTTGGATACAAGATTAAGTTAAAAAAAAAAAGAAAATTAGTAGTATTCCTATATACAAATGTACTGAGAAAGAAATCAAGGAAAAATACCATTTACTATACCTTCAAATAATATATAATACCTTGCGTTGGCTAACCAAGCAAGTAAAAGGCTCCTATGATTAAAAACAAACAAAAAACAACAAGAAAATCTTCAAGCCTTGAACAAGAAATTGGAGACTATATCAGAAGATGTAAAGATCTCCCATGCTCATGGATCGATACGATTAACATAGTAAAAAGGGCCACCCTACAAAAAACAATCTACAGATTAAATATAATTCCCATTAAAATACCAACATAATCCTTCAGTGAACCGAATAATAATAGAACTGCTGGAGACCCTACCATTCCTGATGGCAAGTTGTTTTGTAATAAAGACTCTATGCTATTGGCATAAATTCAGATAGATTGCTCAATAGAATTAAATTGAAAACAGAGACAAAAATCTGTGCATTAATGGAACCTGGTGTTTAAAATAAAGAAATAAGAAATACGCTTTGGGAAAAAAAAACTGTTCTGGTTTAACTCATGGCTGTATGTAGAAGAATGCAAATATATATAAGCCTGCACAAAAGTCATGTCCAAATATATCAAAGACCTCAACATAAAACCAGATACACTAGATGTGAGAGAAGAGAAAGTGTGGAACAAATTTTCCAAACTTTCCAAATCTAAGAGAAAGCCTTGAACAAATTCCACAAGGAGACAACTTTCTGAACAAAACACCAGCAGTGCTGGCACCAAAATTACCAATTAACAAATGGGACCTCATGAAACTGAAAAGCTTCTGTAAAGCAAAGGATACTGTCATTTGGACAAACAGGAGCTTAGAGAATGGGAACAGACTTTTACAAACTCCACATGGAAAAGAGAGATAACACTAAAGTGTATAAAGAACTCAAAGATGCTTAATATAAATAAAAACAACCCAATTAATAATAGTGGACAGATCTAATTACAGTATTCTCAGTAGAGTAAACTTATATGGCTGAGAAGCACTTAAAGAAATGCTCAACATTAGGGAAAGGCAAACCAAACATACTTTGAGATTCCATCTTACACCTCTCAAAATGCCTAAGATAAATAACACAATCACAACTCATGCCAGTGATTACGAGTGATTATGTTTAGCTAGTAATGCTGCTCTCTTCTTTCTTGTACCTGGTTGTTACCTGGTTACAGTTTTTCTTATAAAAACCTGCCTTAGAAAGAGACTACTATCACTGTCTGATTCCTGAATCCAGGCTGTGTCCCTGACTGGTCAGTTTTTGCTCAGCATTCAATAAACTTCTATCAGTCTGAGTCTAGTGTTCTAGTGGTCAGTTTGTGGCTATTCCTGAACTATTGCACCTACTATGGTGAAAATTTATTATAACGTGTGAAGGTAATTTTGGTGAAGTCTCCAAATAATGAGGGAGACTGAAGCACTCTACTGGTAATTTCTTGTCACTAAATGAAGTTTCCAGTACTAGGGATGGGACTCATCCAGTTGAACAGATTCAGTGTCATACAGCCAGACATTAGACAGACAGAGAGTCTACATGGGATATCTCCATCAAATCCCTCACTTAAGGGTTCAAGGAACCCAGCAGAAGAGGAGGTAGAGAGACTGAAAGACTTAGAAGAGATAGAATACAACAGGAGAACAAGTTCCTCTTAATAAACTAAACAAAGTGTATATAAGTTCACAGAGACTGAAGCAGTAAACAAGAGGGCATATGTGGGTCTTGAGCAGGTTCTCTGCATATAAATTACTGATATTAGATAAGTAATTTTATGACACTCCTGACTATGAGAATAAGTGGATCTCTGACTCTATGCCTACTCTTAAAACTCTTCATGTTGGACTGATCTGTTCTAGTTTAAGTTTTTTTGCTTCATCTCATTTCATTTTATTTTGTCATACTTGACTGTTATCTCCCACAAACCTCTGCTTTTTAAATAAGAAACAGAAAGGGAGTGAATCCTGAAAGTAAATAAGGTGGAAAGAAAATGGGAAAAGTAGAGGGAGTAGAGGATATATATATAATTAGGATATATTGTATGGCATTGTACATAAGGTAAGTGATTTATTTGGGATTCTATAGTTAAAGGTTTGTTCCGAATCTCAGAGGACTTGAACTTGGACTTTTAAGCCTGTTGAAATTGTTAATATTATAGGGAGTTTTGACAATGAATGGGATGCATTTTTATCATGATTATGAGATTTTGAGACCTGAATCATTTATGGTGACTTGTGATGAACTTTCATGTCAAATCTTGATTTTCAATATTATTGTTATTATTATTTTATACTTTATCTACTTTGTTTTCAGGTTATAGTCCCCTCCCTCATTTCCTCTGAGTTCTACCCTCTCTCCCTCTTCCCCACCATTCCCCTCCCCAAGTCCACTGATGGGGGAAGTTCTCCTCCCCTACTCTCTCACCCTAGCCTATCAGGTCTCATCAGGACTGCTTGCATCCTCTTCCTCTGTGGGATGGCAAGTTTGCCCCACCAGGGGGAAGTAATCAAATAGCAGGCAACCAAGTTCATGCCAGAGGCTGCCTCTGCTTCCCTTACTAGGGATCCCACATGGAGAATGCGCTGCCTATGTGCTACATCTGAACAAGGGCTCTAGGTCCTCACCATGCATGGTCCTTGTTTGATGTAATACTACTTAGCTATTAAAAACAAAGAAATCATGAAATTTGCAGGCAAATGGATGGAATTAGAAAAGATCATCTTGAGTGCTATAACCTAGAACCAGAAAGACACTCGATAGATAGATAGACAGACAGACAGATAGATAGATATGGGTGTTAGCCATATAATATAGGATAAACATACTAAAATTTAAAGACCTAAAGAAGCTTAACAAGAAGGCCACTAGGAAAGATGCTTAATTCTCATTCTGAAGGGAAAACAGGTAAACAAGAGAAGCAGTAGAAGAAAGGCAAATGGACTAGAGCCTATCCTAGATGTCCTCTAAAAGACTCCACCCAGCAGGGGATCAATATAGATCAGAGACTCATAGCCAAACTGTGGGCAGAGAACAGGAGTCTAACGGAAGAAGGGGGAAATAGAAAGACCCAGAGAAGACAGATTTCCAACTTTTAATGGATTAAGAAGTTCCTAGAATATTAGTGAGCTACCACAGGAAGGCCGGGATTGAACCTTAAACTCTTAAGCTTTGAGTTGTCTTTCAGCTCTCAAACTACCCCAACCACCAGCAGATAAAGAAAGCATACATTTAGACACTTTGTGAGAGAACATTTAGAAATGCTAAACTAAAGGGGAGCATCAAACAGTAGTTTGTATGGGTGGATCATAATTATAGACATGAGTTGTATGAAGGTAATTATGTATGGGTGGTTTACAATTACGGGCAGGAGATGTATGAAGGTAATTTTCCTAGAGTGAAGAGAAAAACACTAAATGTTGGCGTTCTTTCTGCTTACTGGACACCACAGTGTGAGCTGCTCTACTCTATATGTGCTTTCCATGACACAACTGATTAAAGTCCTGGAAGCCTTGAGATAAACGAATCATTCATGGAATAAACTTGTTTATGACGTCCATTCTGTCACAGTAAGACATTGTACCTGACTTTCCTTACAATTAACAATGCTGAAAATTCTCTGCAATGTCACCAAGCTGAGAGTTATTTTCCTTGAAATATAGTTTCATTATAATGTTACAAATAGAAATTCTGATACTATGCAAGTTCCAGGAAATGTAGCACTGAGTTACTCTTAAGAACAACAAACAGTTGGGAATTGTTATTTTATGCTGTATTTAACCCATTTGATAGTTTTAATAAATATAAGACAAAAACTGTTGAAATATTATATTTCTTAATGAAAGTAGATTATATTTCAAGTATATCTTGCCTGAGGTAAATACAATAAAAAGTAGATATCCACTCTATACATTTTAATAAATTACAATATTTTAGGTATTTGTATGTAATCATTTTTAGACATTGCAATTTAAAAAACAAACCAAGTAATATAAATTTAAATGAAAACCTGAAAAGATTTACAACACTGGACTCAACTTCAGGGAAAAGAGGATCAAGTATAGTAAGAATGGCTAAAAAAAAGACAGAAAGGGCTGGTATATATAGTATATTTACATTATATATATTTTACTATATGTAGTGAAATTTATGTATATATAATATATTTTGCACTATATATATTCCTATACATATTGCATTCTAATATACATACAGTACATATTCATTTTTCTAAGAAAAAAAATTATTTATTTATTTATTTTGGTTTTTAGAGACATGGTTTCTCTGTGTAGCCTAGGCTGTACTAGAACTTGCTCTGTAGACAAGACTCATAGAGATCCACCTGTCTCTGTCTCTTGTTGCTGGGATTAAAAGCATGTGATAACACTGCCCAGCTCAAAGAACAATTTTAATTATTGAGAAACTAACAAAAATCATGTATAAGAAATTTGAGATTTATATCATCATACTTGAAAAATGAAAAGACAAGTTGGAAATAATAAGAAACATAAAGTGAATATTGGATGAATGATGAAAAAATTGATGAAAAATTATATGTATTATTTCAAAAGAAGGTTAATTAAGAATTAGATAAAAATATTTTAGAAAGTTAGTTTCCAGTTGCTAGTTGGCATGCCATTAAAATTGTAAAAGTAATTATTACAACTAAGTAGTAGCATTCTCATAGCAGCAGATCTTTATCATTTATTTGCAAATTCTACAAATGAGTGTAGAATATTAGAATTGACATATATGCAAATGAGAGACCAAGAGATTAAAAATCAGAGGCTCTTATTAAAGTTTAAGGACTGATCTAAAGCTAGCTGGGTGGAGACTTGTCAAGTAATGCCCTGAGGGGAAGAACCATCTTACTGCATTTTTTCCTTGCCCTCTAATTATACGGTTGCTAGGAAACCAGGCCATAAGACCAAGCCAGAACTGTTTGTAGTCTTGGTACCTAAAGTAGACCAATCATTTCAAAAGTTAATTTCCTTTACCCAAACAAGTAATGCCAAAGCATGTGCATCACTGTTTGAGGTTTTTTTTTTTCCTTAAAAACTCTGTACCCCTAGACCTCTGTTTCCACAGGATGTTTGTGTCCCGGGTTCGAATGCGTACAGAATTAAAAAAACCTCATATATTTACAGCAGAGTCTATTTATTCCTGGTCTTTTGGGGTTCGCGAACCAGGCATAACACAGACTGAATTACTCAGTTATTATACTAGTCACAAATATAAAGACATGTAAAAACCATGTGTAAAACCATCACAGATATCAGAACATCTACAGAAGTATGGTCTGAAATACCCAGATTGCGAGTCCCCAAATGGCCATCAGGCTTTGAGTCCGATGCAAAACACACGAGGGCCTTTATTACAAACTCGAGCTGGGTGGCTGCCTTTTGCAAGAACAAAAAGGCAAGTGACCCCCAACTCTGGGGAAACAGGGTTTTTAAGGAAGCGAAAATGAAAGTAGGGAAGTGTAAGTCTTGGCACTATAGGATTGGGTGAAAGGGTCACTAGGGGAGTTGACCTTAAAATGATTGGTTTGTTTTCAGGCGCCAAAACTGCCAATGATCAGATCTAGCCATCTGGGGATACCTGCCCTGTTATGTGCAGGTTAGGTTGTAGCAAGGGGGAGAGAGTTAACATATTCCATAGGCTTCCTTAGGGGCTATGTGACCCTAGTCACATCCCAAGGTTAATCTGGGTGGGGGATTGCTGGACCCTTGCTCTGAAAGAACTGTGCTATGGTGACTTCACCCCAGTCCCGAGAATTAACTCTAAATTTTGAACCTCTCAGGTCCAGGCAAAAAAAAATAATAACTGAAAAACTTAATAGTAGATTTTTCATTTCTTATTGGGAAAGATAATTGTATGGAATATGACCCTGATAGAAAGCATTAAAAGTTGAAAAAAATTCTAACCTAACTTATAATAGGAATGATAAATTTGGGAGGGGAAAAATAACAACAGTAACATGAAAAGGGGTAGAAAATAGTATATAAAAGAGTGGATAAGAATGCATGTGTCTGAACAAAGTCTATGAATGAAGCTATGTGAGATTTATTAGAACTTGTGAGAAAAATTCAAGTAAATAAGATAAATACTACTAAAATCTGTTCCTCCAAAACAAAAGAATTTGTTCTTGGAATGTGCTTTCTTGCTCCTCCTTGGTGAGGTTAATGAGAGTAGATTTGCATCAGATTAGCCATCACACTACTTTTATTATTCAAAAATGTTTCCAAGGGTTGCACTCTTGACTGTATATAGCCTAAAATCATGTAACCCTTGCTCATTTAACATTGCTTAACCCTCAGCATACCCTCAGAATATAGATTGTCTTGTACATTGAATAAAGTTGGGAATTGCATAACACTTTATCCAGCCACGTTCTAGGCTCCAGCATCCCAGGCTGATTCCACCAACTAGAGCAGTAACAGAAATCATTACATAAAATCACACTTATAGTTAAGTGTAAATGAGCTAGGATAAAATATCATGCAAGTGAGTTATAAGAGACCAGGTTATATGCTATTAAAAGAAATCATCTCTGACATGAATCCCCTTGTTAGGTCTTTGATCACATTGCCATGAGGGGTGCAGACTTGCCAGGCCACAGAGGAAGAAATGTGCAGCCAGCCTTGATGAGACCTGATAAGCTAGGGTCAGGTAGAAGGAGGAGGTCCTCCTTTATAAGGGGACTAGGGAAAGGGCACAGGGGGCAAGAAGGAGGGAGGGTAGGATGGGAAGGAGAAGAGGGAGGGGGCTGCAGCCCAGATACAAAACAAATAAACTGTAGTAAATAAAATTAAATTTAAAAAAGAAATGATCTATCAATATCAAAGTAGCCCTCATTTCTCTATTATGAAAACACCAATAGTTTTTAAGTTAGACTGTCTATACAGTAATCATAAGTCCAAAGGAATATTAGCGAGAATGATATTCCATAAGTAAAAAATAGTAAATTTATTAAGAACCTCTTTCTACCAACCCAAATTTAAGTTCTTTCTCAAAAACAAAACAAAACAAATACAGCAAACCTCCAAGAAAACAAAGTAATACATGATCTGAAAAGAGAGTAAACAACAACAAAAACCTGTCAAACTGTAACCAAATATAAGTGCATGCACATGTATGTGCACAAGTGCAGACACAAACACACACCATTATATGTTGTTCTACTACTCCTAAACATGAGGCCTGCCCTGGAGTGTTAGACACACCTACTGTCATTACAGTAGAGAAATCTGGTTCTTTTTCTCTAGGCAGGCAGAAGTGAAAACATTTATCCTAGTGTCTAGATTTTCATTCATTCATACTAAATATGACAAAATAAAATATAATATAAAACAAAAACTATCATATCAAGTTGGGAAAACAAAGGGGGAGAAAAAAAGTCCAAGGAAAGGCACAAGAATAAGAGACCCCCTTGTTTACACATTCAGGAATCCCATAAAAACAGTAGACTGGAAGCTATATTAGAAGCATAAAGGACCTGAGATATATATATATATATATACACCCTTATGTATACTGCAACAGTGTCTGTGAGTTCATCTGAACTTTGCTCACTTGATGTAGAGGGCCTTGTTCTCCTGACATCTTCCAATCCCTCTGGATCTTACACTCTTTCTTCCTCCTTTTCCATAGGATAAACTTGAGCTATGAGGGGAAGAATTTAATGGAGACCTCAAATCTAGTGTTGACTGTTCCAAGGCCTCATCACATTTGCAATGTAATGTCTGGTTATAGGTTTCAATATATGATCAGAACCCATTTCTAATACATAAATTCACAGGAATGATGTTAAACCATGAAAAACTTGTCTTAGTATAACCTTATCTAAAATGAGGTATGTTGCTGTATAATTCTAGTGATTTCATATTTCCTAATATGTTTTTATAAATAAATACTACAAAAGCAGTATTTATGAAAACATGATACATGGCCTCAGTTTGTTCAATACCAACAATCTGATTTGTTAAAATAATATCTGGTCAATGAAAAATTTGATTTTCAGAATATTTGAATGATATATATCAACTGATGATATAGTTAACAGATTAAATAACCTAATAAGAACCACAGAAAAGTAATGAGGTATGCTTTAAATCCAAAATTTCTTAAATTTAAAAGTAGTAAATCTACAATTGTAGATAGCCTAGTCTATTTGAAAAAGTCATTTGCTTTGTTGGTGTTTAACTTGAGTTCTTTATATATTCTAGATGTTAGTCTTCTGTCAGATACAGGGTTGGTAAAGAACTTTGCCTAGTCTGTAGGCTGTCTTTTTGTTCTGATGACAATGTCTTTTGCTTTACAGAAGCTTTTCAGTTGCATGAGGTCCAATTTATTGATTGTTGATCTTAGAGCCTGTACTGTTGGTGTTCTGTTCAGGAAGTTTATCCTGAGTGATGTAGCCCAGAAGCATATAGTATATACTCACTTATAAGTGGATATTAGCCATGTGATATAGGATAAAAATATGTGGTCCTAAAGCTAAACAACAAGGAGGACCCTAAGGAAGAGGCTGAAACCTCACACGGAAGGGCAAACTGGATAGATATTGGAAGTAGGAGAAGGCAAGGAACAGGACAGTCGCTTTCCATAGGGGCCCTCTGAGAGACTCTGCCCACCAGGTATGGAAGGAGATACTGAGACTCATAGCCAAACTTTGGGCAGAGTGCAGGTAACCTTATATTAGAAGAGGGAAATAGAAAGACATGGAAGGGACAGGAACTGCACAAGGATACCAACAGAGCCCAAAACAAAATAAAACCAAACAAACAAACAAACAAAAAATCTTGGACAGAGGGGGGCCTGCAGAGACTAATGCACTAATCAAGGACTATGCATGGAGAAAACCTAGACCCTTTCTCAATTTCCCTAGTAAGGGAGCCAGGGGCTCTTTGATCAACTCTCTAGGCAGGGTCAACCTTGTCAGGCCACAGAGGAAGATGATGCAGCCATCCCTATTGAGACTTGATAGGCTAGGGTCAGATAGATGGGGAGGAGATTCTCCCCTATCACTGGACTATGAAAGGGGCATAGGGGAGGAAGAGGGGGGAAGGGTGAGACTGGTAGAAGAAGGGGGAAGCTACAGCTGGTATAAAATGTAAATGAATTGCAATACATACATAAATATTTAAAAAGAAAAATTCATTTAGAGTTTTTAAACTGTGGTTGTATCTATAAAATTATATATATATATATATATATATATATATATATCCACAGTTATCCACAACTTTAAATGAATTATTTGTGCTGATTTGTTACATTATACATTATTCCCTTCTTATTTTTCTGTGTCATATATATATGCACATATATATATATATATATATATAAACATAAACATTTCAATTTTTCTTATTTTGGAGAGTTTTAGTAATGAAATTTTCCTACTTTGCCACCTATTCTCCCCACAACCTCCTATCACTGTCATTCTCTGGGAAGATCATTTCTCAGGCTGTACATAGTCAGGATAAGATTAATCCATTTAGTACTTAGAAACTTAGAGTTGAAATTGTTCTAATATCCATTTTGCACTTTATGGTCTTGTAAGAATTTTAAAAACACATAGTCAGGCTAAGTGTTTAAATAATAACTTTAATTGAATTTTAAGTCAAATTTGTGGTTTCATTCCTTACTCATCCATTCAAGTGTAGAAAAGCCAGCTGAACTGCTGACTTCTATACGCCATACCCACTCTATTATGCAAATGTTTTATGTAACCCCTTCCACATTTAATGTTCATTGATAGGTTTTATTACCTTGTCACTTAGTACCAAAATACTTTTTTTTGTTTGTTTTTCAAGACAGAGTTTCTCTGTGTACCTTTGGCTTTCCTGTACCTGCTTTGTAGAACAGGCTGGTCTCTAACTCGCAGATATCTGGCTGCCTTTGCCTTCTGAATGCTGGGATTTCAGGCATGTGCCCAGCAACACTCTTGAATTATGATGAACAACAAAGAATCTTCACATCTTTCCTAGTTCCTGTTCTGTATGTTTGCTCTCTATATAGAATTCCTCCAATTTCTAGTTTTGTGAGTACCTATCTGTATGTGTGCCCATAGATAAGTGTGTGTGTGTGTGCGCATTTGTGGGTGAGGGATGAAGGGGTACATGGGAGGGAGGAGAGAGTAAAGAAGAGAGAGGGTAAGAGAGAGAGAGAGAGAAAGAGAGAGAAAGAATTACAGTATTGATCTGGGTTAAACTAAAATATGTGTTACCATGACAACACTTCTAGACATCATAAAAAAAAAAATAGCTGACTTATCCAGATACCATAAATGGAAGACTCAAAGACTCAAAGATTATGTATGTGTCTTTGTATAAAATTGTAGTTTCATATCCTAGGCTAGCCTCTAACCAGTTTTCCTGCCTCAACTAGCTGAGTGGTAATAAGATTGCTGATATGTGTCATTGGACTCAGACTATAAAAAGAGTGTAAAAAAAAACCCACACTTTCTATGTTAATAGAATCTCAACAACTGGTATGGAGATAAGCACATATAATCTTATGGCATATATATTTTAATAAACAATACTGAGAGATTTGGTAAGAAACAGGAATTAGGCCTGGTGGTGTAAGCTACTTGGGAGGCTGAGGAATTAGAGTAATTGTATAGCTACCTTGTTCTTCAGAGTGAGATCAACCTTAGCAAGGCTTCCCTCAAATAAGAAGTTAAAGAAATGACAGTAGAACACAAGAAAAAGCCCCTGAAGAAGATAAATCAAAGTACTCCCTTTGTCCAAATATAGGTCTGTTCATAGATCATCATGCCTCAGATTTTCTATAATATCAACTATATTTTATATCTTTTATTTCTTATTAGAAGTTAATCAAATAAATTAATATAAATTCAATGTATGAATAGTAGTTAAAAAATAATTTTAGTTGAGTAGTATTCCATTGTGTTAAAGTACCACAATTTCTGTATCCATTCATTGGTGGAGGGACATCTATGTTGTTTCTGGCTATTAAAAATAAGGCTGTTAAGAACATGGTTGAGCAAATGTCCTTGTTGTATAGTTGAGCATATTTTGTATGTATGCCCTGGAGTGGCATAGGTTGGTCTTGAGGTAGCACTATTCTAATTTTCTGAGAAATCATGAAATTTGTGGCAAGTGGATGGAACTAGAAACGATCATCCTGAGTGAGGTAACCCAGAAGCAGAAAGACACACATGGCATGTAATCACTTATAAGTGGATATTGGAAATATAATATAGGATAAACATACTAAAAGCTAAAATTCTAAAGAAACTAAACAATAAAGAGGGCCCTAGGGAAAATGTTCAATCCTCATGCAGAAGGGCAAATGGGATAGACATTGGGAGTGGGAGAAGACAGGGAATAGGACAGAAGCATACCACAAAGGGCCTCTGAAAGACTACACAACAGGATATCAAAGCAGATGCTGAGACTCATAGCCAAACTTTGGGCAGAATGCAGGGAATATTATGTAAGAAAAAGGAGACAGAAAGACCTGGATGGGAGAGGAACTCCACAAGGAGAGCAATAGAGCCAAAATACCTGGGCCCAGGGGGACCTGCAAAGACTCATACTCCAAGGACCATGCATGGAGAGGTCCTAGAGCCCCTGCATGATGTAGCCCATGGCAGCTCAGCCTCCAAGTGGGGTCCCCATTAAGGGGATCAGAGGCTGTCTCTGACATGATCTCAGTGGCCATCTCTTTGATCACCTCCTCCCTGGGAGGTGCAGCCTTACCAGGCCACAGAGGAAGATGATGCAGCCAGTCCTGATGAGATCTGATAGGCTATGCTAAGATAGAAGGGTAGGACCTTCCTATCAGTGGACTATGGGAGGGGCATATAGAGAGAAAAGGGAGTAGGGTGGGACTGGGAGGAGATGAGTGATAGGTCTACAAGCTGGGATACAAAGTCAATAAATTATAATAAATAGTAAATAAAAATTTAAAAATAATTTTTGTTAGCTTGTTTTTGAGATAGGTTTATCCCTGCTAAGCTGATCATGAACTCATTTCTTATAGAGAATGACATGAGTGGTTAGTCCTGCCAGGACTTTTAAAGTGATTGGATTCCAAGGCTACTCAATTAACACACTATTCATGCAACTAGAATGCTTTCGAAGAGGAGATTAACGACTCAGACTTGTAATAAAAGCTCGCTTAGCTAAATGTGTTTCTGTGCTATTTTTTTAAAGGAGGCTTCTGAGAAGTACAAATGAAATGAAAGATTAAATAATGATTATTTCATAAGCAACATGATATCTTATTAGAATGTGTTGTCCTCTTTGTTTACTTTTGTTGCTGTTGTCTTAAATGTATAGTTCTACAAGATTATGGGTAATGTTTATTAGATTAGTAAGCAATAATTAATGTCTGAAATCTTGAAGATTTCTCCCAACCTTTTGACTAAGTAAGTCTCCCCATACACTGGTTGTTTAATAGCAATGTGGTAATCTAATAAAAACAGGAAAGACGTGGCTCATAGTGATTTAATATGAAACAGAGTGAAACATAATGCTAGGATGCACCTAATAATTCTGAGCATACTGCTACCTGCACTCTTTCCTGCGTGGTTATTGACCGCAGTATAATTAATAAGATTAATCAGGGTGAAAAACAATTACTCCAGGGATTTTACTTGCATCTCCCCTTGATCCTTCTCTTTTATTTCTCAGTTGCTTGATATCTGTCTGTATTGAGGACAGAAATGAAAGCGCTCAGGCTTTGAGAGTTCATATAAAACCCTTAACAACAAATGTGAGATTGGTGCTTTACAGAAATTGAACTCTTGGTATTGTAGACTATAATCAAAAATATTTATCTACAAAAACAGCATGGACACTTCGGCTGTAACTTACAGGTCATTGACTTCTTCATTTTGGTGACTGCGAGAAAAGCGGCTGTTAACAAAAACGCTCTGATGACCGGCTGAGTCAGGGTGAGAACTGAGCGGTGTTCCTAGGTCTCTAGAACCTGATCACACAGCTTATAAATATTTGCATCCCAACTAATAGAGGAACACACAGCTTGAACAAACAGAAAAGGAAGCTTGTATTTACATTTTATACATACATATTTATATAATTATAGCCTACTCTGCCAAACGTTCAATTTTACTTAAG
The DNA here is from genome assembly GCA_028658305.1 of Pachyuromys duprasi. Classification (NCBI taxonomy): domain Eukaryota; kingdom Metazoa; phylum Chordata; class Mammalia; order Rodentia; family Muridae; genus Pachyuromys; species Pachyuromys duprasi. Next base: position 32,456,863 of record CM053764.1, read on the forward strand.
GCACCAAAGTCACATTTATTGCTTATTTTTTTTATAGGAACCCTTAAAGCTTGAGCTATTTTTGTTTCTGTCCTCAAGAAATAGAAAAATCAATGAACTGAGAAATAAAAAATAAGGATCAAAGGCAGATAGGAGAAAATTTGTCAAGTAATAGTTTTTCAAGCTGATTAATCTTATTAATTAGATTGTGATCAATGATCACAAAGAGACAGCTTCAATCAGAAATGTGCTAAAGTATTGTTCCAATATGAAATATTCTGCAGTTTAAGACCAGATCTTAGTCTTGTATTGAAACAAAATGAAGTTGCATATGGTTAGTCAGTTATTTGACTTTAATTCAGAGCCATAATGTATTATCAAAGGGCAACAAAAAATTATTCTGAATCTTTTGTGTAACATAAAAACCAAAGAGTAAAGTCTGGTTTGTATTTCAAATAAATTTCTAAATATATTAGCTTCCTACTAATAATCAGAAACTTACTAAATATATATGTATACAATAAGCCTCATGTATACATTATATTTTCACACAAAATATAACGTATATTTAAATTTCTAAGATATGAAATATACAATTAATTAAACCAGTGTTTACATATTGATAATTTGTCTAACCACACAAAATAAGAATTGGTACTGAAGAAGCAATTATCATTAACTTAAAACAAAATCCATATAAATATAACATGTATACAATGTCAAGGAACTTATACATCATTTCTAACATAATTTGCTTTTTATTTCAGTTATAAACCATGAATAAAAGTAACTTACCTAGAAAAGTTTATTTGACTTACATGAAAGTCAAGCAGTAAACTGAAGTCCTGAACTGAAGTGGAGGCCATGGAGTAATACTGTTCATAGGGTGGCTATGCATGTCTTATTCAACAAGCTTTCTCTTTTTAATTAATTTATTTTTTAATAATTACAATTTATTCATTTGTACACCAGCTGTAGCCCCCTCCCTCTTCTCCTCCCAATCCCTCCCTCTTCTCTTCCCATGCCCCTTTCCCCAGTCCACTAATAGGGGAGGTCCTCCTCCCCTTCCATCTAACCCTAGTCTATTAGGTCTCATCAGGACTGGCTTCATTGTTTTTCTCTGTGGCCTTGTAAGGCTGCTTTCCCCTCAGGGGGTTGATGATTAAAGAGAAAGCCACTGAGTTCATGTCAGAGACAGCCTCTGTTCTCCTTACTAGGAAACCCACTTGGAGACTGAACTGCCATGGGCTACATCTGAGCAGGGGTTCTAAGTTATCTCCATGCATAAATTCTTGGTTGGAGCATCAAAAAAGAACCCTGTGCCCAGATTTTTTGGTTTTGTTGCTCTCCTTGTGGCGCTCCTGTCTTCTCCAGGTCTTTCATCTTCCCCTTCTTTCATAAGCTTCCCTGCACTCTGCCCAAAGTTAGGCTATGAGTCTCAGCATCTGCTTTGATACCCTGCAGGGTAGTCTTTCAGAGGCTCTATGTGGTAGGCTCCTGTCCTGTTCCCTGTTTTCTCCCTTTTCCGATGTCCATCCTGTTTGACTTTATGAGTGAGGATTGAGCATCTTACCCAGGGTCCTCCTTCTTGCTTAGCTTCTTCAGGTGAACAGATTTTAGTGTGATTATCCCATATTATATGTATAATGTTCACTTATAAGTGAGCATATACCATGTGTGTCTTTCTGTTTCTGGGATACCTCACTAAGGATGATCTTTTCTAGTTCCCAACATTTGCCTGCCAATTGTTATTAACTGCTGAGTAATATTTCACTGTATAAATGTACCACAATTTCTGTATCCATTCCTCCATTGAGGGATATTTTATACAACTCAAAAACACCTGCTTAGAGGATGCACCATGCAAGTGTGCAGGACTCTGAAACATCAATCATGAACCAAAAATATATCTACAGAATCAGATTCAGTTACAGGCTGTCTGTTAGATATTTTCTCAATTGATGTTTCCTATTTCAAGATAACCCTAGCTTGCGCCTTGATAGAAAACTAACCAACTCAATTTATTTAATTATATTACTCAATTGAGTAAATAAAAAAATTAAGTTTCTAAGTATATTTTTTCAACAATCTTTTAAGAGGTATGACCCAGATTGTTCTCACTATTTCACAAGAAAAATATATACATACTGTTTTCTTCCTGCTTACGGTTTACAAAATACATCTGAATTTATAAAATTTTTATAGTTCTTAAATATTACTAACATGAAATTACAAAGACTAAATTTTATATGGGTTTCAGGCTTTTTCCTTGTCTCTGACCACATATGCACTTTAGAAATCATTAACCTTTTATAGAGCTTGGGAAAAAACAATGAACTACATCAAAGAGAATATGACTTGCTACTTACTAGAGATTAAAGTAACTATGAGGCTTGTGAGTGACCAGAAGGTCTTATTTTTGGAAAAATTCAATCTTTGATAAATACTTTTAGGAAATATCATAGCTATGATAAGCATAAATCCAAATAGACTCTTAAACATAGCTTGCTTTCCTAGTATGCATAGCCATTTAATTTAGAACCCATTTCAATTTTGGAAAAGTTTCGTATCTCCTAACCTCAGAACAGGCAGATCATATACTGTGATAACCAGTGATCCATATATCATGTGTTTTTCTTTCAAATTACAGAATACGTACTTATGAAATATGTATAATCTTCATTATATTTTCATGTGAGAAATCATTAGTAAGTAAATTATTTAATGAAAAATTCCTGCACAACAATACATAAATACAAAAGTGTAGAAATTTAAGTGTTTAGTAGAAAGGCATAGGCGTTTTTAGCTTTAGATTGAAGAAACAATAAATCTTCATGTCCATAAAATTATAAACAGGGCAAAAGGACAGAATGGTATACTATTATTGTTTGAAAGAAGTGCATAACTATGCAATTAACAGATATTATCATTGAAAGAATAACCTTACTTCTGAAAAAAACAGCATCAAATGAGATCAATTATGAAACAGTGATAATATAATCATAAAATTATTCTCCTTTAACATGCTACAGCTAATGTCATTTTTCTAAAATTAAAAGTTGAAGTAAATAGTTCACTAAATTTTCAAATTCAATTAAGTGGCAGAATTTAGTTTGGTTTCAGAATAAAAATTTAAAGTCACTGCATCAGACTGACATTGCCATGTTGGGTTTGAGGAACTTGTGTACATCTTTACAAATTTAATACTTGATGGCTGATATTGTCAGATGTTGTGGAAAGGCCCTGTTAATAGGGTACAAGTGACTACTTCCTTCCATTCTGCTAAAGATTTTATTGTTTCTTCCAAATGGTCACATGTTTAAGCCTAACCTCCAACATAATGGTATTTGGAGATGAAGCTTTTAGGAAGAAATCTAGGTGAGGTAAATTTATAAGTATAGGGTCTCATAATGACTTTAGTACTCTCCTTCGAAAATTTTAAAAGAAGGATTTTTTTATCCCAAGCCCAAGCTCCCAGAGCAATGATTCATGAGACTCAAATTATTATTTACAAATACCTAGGTCATCAAGCTGTACTACAGAGCAATAGTAATAAAAACTGCATGGTATTGGCATAGAAACAGAATGGTGGATCAATGGAACTGAATAGAAGACCCAGAAATGAACCCACACACCTATGGAAACTTGATTTTTGACAAAGAAG
>CM053764.1:32461005-32477894 GCA_028658305.1 Pachyuromys duprasi
GGGGAGGAGGGAGATGAGGGAGGGAGTGGGAGGGTAGGAGGGAATGAGGGAGGAGGCTATGCCTGGGATGCAAAGTACCTAACCTGTGATTGATATAAAAATAAATAAATTTAAAAAAAGGAAAAAAAAACAAATACCTAGGTCATATAGCTAGTCTCTTCTGATTAGCTCATAACCTATTTATGCTATTTTGCATTCTGCCACATAGCTGGTTATTAAGGTTCAGAAACCATGCTTTCATCCTCCTTACATTTTGCTGGAAGAATCGCCCATGCATGGTTATTTCCCAGAATCCTCTCTGCCTATTGGATGTCTCACAACTTCTTTCCTGCCTAAGCTATCAGATTTATTATTGACATGTGCTGCATCTATAACAACACAGAAGAGGTTCCTTGTAAATAAGATTTTTCAGAGACTATGTCTCCCTCTCTTTTATGCCCTAGCCAGTAAGAACTCTAAGTGTGAGCCTGCTATAAACAGGTTAGAAACCTTCACCAAAGATTGAGTAAACTGGTGACTTGAATGTGTACTTCACTGTGCACTGTGCACCTAGGGAAAATAAAGTAATTTTGTAAAAACTAAGTGTGTAAGCCATTCACTTTTTAATACTTTGTTATGAGAATATGATGCTATAGATTGATGTTAGTATAGATGGAGTAACTTAGGAAAGAGCTGTAAGTTTTCTCTGACTTTATATTAATCTCAAATTTAAGATGTTTATCTTGAATATTACCTTTAGCAGATTTTTAAGATGAAACACTGATACCTTGTTCATAGAAAGTATAGTTGCAAAACAAATATGCCATTATGTCATTGAATACCATGAGTAGTTGTAGGAAAGGTCTGAGAAATTTTAACTAATGGATTGGACAGCTGCTAAATTTTGTATCACCAGTTACTTTATGGTTATATATCATGTAGCCAAATTGCTTTAAAAGTTCAGTCACATATCAAATATTGGTGAAAATATATTGCTGTTTTCTGGGTATTCTTAAAATTTTAAACAACGTATTATAATGAATAACATCCTGACTGAAAAAAAAAAAGATTATGACAGCATAAATGACTGAAAACCAGCAATCATATCATCTCTCAGAATCCAAATCTAAATCCAGTGTTTTCCATTAAAGTTCATGAAATATGCATATGTACATACATTCAGGCATACATACACTATTTTTTTCTGAATTCATGCATATATGTGTATATATATATATGGGGAATTCCGAAAAATAGGGAAGATAGTTTACAGAAGACATGACCAAATCCTTCACATTATCTCTTGATAGTTAATGATTTTCATTATTTCAAACATATACTATGAGAGTTGAGGGCAGCTTAGTTTATCTCAACACTGCTACCAAATTCCCCTTCCTCAGATGCATAGCAACTGATTTATAGAGAATGTTTGAGAAGAAAGTAAGAAGCTCTAACTAAATAGGAAAATAAGTGAAGAGGTCAAGTTTTGTTATCATCACAGTGTGTTGACTACATAATGTTGTAAAATTATTTTACATACATTATCCATAAGACTAGGTGTGGGCATTCCTGGCAAAGGGCCATTAGGACTCATGGTGTGGGACAGCTTCCACTGACATGACTACAGAAGCAGTCAGGCGGAAAGTACATGACCTGACATTGGAGAGTCTGTCTGAGAAGAACAACCAATGACAGGCTCAGAGATGGTGTGGAGAAACTAGTTTGGTCCCCCACAGCTATATAACCTGCTCCTTTTTCTGGATAAATGAGTCCTCAGCCACTTGCCCTTGGTTTACATTCAGCAGACTTCCAAAGTTGGTGTGGTGACTCCCTGCCTCTCACCCCTCATCCTGGACTTCTCCTGCCCTTACCTATGAGCTGGACCCCATTTGATTCAATGAAAAATTTATTTACAATACATTGTGAAAACTGTTGTAGTGTACAAGTGAATATATATTAAGAGTGCTGTCAGAACATACATATGAACTGGCTTATTTTTCCTAATTTATAAGCAACTATATTTTATAAACCATTATCAAAGCCAAATAATGCAAAACAACAGTGAATCTACTAATTTCTTAAACACCGAAGAACTAATAAAAACTATGATGTGACATATGACTATTGATAAATGAGAATAAATTTCAAATGTATAAAAATATTGTCATTTCTTCATTGAAATTTAAAATACCTAAGGCTAAATATTTTAGTTAAATAATCTGTGGCTCCATATTTATTTTCTGAACTCTGCTATTAACAATGTTGAATTAGCGAAACTACACACACAGGTTCAGGTAATAAAAATTTATTTAGAAATATTTTGCTTGTATATTTTAATATTTCTATTACACATTGTTTAATTTTAACATAATATTAATTTTACTTTAATTAGTTTTTATACATTTAATGGGAACAAAATGGATGAAATAAAAACACATGATCATCTCCTTAAATGCTTAAAAAGCATTTGACAAAATCCAACACCAATTCATGTTTAACGATTTGAAGAGATCAGGGATACAAGGCACAAACCTAAACATAGTAAAGGCTATATACAGCAAGCCTATAACCAAGATCAAATTAATGGAGAGAAACATAAATCAATCCCACTGAAGTCAGAGACAAGGCAAGGCTTCTCACTCTCTCTCTCTATCTCTTTAACATAGTACCGGAAGTCCTATCTAGAGCAATTAGACAACTAAAGGAGAAAAATGGGATATAAATCAAAAAGGAAAAAGTCAAAATATCACTATTCAAAGAAGATTCTACCAGAGAACTCGTATAGCTGACAAAAAAACCTTCAGCAAGATGGCTGAATACAAAATTAACTCAAAAAATCAGTAGCTCTCCTGTATTCAAAAGACAAATGGGCTGAGAAAGAAATTAGGAGAAAAACACCCTTCATGATAGCCACAAATAACATAAAGTATCTTGATGTAATTCTAAGCAAGCAAGTCAAAAACCTGTATGAAAAATAAAATTCAAACCCCTGAAGAAAGAAACTGAAAAACATACCAGAACATGGAAAGCTCTTCCATGATCATGCATCAATAGGATTAATAGAGTAGAAATGGCCATCCTACCAAAAGCAATCTACAGATTCAATGCAATTACATCACAACACCAACACAATTCTTTACAGAACTTGAATGAACAATTCTCAACCTCATGTGGAAAAATAAAAAATCCAGAATAACTAAAATTGTCCAGTAGAATAAATTAACTTCTGGAGGTATCTTCATCCCTGATCTCAAGTTGTACTATAGAGCAACAGTAATAAAAATGGCATGGACTGGCATAGAAACAGAGCGGTCTTTCAATGGAATTGAAGACCATTAAATAAACCCACACAACTACAGACATGATTTTTGTCAAAGAAGCCAAAACCATACAAAACATCTTCAACAAATGGTGCTGGTCTAACTGGGTGTGTACATGTAGAAAATGCAAATAGATCCATACATATTAATTTCTGTACAAAACAAAAGTCCAAGTGGATTGAAGACCTCAACATAAAACCAGACACACTAAATTTGTTAAAAGAAAAGTTGGGGAAGATCCTTGAATGAATTGACACCAGAGACAACTTCCTGGACAGAACACCAAGAGCTCAGGTTCTAAGATCACCATAAATAAATGGGACCTCATGAAACTGAAAATCTTCTGTAAAGAAAAGGACACGATCAACAGAACAAAATGTCAACCTTTAGACAGGAAAAATATCTTCACCAACCCTATATCTAACAGAGGGCTAATATCCAGAATATATATAAAGAACTCAAAAAAGAGAACACCAACAAACCAAACAATCCAATTAAAAATGGGGTACAGAGCTAAACAGAGAATTCTCAGTGGAATATTGAATGGCAGAAAAACACTTAAAGAAATGCTCAGTATCCTTAGTCATTTAGGAAATGCAAATTAAAATAACTTTGAGATTCCACCTTATACCCATGAGAATGACAAAGATCAAAAACTCGAGTAACAACACATGCTGAAGAAGATGTAGAGAAAAGAGAACCCTCCTCCATTGCTCATGGGAATGTAAACTTGTACAACCACTTTGGAAATCAGTCTGGTGCTTTCTTAGCAATCTGGGAATAGTGATACCTCAAGACAACCTAGATATCCCTCAGCCGAAGAATGAATATCAAAATTGTGGTACATTTACACAGTGGAATACTACTCAGCTATTAAAAAGAAGAAAATAATGAAATTTTCAGGCAAATTTCATGGAACTAGAAAAGATCATCCTGAGTGAAGTGTCCCAGAAGCAGAAAGACACACATGGTATATACTGACTTATAAGTGGATGTTAGAGATATTATAAAGGATAAACCTACTAAAATCTACAGACCTAAAGAAGCTAAACTATAAAGAGGATGCCAGGGAAGATGCTTAATTCTCGTTCAGAAGGGAAAACAAGACAGACTTCAGAAATGGTAGAGGAGAGGGAACAGAACTGGAGCCTACCCAAGATGTCCTCTGAAAGACCTCGCCAAGCAGGGGATGGAAGCAGATGAAGAGACTCACACACAAACTTTGGAAAGAGCACAGGGAGTCTTACGGAAGAGATGGATATAAAATGAGATGGAGGGGACAGGAGCCACACAGTGATTAACAAAGCCAAAAACTAGCAGGGTCCAGGGAATAACACAGAGACTGATGCAACCACGAAAAACCATGCATAGAGAGGACATAGAGCCCCTGCTCAGACGTAACCCATAGAGAAGAGACATTCTCTGACCTAAGCTCGGTTGCTTGCCCCTTGATCACTTCTCCCTTGGGGGGTGACCTACCCTGCCCACAGAAGAAAATGATCCAGGCAGTACTGATGAGACCTGATAGGCTAGGGTCAGACACAGTGGCTCACAGTGGACTAGGAAAGAGGAATAGTGGAGGAAGAGGGAGTTAGGGTGGGGCCAGGAGGAGATGAGGCCAGGGGCTACAAGTGGGAAGCAAAATAAGTAATAATAATAATAATAATAATAATGAAAAATAGGAAAAAAGCTAAAACATTATTATTGCTTGGATGTTAGTTGAAGTATTGGAAGATCTTGGGAGTATTCATGGCATAGGTACCCTATCATTAATTTTTTTCTAATAAGTTTGGGAAAGAAGTAGAACCACCTTTCATCTCCTCAGTTTTTCATTCTTCATTTTTACTTATCAGACCTAATACTACATCCCACCACCATTTTATACCTGATCTAAAATGGGGGTTTATTGCTATAGATCTATATTCTCTTTCCCTGTGTGTCTGTCTCTGACTGTCTGTCTGTCTCTCTCCCCGTCTCTCTTTCTCTCTATGTGTCTCCATTTCTCATGTTTTCTGTCTTTTTTGCCGTTGGTAATTCTGTGATTTTTTTTTCCATCATCAACTATTTAGATGGGTAGCTGTTGTCACTATTTTTCTTTCTCACTGTTTTATTTCATTGTTCCTGAAAAGTGAATTATGGGTGGGTTCCACGTGATCTGCTAGACTTTCTTCTTTCTTGTATTGTTAAAATATTTTAAAGTTTTAACTTAAATTAAATAATATAGCCAAAATAATATTTTAAAAAGTAAGAGTTGTTTTTATTTCTAAAAAGCAAATCTACAACTGATTTTTTGCAGAAAATGGAAACTTTATTGTTCCTTTTGTGACCCCTTATGATGGCATGGAGTGCAAAAATATCACATAAATTTATAACAGTTCACTGGGGCATTCCCCTTTGAATTCAAATGATGTCAATAATGTTGCTCTATAATTGAGTCTTTTGTCTTTCATCATAATCATTAGCCACATACCACATTTTAATTGCATGATATAAAATGTTATTAAGAAGTAATTTCAAAGAGTGTGACCTTCTGAGTCTTGTTTGAGTGTTTAAAATATTAGCTGTGACTGTCAAAGTTACTATGTACTCAGGTTTATTTATCAGATATTCCAAGCAGATGAATAAAATAGTGATTTAGATACAAAATGAAGTTCTTAGATTATTAAATGCATATGTATCTGTAGAATGCATTACATTAATTTTTCTATACTAAAGGTATGCATCATATATTTTTCTATATTAAACTTAGCTGACTATATTTAAAATTTGACAAAATTATACCTTTTCTTTCTTTTTCCCTTGTTTTCATTAATTTTTTTTCATCCTAACTGCAGTTTCTCCTCTCCGTCCCTCACTTCCCATCCCATCTGTTCTCCCATCCAAAACTCCTCCTTTTTTGCTTCAAAAAAGGGACAAGCCTCCCAGGGATGTCAACCAAACATTGCATAGCAAATAGCAGTAAAACCATTCACCTCCCCTCTTATTAAGGCTGGACAAGGAATCCCAGTATGAGGAAAGTAGTCCCAGGTTTGTTGTAGGATTTTTGACCTCATTGTGAATCCCCAAACTGTGAACTGTAAAACACTGTTTATCCTGTTTGGTGTGAATGAGCCCATAACGGACCTTTAATCCAAGAACTTTCTTTTTATTATAAAGAGGTAATTATGGTGTAGTTAATCCAGTTCTAGCACAGACTTTTAATCCAAGAGCTTTCTGTGCACAGGATTTAATAAAGTTAACCCTATGTCAAGAAGCAGAGCAAGAAACCAGATGACAGGGATTAAATAGAAGGAGGGACTTTGAGTTGATGGGTATTTAAGACAGCCTGGAGAAATAGAAAGAGGTTTTTAGTGTAAGCTCTGGCTTTAGCTTCAGCTTCAGCTCCTCGTCTTCCTGGCTTTTGGGGCCTTGAGCTACCAAGCCATTGGCCTTGGATTTTTTGCCTTTTCCTCTTGGATTGTCAGTTGAGCTAGTGAGCCTTTTGGGTTTTTCCATCTAGACCTGAGCTGAGTAGAAAGGTCAGCTTGGTGCTTTCTCTGCCTCTCTGAGCTAGCAGGTTTTCACCCTAGCACCTGGCTCCTGAGTCTTTATTGGTAAAATAGAACAGTTGGTATTTTCATGTTCCTCTATAACAACACAGGTTAGTTGATTCTGTGGCTTTTCTTGTGGTGTCCCTGACCCCTGTGGCTCCTATACTCCTCCATTTGCCTCTTATACAGGATTCCCCAAATCCCAACCTCACCAAATGTTTGGATGTAGGTCCCTATATCGGTTTCCACCAGTTGCTGCATGAGGCCTCTCTAATAACAATTGAGCCAATCAATGAGTGTAATAGAATATCATCAGAAATCACTACGTTGGCTTTTCTTTTCTTTTTGCCAGTTATGTTTTATTCTATCCTAGGTCTCTTCACTATCTAAGCTCTGAGTCTTGGTCTTCCTGGCAGTGTCAAGGGTTGGCTCCCTCTCTTGGCAAGGGTCTCAAGCTGTACCAATCATTGGTTGGCCCCTTTAACAATTTCTTCACCAACTTTACCCCAGCTCATCTTGTAAGCAAGACAAATAGTCGGTCACAAGTTTTGTGGCTGGGTTGGTATCCCAATCCCTTCACTGGAAGTCTTGTCTGGCCAGTTAACATGGCCAGTTAAGGTTTCTTGTCATTGATTAGAGTGTGCAGTCGCTTGCTATAACTTCATGTACTTTATTGACTAGCTATTAAGACAAATGACACCCTTGTGTTGTTCTGTGTTTTACTAGAATTGTTATGAGTTCCTCTCCACTTAATTTGATGTTGGCCATAGGCTTGTTGAATATTGCCTTTACTATGTTTAGGTATGTCTCTTGCAATTACTGATTTCCCCAAGACTTTTATAATAAAGGAATTTTGGATTTTATTAAAGTCTTTTTATTTCTTAAAATTTATTTATATTTTTATTTATTACAATTTATTCACTTTGTATCCAGCTGTAGCTCCCTCTTTCCTCCCCTCCCAATCCCACCCTTCTTTTCTCTTATCCTCCCATGCTCCTCCTCCAGTCCACTGATGGGGATGTCCTTCTCCCCCTCCATCTGACCCTAGCCTATCAGGTCTCATGAGGACTGGCTGCAGTGTCTTCCTCTCTGACCTGGTAAGGCTGCTAGCCCCTCAGGTGGAAGTGATCAAAGAACCAGCCACTGAGTTCATGTCACAGACAATTCCTGTTCTCCTTTCCAGGAAACCCAATTGCTTACTGGGCTGACATGGGCTACATCTGAGCAGGGGCTCTAGGTTATCTCCATGCACGGTCCTTGGTTGGAGTATCAGTCTCAGAAAAGATCCCTGTGTCCAGATTATTTGGTTCTGTTGCTATCCTTGTGGAGCTCCTGACCCTCCAGGCCTTTCATCTCCCCCTTCTTTCATGAGATTCCCTACACTCTGCCCAAAGTTTGGCTAGGATTCTCAGCAGCTGCTTTGATACCCTGCTGGGTAGATTCTTTCAGAAGCCCTGTGTGGTAGGCTCCTGTCCTGTTTCCTGTTTTCTCCCTCTTCCAATGCCTATTTTGTTTTCCTTTCTGAATGAGGATTGATCATCTATCCCAGGTCCTCCTTCTTGCTTAACTTCTTTAGGTATACTTTATCCTATATTATATGTCTAACACCCACTTATAAGTAAGTATATACCGTGTGTGTCTTTCTGTTTCTGGGATACTTCACTCAGGGTGATATTAGGCAAAGTCTTTTTCAACAGGTAATGAAATGATCATGTGATTATTTTTCTTTCAGTTTGTTTATATGGTTTCTTACATTGACAGATTTTCATATGTTATACCATTCCTGCATCTCTGGAATGAAACCTACTTGACTATGTTGGGAGAGATTTTTGATGCATTTTTGGATTTGGTTTGTGAATATTTTATTGAGTATATCCTCATCAATGTTCAGGAGGATAATTGCTCTATTTTCCTCTTTCTATGTTGAGTAGTTGTGTGGTTTGCTTATCAGGGTGACTGGCCTGATGAATATGGTGAATTTTGCAATTTTCCTTCTGTTCCTATTTTGTGGAATAATTTGAAGAGTGTTGGTATTAGGTCTTATTTGAAAGTCTGGTAGTGTTACTCACTAGAAGTGTCTGGCCCTGGGCTTTTTTGGTTGGGAAACTTTTAATGACTGCTTTATTTCCTTAGGGGTTACACGTATATTTAAAATATTTATGTGACCTTGATTTAACCTTGGAAAATGATACCTATTAAGAAATTTATCCATGTCTTTTAGATTTTTCTGCATATAGTTTGTTGAAGTATCACTTAATAATCCTTTAAATTTTCTTAGTTTCTTTTTTATGTCCTCCTTTTAGTTTCAGATTTTGTTAATTTACATGACTCTCTCTCTCTTAGATAGTTGTGATAAGGATTTACCTATCTTGTTGGTTTTCTCAAAGAACCAACTTTTGGTTTCTATTTTATTTGTGTCAGCCCTCAGTTTGATTTTTCCTCTTTGGTGTCTTTGTTTATTTTTCTAGGGCTTTTAGGTATGCTTTTAAATTCCTAGTATAAAAATCTAACTAATTTCTTGATGAAGACATTTTGTGCTCTGAACTTTCCTCTTAACACTGCTTTCATTGTGCCCCTTACATCTGGGTATCTTGTCATTCAGCAGAAAGTTGTTCAGTTTCCATGAGTTTGCAGGCTTTCTATTGTTTCTGTTCTTGAAAATACAGCTTTAATTCTTAGTGGTTTGATAAGATACAAGGGATTATTTCAATTTTCTTGTATCTGCTTAGGCTTGCTTTGTGACTGAGTATGTGGTGACATATTGGAAAAGGGTTTGTGAGGTGCTGAGAAGAAGGTAGATTTGTTTGTATAATATTCTTTTGGAATGTATACACCTTACCCTTGTTCATTCAAATGCTGATTTCTCTCCCCCCTCTCTGGTTTCAATCCAGACATTGCATGGTGATACTCATTTTAAGTATCACCTATCTCAGCTTTGTGTAAACATGTCAAAATAAAAACAACCAGCCAAAATGTTGAGCAATGGAAAGGAAGCAAGAAGAGAGGGAGGAGCTGGAGGAGAAGAAGAAGTGGGAGGCAGAGAAGAAGGAGAAGGGCAGCAGAGAATTAGGAGAGCAGAGGCTGAGGAGATGTCAGGGAATGACATGGAGAATGAACTGGATTTCACAAAATGCAAGTATAATGGATGAATCTAAATGTTAGGAAGCTATGAAGACTTGGAGGTTTAAGATGGAAGAACTATTGCTCAGCGTTGTGATCTAGGTTAATTAAATAAATCATAGTCTCTGTGTGGTGATTTGGGTATACAACTGTTTAGGATTAACAGCAGCGTTACTAAAAGATAGATCAATAGTAAATATTAAATTGCCATCTAGAACATAGATTCTTTTGTATTCAGGAGAATTATAACATTTGCTACATCCATCATTTTGCTATTTAGTTTCTCTCTGTATGATTTGTCCATTGATGAAAGTGGGGTATTGAAGTCTGCTAATATTATTGTGTGGGGTTAAATGTGTGATTTAATCTTTAGTAATGTTTCTTTTTCAAATGTGGGTGCCCTTGTGTTTGAGGCATAGAGTTTAGCATTGGGATAACTTAGTGGATTTTACCTTTAATGGGTATAAAGTGTCCATCCACATCTTACGGTTAATTCTGGTTGGAAAGTCTATTTTATTATATGTTAGAATGGACACCGGCTTGCTTCTTGGATCCAGTTGCTTGGAAATAATTCTTCTAGCCCTTTATTTTGAGGTAAGGCCTAGCTTTGATGTGTGTTTCTTGTATGAAACAGAAGGATTATGCTTTTTTTTTTCAAATATTCTGTTAGTCTGTGTCTTTTTATTGGGTAATTGATTCAATTGATATTGAGAGATATTAATGAACACTGATTATTAATTCCTGTTATTTTCCTACTTTTGGTGTTGGTGTTATTGTTGGTGGTAAGGGTTTTGGTGGTGATGGTGGTGGTGGGGAGGGTGGTGTGTGTGTATGTCACCAGTCTTTTTATTTTGCTGGTGTGAAGTTATTTACATCCTATGTTATCTTGGGTGTTGTTAACTCCCCTGAGTTGCAGTTTTCCTTCCAGTACATCCTGGAGGGCTGGATTTGTGGATAGGTATTGTTTAAATTTTAGTATTTCGTGAAATTTCCTGTTTTCTCCATCTATGATGATTGAAAACTTTTATAAGTATAGTACTCTGGACTGTATCTGTTGTTTCTTACAGTCTGCAAGACATATGTCCATGCACTTCTGGTTTTTGTAGTCTCCATTGAAAACTAAGGTGTAATTCTAATAGGGCTGCTATTAAATGTTACTTGGCCCTTTTCCTTTGAGACGTTTAGTATGTTGGTTTTTGTTTTTTAACTTAGTGTTTTGATTACTATTTGGCAGGGAACTTTCTTTTCTGGTCCAATCTGTTTTGTGTACTGTAAGCTTCTTGTACCTTTACAGGTATCTTCTTCAAAGGTTGATTTTTTTTTTCTTCTATGATTTTGTTGAAGAATATTTTCTGGCTCTTGGAGCTAGGAATCTTCTCCTTTTTCTATCTTTACTATTCTTAGGTTTGGTCTTTTCATAGTGTCCCAGATTTCCTGAAAGTTTTGTCAGGAACTTTATAGATTCAACATTTTTGTTGTTGTTGTTGTTTGATGCATCAATTTCTTCTGTTCTATGTTCTATGCCTGAGATTCTCTCTCCCATCTCTTGTATTCTCTTCATGATGCCTGCCTCTGTAGTTTTCTGTTCTTTCACCTGTTCTTTTCCATCTCCAGAATTCCCTCAGTTTTCCTTATTACTTCTATTTTTATTTTCAGGTCTCTTCACCTGTTTGTGTTTTCCTTGAGAGATTTATTCATTTCTTTTTTTGAAGGTCCTCTGTCTTTATAAGATTGGATTTAAAGTCATTTTCTTGTCTTTATTCTGTGTTGGAATATCCAAGGCTTGGTGTAGTGGGGTGTCTGATACTGGTAGTGCCGTATTGCCATGGCTATTGTTAATTGTCTTCTTATGTTGGCTTCTAATGATCTGGAATTAGAGTAATTATAGTTTGAGGTACTGACTTATGAGTTTATCTTTGTTAAGTGAATGGTTTTTGGATGCCTCTCCCCCCCGGTTTCTCTTTCTTCCCTGGTCTTCTGGCCTGAGTGGCTTGTGGTTTTTGTGACCAATGAGTCCTCAGGTCCTGTAGGTTACTGCCTCTGGTTATTTTGTGATCTATGTAACCTGTGGGGTTTTGGGTTCCCTTGTTGCCTCTGGGCTTTTGAGGTTATGGAAACTGACATGGCCTCTGGGGTTCTGGGTACAACTTGATATTTGGAGTTCCTTGTACCAGCTTGGCTTCTGTGAAAGCAAATGACTTCTCCCGTAGTTGTAGACATGGATGTGGAGCTGATGGGAGGAGAGCTGTAAGGGATAACTGGGTGGTCTCTAAGGAGTGGTAGTAGGCTGTGGGCAATATAATACTTTGTGTTGCTGGTATTGGCATGACCTTCAGTAGAGTAGCAGTCTTCTGCTGTAGTTGTTGGGCCAAGGTATGGAACCCAGGAAAGGGGGAGAGTTTTAGCTTTTAATTCAACTCTCATTAAAATAATTTAATTTTTGTCTAGTACCCAAGCATGATGGTGCTGGCCTGAAATCCCAGCAAGTAGCAGACTAAGACAGGAATCTGGCTGTAAATTTGAAATCAACTTGTGCTACAGTCTGAATTCAAGACAGCATAGACTGTGTTTCAGACACACACACACACAAAATTCTATTAGGTGCACAAAATGTTCTGTAACCAATGGCAACAATGAATGATTTAATAAATGAAGTTTAGTTTATGAAAATGTAGCATTTCTTCCTATACTACTATCTAGCCTTTGCAATGTTCACTGGCTTTTTAAGTACAGGTTGAAAGACCAATAATTGTTTTATCATGGTCCCTTTTACCCCCTCTGATTAACTGTTCCTAAATTGCATGACACACATGTGAAATTGACTTCCTACCAATAGGTCTTGCTCTTCCTTTCCATGTGCTCTAGCAAAGTTTACATTATACATATTTTTCTTTCAAAATGAAGGGACATTTTTACCATGAAATTTTAGCTGAGCTGGATTAAGACATAGAGTAAATCTGAAACACACAAACATACTAGAACATAATAATGTTTTGTTTGATTTTGTTTTATGTTCAGGTTATTGGGATAAAAATGCCAGAGAAGGAATTTGAGGGTCTAAGCATTAATTCTGGCTCACAGTTCTATGGTATCAGAATGAGAAAAAAATGGCATCAAGGAGGTGAAATAACTGGTCAGACTATACTTACTATCTGGAGATGAGAGAGATGCTCAGCTTGCTCTCTCTTTCATGGGAAAAACATGCCAGCCCAGGATGTGGTACTGTTCAAGTTTATAATAGGTCTTCATACAGTCAGAGCATATGTACACTCTTCCATTGACCTCATCTACATAATACCTCTCACAGGCTTGCCCAGAGGATAGGTTCTAGGTAAATCTTGCCAATTGATAGCTGATGTTATTTATAAAAGCAAAAGAGAGGGTAGAAGAAAGCACGGATGGAAGGAAGGGAGGCAGGGAGTGAGTTGAGGAGGAAAGGAAGTAGGAAGAGAGGGAGCAAGGAAGAGAGGGAAAGAAGGAACAAGATAGAGGGAGAGAGAGATGTTTCTTTGTATCTTATGAAATACCAGTTCAGTAATCTCTTTGACTCACCCTTATAGATCCATGTTTAATGATGTTTAATGATATTTCCATTCTCAGAAGTTACAGAGCTCAATGTAGGAGTATGACACATTATTCAATCAAATATTTCAGTTTGTTTCCCTCCTGTGATCTGTATTTACTGGGATCATCCTGATATTTTCCCAAAGGCCAATATTCTCACTTAACTGCTCTTCACACCTAAGGAACATTTGTCTTTTTCTGTCATCGTACAGCAACTGACATGCAGGTTAACACAGCCATGAGTAGCACTGCTTCAAGAAAACACACAAATCATTTCCAGTAAAAGGAGACTATGTCTTTGCTAGAATTGCCACTTGCTTCACTTGTCTATGTGAATTGCTGACAGGATTATTTTTCATTTGCTCCCTTGGGAAAATAACTCTTCTACATCATGAATGTCCTTTGAAGTCAGTAGTAAACGTAAATAGGGTGCCAAAAGAAATTACATTCTAATCTTTTATAGTGTGCTTAATAGTGTATTCTGAAACAGCTCTGTAAAAAGATTTGTAGGAAGGTGAATGACACAAAAACCGATTCTAAAATGCCAAGGGAGAAGTACATCAATCAATTCGTTGGTGACAAATATTTTTAAAATATAAAGTAACGATTTTAGTAGAAAGCAGCATAATGAATTTTTAAAAATCTAATATTTTTACATCCATGTCACTCGACAATGAATTCAGAAGATGGATTGTCTGCATAGTTTATTAGTATGATATTTTTACATTTGAATGTGATTCTATTTTCTTTATTAAAATCTTTTGAAATTTGTGTTAACTGTCCATTATTCATTTGCTGCCCATCTCAATGTATTGGAAATGGGCTTAACACACTCTAAAGCATTTCTGGCCAAAATATAAGATTGATGGGTACATTTGTAAATTAAGCAACGTGACCGATTTAAAATGAACAAAAAGAAAGGAACTACAAGAAGGACACAGTTTTGTTTTTACGTTTGCTCATACCTGGAAAGGTCGGTGTTCCAAACAGAGTCCTTGATATTGGGTGACTGACATGAAACAACAGGGACAACAGAGAAGGGAAGGGCTCATGCTTAAGTTAGCTAATGTCAACTACTTTTCTGTCTGAATACACTTGAAATGAGGAAATCTATATTTGAGGTACATGTGGGATTCAAGGATATGAGCTTGAGGTTTATCCATTTCCTTAGACCTACATAATAGAATCCCAGTGAAATTAAATGAAAGACAAATAAGGGAAAACTTAGCCTTTATCAAAGACACTGTAGCATTTTACTGGGCATAGAGAGCAGAGCTATCAGCTTTACAGGCAGCCTCACGAAAGTTTAATGAAGACTTGAGACACTGACAGCTCAGAATAAGGACACAAGAAACAAGAATGAGTTTATGCCATAAAAGAAATACAATTCTCTAGGTTACTATTTAGTTACCATTTATTGTAGTATATATTTTTTATTTAAATATCCAAATTATGTCTGGAAATATCAACATTCTATTTCTGTGCTTGAACTTTTCCCTAGAATCACATAAGAATATGGAATATACACATGCTTAATACATACATCTCAGAAGAGCACCTAAATATTCCCATTGAATATCTGAGTGAATCACACTCAGATGAGAAGTGGTTATCGCTTCTTTTTGCAGAATTCTATATAAGGTAATGCTTACACAGTCTCTTCAAATTATCTGCATTTGTCTTATGAACAAAAAGGTGTATATATAAATTAAAATTTTATATATTTGTAGATTTTAAACTTGCTGTATATCCTATCAATTCTATTATTTTTGTAAAAAATAATGTAAAATGTATAACAAAACTAAAATTAGATATGTAGACATTTTAGGAGATATTACATTTGTTATAGCTATGTGTATATGTAAGGTCATACATCACATGTACATGCTTCTTTCACAAAAACAGAGTAAAAACACTAAAGAGAAATCTGTAAAGAAAGTACAAGCACCAGAGAAATATGAGAAACACGTTGAAATTAGCAGTATTTTTCAGGAGGAACCGCAGGCCTGAGCTTCAGGCAGAATAAGAGAGTCCATTAATGAGGCTTGAAATAATCTCCTATCTATCTATCTAGCCATGTATCTATCTATTGATCGATCGATCGATCTATCTATCTTTTAATTATCTTTTTCGTTAATCACTTTACCGCCTAACCCCACAGCTCTTTCCCGCCTCTCCTTCCAGTCTCACTCTCTCTCACACACCCATACCCCTTCTGCTCAGAGAAGTGGAAGTCTCCCACGGGTTCCAACCCACCTTGCGACATCAAGTCACAGCAGGACTAGGCACATCTACCACTGAGACCAGACAAGGCGCCAAGCTAGGGAAGAAAAGGCAGGCAATACAATCAGAGACAGGCCCTACTCCAATTGTTAGGGAACCCACATGAAGAACAAGCTTTACATCTGCTACATATGTGTAGAGGGTTTAGGTACAGCCCTTGCATGTTTTTTGGTTGGAAGGTCAGTCTCTGTGAGCACCATCGGCTAAGGTTATTTTATTCTGTAGGTCTTCCTTATGGTGCCTTTGACCCCTCTAGCTCCTCAATCCTTCCTTCTGATCTTCCACAGGACTCCTTGGGCTCTGCCTAGGTTTAGCTATAAGTCTTTGTATCTGTTTCCATAAGCTGCTAGATAAAGAATTCCAAAAGACAGTCACGCTAGGCTCCTGTCTGAAAGCATAGCAGAGTGTTAGGAGTTGACTGTCTCCTGTGGAATGGATCTCAAGTTGGGCCAGTCAGGGATTGGCCATTCCTTCAATCTCTGCTCTCTTTATCCCTACACTTCTTCTTGTAGACAGGATAAATTTTGTGTTGAAGTTTTGTCATTTGGTTTGTGTCACCCTCCCATCACTGGAAGTGCCATCTGACTACAGATGCATGCCTAACACCAATTTAGAAAACACAAAGGTATAAACCACGATTTTATTCCTTCATTTTATTATATATATTTTAAAATTTCATTCAGAAGTATTGTACTTAAATCCTTTTTAGCCATCCCTCACTCTAACAAATCCTATGTACCATATCTTCTCAAATACGTCACACACACACACACACAAACACACACACAAATGCAGCCTTCTGAGTCCATATGCTAATGAGGGACTGCTTCAGATTTGTGAACCTATTGTGGGATTATAGCGGGAAATGAATTATTGTCTCTTTAGCAGTCATTGATTGCCTGCAGCTCTTTATCTAGGAGTAGGGCCTGTTCCCATTCACAATAATTTCCCAGCTGGTGCTGTGATTGTGCAGGCCTTGTGTAGGTGATAATATTTGAGATAGCATATGGCTTCTCCACATATATAACCAACTCACAGCTAATAATATTTAGTCATGGTATTTGGTTTTTATGTGTGTGTGGGTTTTTTTTTT
>CM053764.1:32478394-32494332 GCA_028658305.1 Pachyuromys duprasi
CTGAATTAAAAACTCCACTGCTTTTGGGTGTTTCCGGTGGGGCCATGGTGTCCTAATTTTTGTTGGGTGAGTTCTTTCGCCGATTTCTGGGCATTTGTTTATATATAATCAGGGAGCTGTTTGTGCTTTAAGGCTGTATTTCAGTCTGAATCTGTCAATCTCTTGTGTCAGGAGTATTCTTCAAGAAGATCAGGGATTTCTGGTGGTTTGTGGTGTGTGTTTTGTCTCAGTTGAACTCTGTTGTGGGCTCTTTGTTCCCAGCTTCGTGCTCTGTGCTAGAAGCTGTGAGCACTGCAGGCTGGTCACCCCTCTGGTCTGGAGTCTTTAGTTCTCACTCTGTGCTAGAGTCTGAGTGTCCAGGTTTGAGATGTCAGCTGGGGACTGTGCACTCCGCCCTGTGCTTGCTGTTAAGGGCTCTCCCCTGGAATGGAGATTTGGCACCTCCTTCTGTTCCAGGGGCTGTGCACCACGGTCTGAGATGATATTTGGGGCACACACAGTGGGTTTGGGTTGGTGTGCATCAGCTGTATGCAGGGCTGTCTGAAATGGTGCCTGAGGCCTTCTCTGTCTGGCCCGTGGACAGACACCTGAACTGGGGTTTTTGCTGGCGGATGAGTGCCGCTTTTGCCCTCAGTGTGCGGTCTGGGCACGATGGTCCCAGGATCCTCTCAGCCGTGGGTTGAGACAGAACTCGGGTTCCTCTCAGATCTGCTGGCGGACTCTCACACTGACTGAGTTTTTGCTGGCGGAAGCTTTAGGGGAGCGCCCCTGCAGTGTGCGGACTGGTCAACACAGTCCCCCAATCCACTCAGTTTGGGGTGGTTCTGGCGATTGGTTCGCGCCCGCTGCACACCCGTGGGTTCAGGCAGAACTCGGGTTCCTCCCAGATCCGCTGGCGGACTCACACACTGACTGAATTTTTGCAGGAGGAAGCGTTAGGCGAGTGCCCCAGCAGTGTGTGGACTAATCAAAACAGTCCCCCAATCCACTCAGTTTGGGGTGGTTCTGGCGATCGGTTTGCACCCGCAGCACACCCGTGGGTTCAGGCAGAACTCGGGTTTCTCCCAGATCCGCCAGGGGACTCACACACTGACTGAGATTTTGCTGGCGGAGTGTTCGGCTAGTGCCCGGGCAATGTGCAGACTGGTCAAAATGGTCCCCCAATCCACTCAGTCTGGAGTGGTTCAGTTGGTGCCTGCCGCACACCCGCGGGTTGAAGCAGAACCCGGGTGCAGTGTGCGCTCCTAGGGCGCAGTTCAGTGAAAACGGCACCCGGTTACTCCCCAGACTGCCCGCGAGACTGTGTGATCTAGTCTATAATGGCGGGTGCGGGCGCCCAGAGCTGCTGCTCGTTCTGATCAGAGCTGTGTGCCACTGGTCACCGGGAAATTTTTCCAGGTAATAACTGGGTGTCTCTAGGGTTTTCCCTCTTGATTTTCTCACCGTAGGAGTTCCGCTCACCTAGCACTCACAATGCTGGCGTTTTAGGTCCCAGAGTTCAGTCTCCTGGTCGCTGCGTTGTTTCTGCTCTCCTACTCCTCAGACACAGTGTTCTGTCGTGGCAGCCATCTTGGATCCCCTAGTCATGGTATTTGTAAGACATCAATATAGAATTATCTTGGAAAGCTCCTTACTGGTGACAAGATTTCATGACACCTAGAATAACTACCCAAGCAGCAAAAGGCGGAAACTGATAGTCATACTCAGCATTAAAGACAAAACAGGTAACAATGTCTTGCACTACAAGGTTTTCCAAAGAGTGCCATCATGGCATTTACATTTGGCTAAAACTAACATCCATATAATTAGATTTAAGATTTATTTCATGAGAAGAAATTCATGCCAGTTAATGTAAACCTTGTCAGCTCTATGTGGCTCTTCCAATCTTTCTACTTCCTCTTCTGTAGGATTCCTTGAGTCATGGTGTGAGGGGGCAGAGTAGGATTAATGGAGATAGCTCCTCTAGGATGAAGTGGTAGAAGGTCTCTCTCTCTCCCTTGTCCAGTTGTGTATTTCTGTATTTATAATAATCTACTGTAGGAGGAAGCTTCTCTAATTTTGGCTATGGGAAATACTGACTTACAAGTATAGCACAATGCTATTAGGAGCTATTTTATTGTTACTTTGCTTGAACAGAACAATAGATTTGGCTTTCCACTAGGTCTCTGGGCTGTAGCTCACTGAAGGCTAGGCTTATAACCAAAAAAACTAAAGTGGATCTTAATCACACTCACCTGCTGCTGCATCTCTCCAAACTTGGCCCCTTCCTCACTATATCTCCCTTCTAACTTCAACTCTAACTTCATATGTTTTTATATATGACCTACGGAGTCCAATTATTGCTGCCAATATGCTCAATAGCTTTGGGTTTCTACATTGGGGTATTGGTATCCACACAACCAGTGGCTGTCACACACACAAAAAGTGACTCTCACTATCCCTGTAGCCATCAATTGTCAATAACTGTTCAGCCATGCATGTGACATAGGGAGTCCTTTTCCACTACATGTTAGCATCTTTAGCTGGCTTTTTCTTCTACAGTTAACTCTGAGTATCAGACAGCCAAGAACGGAAAATAAAAAGTTTGGTAAATATACAGAATGAAATACCATTCATATGTAAAGAAAAATAAATTTTAATGTAAATGGAATTACCAAGAAAAATTATATTGAATGAGGTATTCCAGACACAGAAATGCAAACACTGTGTTTTGTCCCATCTATGCTTTTTAGTGCCAAATCCTAAGATATGAGTATACTAAATGAAGTAACTTCAGAACCAGGAAAGTACAAATGGACTATAAGTGGGGTGTTGGGAGAGCTGTAGAAGGATATTGGTGATATAAAGTGGAAAATAGAATAATGGAGAGGGGATCTCCAAATGGGTGAAGAGAAGGAGGTTGATGTCAATTGAGAAGAAAGATGAAGGAGGGACAAGTAACATCAAGGTTGTTTGATAATACCTCAAGGTATCATATACTTTATACTTACCAAAAATATACAGAATACATAAAAATATGTATAAGCACAATTTCAAATATATATAAATTATAAATACATTTTATATTATATGCATTATACATATATTATGAATTATATATGATGATATGCTATATACATTAATGTATAATATATATATTAGAGAAAGTTAAGCCAGTTGGGATGACAATTCTCTCCATAAGAACCATAGAATAACAAAAAGCCCTGTATCTGGGACAGGACAAATAAATCTCTTTTCTAGTGGTGGGTTAAGGTATTGCAAGCGACTCCACAAACAGTACATACTATTACTTATCTTTAATTTAACCTCTCATAAGTTAAGGGTGGGCTCATATTTGGTGACGATACGACACAATTAAAACACAAGCCTTGAGTAACTTCAGCTATACCTGACATGAAACTCTTTTATGAGTTTTTTTTATCCATGGCACCAGAAAATACTATACAAACTGATAAGTAAGAGAGCTAATTAAGCAGTCCTACCCCACTACAACAACTATGGACAACAGTAATATCAGTCAGGACAAACCATCTTGCACTAACATGTTGTGGTAATTAATAGTTGTTGAACTGGACTTAATATCCACTGAAAAATAGATAAATCACATTGAAAATGTAGACAGCTTCCCAGGGCCAGTGAGACTATGAACCTTAAAAGGGTAACTGCTTCTGCTTCTTTGCTAGACCAGTATAACTCTTCCCTAGATTCTAAATTATATCCATACACTCACACATAAGTGTAACTAAAACAGCTCATATAAAAACCTTTCTTCGCAGCAAATTGAAGGCCATCTAAAAACCAAAAGCTCTACAGTGTGGACATTAATAGATAGTTGAGTAACATGCCCTACCAAATAGATGTATATCACTGCTCCTTTGCCTAAGGAAATATATATATATATATATATATATATATATATATATATATATATATATATATATATATATATATATGACACAGAAACACTGTAAGAGCCAGAACAGCAGGACATCTGCTGTAAATCAGTCTCTCCAACAAATATCTGCATAAACAAGACAAGAACAATGACAATACCAGTTAACATGATAACAAGATTTAGTAAGGTACTACCATTAGACAAGAGTTATAGGCAATTAATAGCTGCTAGGAAAAGGAGATTCGACCTCTCAAAGGAATAAGTCTTTTTATTGGTTGTTCAATGCAGGGTCATTAGTTCTAAAAACAAATACAAATAAATAAGAGAAAAACAAATTCAGCAGAAAAAGATATGCATGTGCACATACATATAAACATACATATGTCTGTATAAATAGTCATGGTTAAAAATAAAAATTATAAACTTGAGATCTAGGGAAAACAGGAAGATTTCGGGGGGGAGGATGGCTAGGGGGCTAGAGGAAGGAACGAAGTATTTCAGTTAAAAACATTAAAAATGCTGTGTACTCACAGATTGTCATGACTAGTGGTCAGAATGACTACGTTAGTTCTAAATTCCTTTTTTATATCTGTCATCCCCTTCTTACTTTATAATAGTGATTTTCATTGCAATATGTAGAGATATCAATATATTATTTCCTTACAAATAGAGGTTGCTTAATAACTCATCATGTATGAGGAGTATAACATTTCAGAATCATTTATTCCACTTGGGAAAATTTCATTTTTTCACTTCATTTCAAGTCTGCCTCAACAGTGGACTTCAGTTAACATAAATTGTATAAATCTGTATGGTTGGAATATTAGCTATGGTGTTATATAATTATCACTTAATTTATTCATTACTTATTACAATTTATTCAATTTGTATCCTGGCTGTGGCCCCCTCCCTGGTTTCCTCTCAATCCTTCCCCACTCCCTCTTCTCCTATGAGCCTCCTTTTATCCACTGATAGCGGAGATCCTCCTTCCCTCCTATCTGACTCTAGCCTATCAGGTCTCATCAGGACTGGGTGCATCATTTTCATCCGTGGTCTGGGAAGGCTGTACCTTCAGGGGGAGGTGATCAAAGAGCTGGCCACTGAGTTCATGCCAGATTACACCCACTGCTCCCCTTACTAGGGACCCAACTTAGAGACTGAGTCTATGGGCTACATATGCACAAGGGTGGTTTGATGTGCTCTTTATGCATTGTCCTCTGTTGGAATATCAGTCTTTGAAGAACACCCAGGGCACAGTAATTCTGGCTCTGGTGGTCTCCTTTTGAGACCCTCTGGTCTTTCTTTTTTTGATGTTAAAATTAAAAATTTTGCTAAAAAGGAACTAAGGGAATATCAATTGCGTATAAAATTGAAATAAAACAATTAATAAATGTTTTAATATTATAATATTTCTTTCTTTTATTCTTTTTTGAATACTTTTTATTTTAATTTTTATTAATTACATTTTATTCACTTTGTATTCTGCTGTAGCCCAATCCCTCCTCCCCTCCTTTAATTTTCTAATATTAATTACAGTTTATTCACTTTATGTACCAGGTATAGCCTCCTCCCTCATTCCCTCCAAATCTCACCATCCCTGCCTAAAGTTCATCCCTGTTCCTCTCCAAGTCCACTGATAGCAGATGTCCTCCTCCACTTCCCTTTAACCCTAGCCTATTAGGTCTCATCAAAACTGGCTGCATTGTCTTCCTCTGTGGACTGGTAAGGCTGCTCTCCACTCAGAGGGAAGTGATCCAAGATCCAGCCCCTGAGTTCATGTTGGAGACAGTCCCTGTTCCCATTACTAGGAAATCCACTTGAAAACTGAGCTGCCATGGGCAACATCTGTGCAGGGGTTCAAGGTTATCTCCATGTATAGTCTTCTTTTGGAGTATCAGTTAAAGAGGAGATGCCTGGGCCCAGATTTCTTGGTTCTGTTGCTCTCTTTGTGGAGCTCCTGTGCCCTGCAGGTCTTTCTATCTCCCCCTTCTTTCATAAGATTCCCTGCACTCTGCCCAAAGTTTAAGTATGAGCCATAGCATCTGCTTTGATACATTGCTGGGTAGGGTCTTTTAGAAGCCCTCTGTGGTAGGCTCCTGGTCTGTTTCCTGTTTTCTCCCTCTTCCATGTCTATCCCATTTACTATTCTGAGTGAGGATTGATCATCTTACGAAGGGTCCTGCTTCTTGCTTAGTTTTTTAGGTATACAGATTTTAGTAAGTTTATGCTATATTGTATGTCTAATATCCACATATAAGTGAATATATACTGTGTGTGTTTATGCTTCTGGGATACCTCAATCAGAATGATCTTTTCTAGATCCCACCATTTGCCTGCAAATATCATGATTTCCTTGTATTCAATTGCTGAGTTACATTTACACTATTCCATTGTGTAAATGTACAACAATTTCTGTATCCATTCTTCAGTTGAGGGACATCTGGGTTGTTTCCAGATTCTGGGTGTACAAATAAAGCTGATATGAACATGGCTGAGCAAAAGTCCATTTTGTGTACTTGAGCATACTTTGGATATATGCCCATGAATAGAATAGCTGGATCTTGAGGAAGCACTATTCCTAATTGTCTGAAAAAGCTCCAGATGAATTTTCAAAGTGGTTGTACAACATTACATTCCAACCAGCAATGGAGGAGCTTTCTCCTTTCTACATATCCTCTCTAGCATGTCTTGTCTCTTGAGTGTTTTGATCATAGCCATTCTGATGAGTAAAGTGAAATGTCAGGGTCGTATTGATTTGTATTTTCCTGATGACCAAAGACTTTGACCATTTCTTTATGGGTTTCTCTGCCATTCAATATTATTCTATAGAGAATTCCCTGTCTAGCTCTGTACCCCATTTTTTAATTGGATTACTTGATTTGTTGCTATTTAACTTCTTGAGTTCTTTGTATATTTTGGATATTAGCCATCTATCAGAAATAGGGTTTGTGAAGATCCTTTCCTAGTATTTAGGCTGTCATTTTGTTCTGATGACAGTGTCCTTTGCTTTAAGAAGCTTTTCGGTTTTATGTGATCCCATTTATTGATTGTTGATATTAGCGTCTGTGCTATTTGTGTTCTGTGTTTGGGGCAGAGATGTTCAGAACTGTGATGTCCTCTTGGTAGATTTTTCCTTTGTTGAGAATGAAGATCCTCTCCACATCTTTTTTTTTAAATTAATTTTGGTTGAGAGTATATTTTATTCTATGTTAGAATAGCTACCCCAGCTTGTTTTCTGGGTTTGTTTGTTTGAAAAAACATTTTTCAAACCCTTTACTCTGAGGTAGTGTGAATAATGGGACTTTGACTTCTTCCTTTCTGATTTTATCTCTTTGATCTCCTTTAGTTGCCTTATTACTATAGCTAGGAATTTCAGCACTATGTTGAAGAGATAAGGAGAGAGTGGGCAGCCTTGCCTTATCTCTGATTTTAGTGGGATTGATTTATATTTTTCCGGTTTAGTTTCGTGTGCTACAGGCTTGCTGGATATTGCTTTTACTATGTTTAAATATATACCTTGTATCTCCGATATCTCCAAAGACTCTACTGATAGAGGTATTGAAACAGGGACTGAGAATCATAGCCAAACTTTGGCTAGAGTGCGTGGAATTTTAAGCAAGTAGGGAGAGATAGAAAGACATGGAGGGTGTGGTCCAAGATTGCAGCAACGACTTCGCTCTGATGATAGGATAGTATATATGAGTAAACCCAGAAATTATACCAGAGAACTCTTTCAGGTGATAATCACCTTCAGCAAAGTGGCAGGATTCAAAATCAATTCAAGAAATCAGTAACCCTCCAGTATACAAATGAGAAAAGGGCTGAGAAAGAAATTAGAAAAAAAAAACACCCTTTTAAATACCTATAAATAACATAAAGCACCTTGGTGTGACTCTAACCAGGTGAAAGACCTATATGAAAAAAAATTCAAGTCTTTGAAGAAATAAATTGAAGAAGATATCACAAGATGAAAAGATTTCCCATGATCATGGATAGGTAGGATTAACATTGAGAAAGTGGCCATCCTGCTAAAAGCAGTCTATAGACTCAATGCAATTACCGTAAAAACACCAACACAATTTTTTACAGAACTTTAATTTCATATGGAAAAAAAAAACATAATTACTAAAACAATCCTGTATAGTAACAGATTTTCTGGAGGTATCTCTATCCCTGACTCAAGCTATTCTACAGAGCAATAGTAATAACAACTGCATGGTACTAGCATAGAAAGAGATCAGTGGATAAATGGAATTGAATAGAAGATCCAGAAATAAACCCACACACTTGATTTTTGACAAAGAAGTCAAAACAATACAATGGGAAAAAAATAGCATATTCTCAAGTGGTGCTGGTCTAATGGGATGTCTACATGTAGAAAAATGCAAATAGATCTATATTTATTACCCTGCACTAAAGTAAAGTCTAAATGGATCAAAGGCCTCAACATAAAACCAGACACATTATAATACAGGATAAACATACTAAAATCTGTACACCTAAAGAAGTTAAGCAAGAAGGAGGACGCCGGGTAAGATGATCAATCCTCACTCAGAAAGACAAATGGGATGGACATTGGAAGAAGGAGAAAACAGGAAATAGGACAGAATCCTACCACAGAGGATCTCTGAAAGACTCTACCCAGCAGTGTATCAAAGCAGATGCTGAGGCCCATAGCCAAACTTTGGGCAGAGTTGATGGAATCATATGAAAGAAGGGGGAGACAGTGGAACCTGTAGAGGACAGGAGCTCCACAAGGAGAGCGACTGAACCAAAATATCTGGGCACAGGGATCTTTTCTGAGACTGACATGTCAACCAAGGACCATTCATGCATATAACCTAGAACCCCTACACAGATGTATCCCATGGCAGCTCAGGGTCCAAGTGGGTTCCCTAGTAAGGGGAACAGGGATTGTGTCTGACATGAACTCAGTAGTGGGCTCCTTAAACAACTCCCCCGTGAGGAAGGAGTACCTTGCCAGGCCACAAAGGAGGATAATGCAGCCAGTCCTGATGTGACCTGATAGACTATGGTCAGATGGAAGGACAGGAAGACCTCCCCTCTTAGTGGACTTGGAGAGGTGCATGGGAGGAGATGAGGGAAAGAGGGTGAGATTGGAGGGGAATTAGGGAAGGGAATACAGATGGAGTACAAACTGAATAAACTGTAATTAATATAAAATTTAATTAAAAAAGAAAGAAAGATTAGACACTCTAAACCTGTTAGAAGAAAAAGTGGGGAAAAGCCTTGACCTCATTGACACAGAAGACAACTTCTTGAACAGAACATTAACAATACAGGCTCTAAAATGAACAATCAATAATTGGGACCTCATGAATCTGGAAAGCTTCTGGAAAGCAAAGGACCCTGTCATCAGTACCAAAAGACAGCCTACAAATTGGGAGAGGATCTTCATTAACCCTATATCAAACAGAGGGCTAATAATCAGAATATATAAAGAACTCAAGATGTTAAACACCAACAAACTAAGTAATCCAATTAAAAAATGGGGTTCATACTGAAATCGGGGACAAGGCAAGGCTGACCACTGTCTACATATCTCTTCAACATAGTACTTGAAGTCCTAGCTAGAGCAAAAAGACAACTAAAGGAAATCAAGGGGATACAAATAGGAAAGGAAGATGTCAAAGTATTCTTATTTGTGGATGATATGTTAGTATACATGAGCGACCTCAAAAATTCAACCACAGAACTCCTTTAACTGATGAACACCTTACACAGAGTGGCTGGGTACAAAATCAACTCAAAAAAATCGTAAGCCCTCCTGTACACTTAAAACGAAAGGGCCGAGAAAGAAATTAGAGAAACAACATCCTTTACAATAGCCACTAATAACATAAAGTACCGTGGGGTGACTCTAACCAAGCAAGTCAAAGATCTGTTTGAGAAAAACTTCAAGGCACTAAAAAAAGAAATTGAAGAAGATATCAGAAAATGGAAAGATCTCCCCTGCTCATGGATTGGTAGGATTAACTTAGTGGAAATGGCTATTCTGCTAAAAGTAATCTACAGATTCAACGCAATCCCCATCAAAATACCAACACAATTCTTTACAGACCTTGAAAGAAAAATTCTCAACTTCATAGGGAGAAAAAAAAACAAAATTTCCAAAACGATCCTGTACAACAACAGGTCATCTAGAGGTATCTCCATCCCTGACCTCAAGCTGTACTACAGAACAATAGTAATAAAAATTGCATGGTATTGGCATAGAAACAGAATAATGGATCAATGGAACCAAATAGAAGACCCCAAAATAAACCCACACACCTATGGAAACTTTATTTTTGATAAAGAAGACAAATCCATCCAATGGCAAAAAGACAGCATCTTCAACAAATGGTGTTGTACCAACTGGATGTCTATATGCAGAAAAATGAAAATAGATCCATATTTATCACCCTGCACAAAACTAAAGTCCAAGTGGATCAAAGACCTCAACATAACACCAGACTAACACTAAATCAGTTAGAAGAAAAATTGGGAAAGACACTAGAACTCATCAGCACAGGAGACTACTTCCTGAACAGAACAACAACAGCACAGGCTCTAAGAGCAACAATCAATAAATGGGATCTCATGAAACTGAAAAGCTTCTGTAAAGCAAAAGAGACTGTCATCAAAACCAAATGACAGCCTACAGACTGGAAAAGATCTTCACCAACCCTATATCTGACAGAGGACTAATATCCAATATATATATATAAAGAACTCAAGAAGTTAAAAAGCAACAAATCAAGTAATCCAATTTTAAAAAGGGGGTTTGGAGCTAAACAGAGAACTCTGTAGAGGACTGTAGAATGGCAGAAAAATACTTAAAGAAATGCTCAGTGTCCTTAGCGATCAGGGAGATGCAAATCAAAACCACCCTGAGATTTTTACCTTACACCCACCAAAATGGCTAAGATCGAAAACTCAAGTGACAACACATGCTGGAGAGGATGTGGAGAAAGAGTAACTCTCCTCCATTGCTGGTGGGAATGTAAACTTGTACAACCACTCTGGAAATCAATTTGGTGCTTTCTTAGACCATTAAGAATAGTGATTCCTCAAGATCCAGCTATACCACTCCTAGGCATATATCCAAAAGGTGCTCAAGTACACAACAAGGACATTTGCTCAACTATGTTTGTAGCTACTTTATTCATAGTAGCCAGAACCTGGAAAAAACCCAGATGTCCCTCAGTTGAGAAATGGATACAGAAATTGTGGTGCTTTTACACAATGGAATACTACTCAGCAATTAAAAAGGAGGAAATCATGAAATTTGCAGGCAAATGGTGGGACCTGGAAAAGATCATCCTGAGTGAGGTATCCCAAAAGCATAAAGAAACACTTGGTATATACTCACTTATATAGACCTATAAGATAGGATAAACATACTGAATTCTATACACCTAAAGAAGATAAACAAGAAAGAGGACCCATGGTAAGATGATCAATCCTCACTTAGAAAGACAAATGGGATGGACATTGGATGTAGGGGAAAACAAATAGCAGGATAAGAGCCTACCACAGTGAGCCTCGAAAGACTCTACCTAGCATTGTATCAAAGCAAATATTAAGACACATAACCAACACTTTGGCAGAGTGCAGGGAATCATATGAAAGAAGGGGGAGTTAGTATGACCTGGAGAGGACAGGAGCTCCGTAAGGACCAAATATATCAAGGCACAGGGGTCTTTTATGAGACTGTTTCTCCAACCAAGGACCATGTATGGATATAACCTAGAACCCCTGCTGAATGTAGCAAATGGTAGCTCAATATCCAACTGAAGACCATAGTAAGGGGAAAGGGACTATTTCGGATATGAACATAATGGCTGGCTCTTCAACCCCCTGCCCCCCCCCCGAGGGAGGAGCAGCCTTGCTAGGCCACAGAAGAGGACATTACAGCCAGTCCTAAAGAGACTTGATAAGCTAGAGTTAGAAAGAAGGGGAGGAGGACCTCTCCTATCAGCAGACTTGGAAAGGGGCAGGGAAGAGATGAGGGAGGGAGGGGACGGATAGGGAGGAAATGTGGGAGGGGGCTAAGGCTGGGATACAAAGTGCATAACCTGTGATTAATATAAAATAAAAATGTAAAAGAAAAAAGAAAAAATGGGGTTCAGAGATAAACAGAGAATTCTCAATAAAAGAATATTAAATGGCAGAGAAACACTTATAGAAATGTTCAATGATCTTAGTTATCAGGGAGATGCAAAACAAAATGACCCTGCGATTTCACCTTACACCTATCAAAATGGCTATGATCAAAAACTGAAGTGACAACGCATGCTGGAGAGATTGTGGAGAAAGGAGAACCTTGTCCATTGCTGGTAGGAATGTGAACTTGTACAACCACTTTGGAAATCCATCTGGCACTTTTTCAGACAATTAGGAATAGTGCTTCTTCAAAATCCAGCTCTACGACTCCTAGGCATATATCTGAAATATTCTCAAGTATACAACCAGGACATTTGCTCAGCCATGTTTGTAGCAACTCTATTTGTAATAGCCAGAAGCTGGAAACAACTTAGATGTCCCTCAGTGGAGGAATGGATACAGAAATTGTGATACATTTACACAATGGAACACTACTCAGCAATTAAACACAAGGAAATCATGAAATCTGCAGGCAAATGGTGGGAACTAGAAAAGATTACCTTGAGTGAAGTAACCCAGAAGCAGAAAAATACACATGGCATGTACTCATTCATAAGTGACATATAATGTAGGATAAACATACTAGAATCTATTGTCCTAAAGAGACTAAACAATATGGAAGACCCTAGAGGAGAAGCTCAATCCTCATTCAGAAGGATAAACTAGATGGACATCAGAAGCAGGAGAAGACAAGGAACAGAACAGGAGTCTACCACAGACGGCCTCGGAAAGACTACTCTTCGAAATGCTATATAATTTATAGCATTAGTGTGATATTAGTTGTTTTTTCTACATTAATACTTTAGTTGCTTTATATCTCCTAATTGAAATAATAAAGTATAATATTTAAATGTTGAACTAAGGATAATTTCTCTTGGCATTTGAATTTTATGGTGGTGGAGAGAAGAAAAATGTTGCATTATCAATGTGATTTTTAGAACATTGTCTAAAATTTGTGATTTTTAATTCTACTCTTTTTACTATAGCTATTTCATGAGAAACATGCACAAGATTGTACAAATCTGTAAAAATGAATTATTTCTGGTATATTCATAAGTAAATGACACACATAAAATTGCCTCTGTGCTATGGTAACACTATTATAATGTTAATTCTTTCCTATTTTTCTGTTTTGGTCTGGAATGAGAGTAAATTACTAAAACCATTTAATGCTGGTTAAATGTAATTGCTTTCCCTTTTTTCCTTTTGTCAGACTTTCTAAAGTTAGAAATTGCAGTTGGATTCCTTATAAATCTTGTAAAACTGTTAAATCATGAATTACTCTTTTCAAAATCCACTGAGAGAACAATTTATCTTAATAAACTATGCATTTTTAGATGCAGCAGATAACTACTTCTCTCAAGATCACAAATCCCCTAAGTGAATCAGCATTGGTGAGAACTGAAACAATGGTGTTACACTATTGGAAGCCAAAACAATTTGTAAACAAATTCAATATTGTACGCAATATTCCTTTCTTTTAATTCATGTTTATCTTGTTTCAAATAATTAATATAAAAAGTAATAATATAGTGCTGCTTTCCTAGCTGGGGATGGCTGTTTGCTAGAGGTGGGCTGAAAAGGACTTTTCAGAGAAACCCAAGCATTACTAATCTTAGAATTATCTGTCATGTTTAAATTACATAATGCAAAGTGTGGTGGCTAGTTAATATAATTATCTTGTCACAGAAGTTGAGTCCTCTAAACAATAAGAAGTGAAATCTTCTGAGGTTGAATTTTGTAGCTGATTTTCCAGAGACAAATAACAGTGAAGGCTCTGAGAGAAAAATCAACTTTTTGTTTTTCTTATGAATACAAAAACAACGAAAACTGAACTATCAGTAGTGTGAAATTAATAATTCATGATTGCTTGCTGTTGTTATTGGTGACTAGAAGTTTATTTTTGCATTGCTTTATTACCATAACTAACTTATTTGGAGTAGGGTTATTTTTTAAATATTTGTTAATATTTTTAATATGAAAAGAAAATTTAGTAAAAATTATTATTTTCTAATATGAAAGGAAACTCTGGAGTAAAATATTGATTCATGAATAGTTCCTATCACTTATGAATATACTTTTTATTGTGGTGGTATTAATTGGTATATAAGTTAGTATGTTCATAATATGCTAAAGTTTCAATTCTCAATATGCTTCATACCCTGGGTTACTTCTGAACTAGTATTCTCAAATATTAATTCTTTCTTCATCTACACTCCACTCAGAGAAATCTGACACCATCAGTGTTTATTCTTTTTTAATTTTAATTTCATTTTTATTAATTAGTTTGTTTACTTTGTATCCCAGCTGTAGCACACTCCACCATCCCCTCTCAATCGCACCCTCCCTCTCTCTTCTTCCCTTATGCCTTTCCCACAGTCCACTGATAAGGGAGGTCCTCCTCCCCTGTCATCTGACCCTAGCCTAGCAGGTCTCATCAGGACTGGCTGCATAGTCTTCCTCTGTGGACTGGTAAGGCTGCTGCCCAATCAGGTGGAGATGATCAAAGAGCCAGCCCATGAGTTCATGTCAGAGACAATCCCTGTTCTTATTATGTCATCAGAACAAAACTATAGCCTACAGACTGAGAAAGGATCTTCACCAACCCTATATCTGACAAAGGGCTAATATTCGAAACATATAAAGAACTTAGTAAGTTAAAAAGCAAAAAATCAAGTAATCCAATTAAAGTGGGCTCCAGAACTAAACAGAAAATTCCCAATAGAGGAATATCAAATGGCAGAGAAACACTTAAAGAAATGTTCAACAACTTTAGTCAACAGGGAAATGCAAATCAAAATGACCCTGAGATTTCACCTTACACCATCAGTTTTTAATTGAAAATATTACTCTTTTAAGACAACCAACAGTAGGTCAGGTATTCAGGAAGCAAAGTAGATGGATGTATGTGATTTAGGGGCCAGTCTACTCTATAGAGCACATGCCATGTGCTCTATTACACACACTGGTGTGTGTAAAAAGGCCCTGTCAAAACAAAACAAAAAACAAAACTTTAAACAAACAAAAAATCCCAACTCCCCTGTTTCAAATAATTCTATATCTAAAAAAGTAGTTACTCATATTTAACCTAATTTTTAATAAATAATATCCAAGCACTTTTGTCAATTAATTTGGTATTGTAGGGACTTCTTTGGGTGCTATTTTAAAACTGATTCTTTTTTCATTGTTATTATTATTTTGCAATTTACTAATTTGGTGGCCTGGTTGTAACCCCCTCCCTCATCTCCTCCTGGTCCCACACTGTCTTCCTCTTCTTTGCCTATCCCTGACCCCTAGTCCATTGATAGGGGAAGTCCTCCTCCTCTACTATCTTATCCTAGCCCACAAGGTTCCATTAGGACTACCTCAATCCTCTTCCTCCGTGGGCTGGCTAGGGCTCTTCACCTGGGAGAACTGATCAAGGAGCAGGCAACTGAGTTTATGTTAGAGACTGGGTCTTCTACTCTTACTAGAGAACCTACACGGAGACTGAGCTGTGTAGGGGTCACCTCTCATCAGGGGGTTTAGGTCCTCTCTATACAAAATTTACAGACCTAAAGAAAATTTTTAAAAAAATGAAGAACATAGGGAAGAATCCTTTTTTTTCTTTTTTCTTTTATAAATTTATTAATTTTTATATCAAGCACAGGGTAGGTTTTTTGCATCCCATGCATAGCCCCCTCCCTCATTCCCTCCCACCCTCCCCAACCCTCCCTCATCTCCTGCCCGCCTCTCCAAGTCCACCAACAGGGGAGGATCTCCTCCCCTTCCATCTGATCATCTTGTCTCCTCAGGGCTGGCTGCAATGTCCTCCCCTGGGATCTAGCCAGGCTGTTACTCCCTGGCGTGTATGGGGGAGGGTCAAAGAGCCAGC
>CM053764.1:32494832-32515218 GCA_028658305.1 Pachyuromys duprasi
TTTTAATATTGTTTGATTTACATATGAAGGTGGTCTTGTATTTTGGGCATAAATGTTCAAAATTGTGTTGTCCTCCTGTTGGAATTTTCCTTTGATGAGAAGGAAGTGCCCCTCCTCATCTTTCTTGATTAACTTTCGTTGAAAGACTATTTTATTAGATACTAGGATTGCTATCCCAGCTTGTTTTCTGGGTTCATATGCTTGGAAAATGGTTTTCCAGCCTTTTACTCTGAGGTAGTGTTTATCTTTGTTGCATAGGTGTGTTTCTTGGATGCAGCAGAATGTAGGATCCTGTTTCCGCAGCCATTCTGTTAGTCTGTGTCTTTTTATTGGAGAGTTGAGTCCATTGATGTTGATAGATAATAGTGACCAATGACTGATAGTTCCTTTCATTGTGGAGTTGGTGGTCTTACTGTGATTCCTTGCTTTTTTGTTGTTGTAGTCATTGGGAGATTTTCTGTATCCTATATTTTCTTTGGTGTAGTTGTTTCCGTTGGACTGAAGTTTTCCTTCTAGTACCTTCTGAAGGGCTGGGTTGCTGGGTAGGTTTTGCATGAATTTTGTTTTGTCATGGAAAATTTTGTTTTCTCCTTCTATGTTGATTGAAAGCTTCTGATTTTTTTGAGTTGATTTTGTATCCAGCCACTTTACTGAAGGTGTTTATCAGTTGAAGGAGTTCTCTGGTTGAATTTTGGGGGAAGAATCTTAATTCTCTTTCAGAATGGAAAACAGGATAGTCACCAGATGAGGTAATACAGAGGGAACAGAATGGGATCCTACCAGAGATGTCCTCTAAATGGCTCCTCCCAGCAGGAGATCAAAGCAGATGCAGAGACTCACAGCCAAATTTTGGACAGAATGCAGGTAATCTTATGGAAGAATGGGGATATAGAAAGACCTGGAGGGGACAGAAGCCCCACAAAGAGACCAACAAAGCCAAAAACTTTGGGCCAAGGGGTAACTTCAGAGAATGATAAAACCAATTAATTTTTAATTGTGTATTCATAGAGTCCAGAGTGCTTAGGCAGCATGCATATCTCATTATTCAGAGGTATCATTGAAGCCTACATGGTTGGCAGGTATTCTGTTTTGTAATCTTAAGCATCTAGAACCTGAAGAGGCAAGAGAATATAGAGTCTCCAAGCAGATCTGTAGGCATGACAAATAAAGCCACATTTAGTCCCAAGGATCGATCAAGCCAAAATGGAAGCTATGTATATGTGTACAATATAATCAATAAAGCATCCAAACATTTAAGCTTCATGTAATTTTTAGCCTTTACCTGTATTAGACAGTGTTACATCCCTGGTAGATACACTTTGGTACATAAGAATGTAACTCAAAGATTTTTGTACTTTTTTTTTCAAGTATCATAGGTACTTGAAAAATAACAAAATACTGATGTATCTTCTTTCTGATAATTACTGTAGATTATTTCTTTAGATTCCCCTTAAATAAATTGAAATGTTTTCCCATAAATCATTCTGTCAATGATATGAAAACGAAACTGAAATCATTTTCAGCAACCTTTAATATTGGTATGTGTGAGCAAGTTTAACCTAAGATGTCTTATCAAAATTGTATAACCTCTCCTCCTAATTTCTTAATGCTTAGTGTTCTCCAGCTTAACTTTTTAACCATTGTTGTCAATCTATGATCCCAAAATCATAATAGTTGATTGCTTATGAACCATTTATTCTACATAAGTGTTTGAGAAAGTACATGTCACAGTATAACATTTATTATATTTATCATCACCTCTTACATAGCTACTACTAATTGTCCCATATTTGAACCATCATCTAAGTTTGGCTTTCACATAAATAGCGAGTTAATACAAATGTAAGGTTAGGATATGCTATTTTATTTAACAGATGTTATGAGATTCCCCAAAATGTTGATATTCATTAGCTGAGAAAAACTGGACCAGCCCTATCAATTTATTGAATATCTGAATCAACTGGCATGCATAGATACAACTTCAGGTTTAGTAAGAGCTTCACTGGATGCCTCATTCCTCACTTGCAGTGGAATCATAATTTATTTACGTGAATATGCTGAATATGTTGGCTACATTTCTCAATAGTGAGCTGAAATTTGGTATGCAAATGCTGAGTAACTGAGAGCAGTTGTGTCAGTAAGTCAATGTAGTATCTTCTGGACCTTAGCATGGATGTTTTCCTTTTTTGTTTGTTTTTGTTGTTTTTCTTTTTCTGTTTCACTTTATTAGAAAGCCACAGACAGGGACCCCAAGATGGCAGCTACCAGTGTGCATTGTTTCTGAAGGACAGAGGATCAGAAACTCCACAGCTGGTGAGTGGAGGGGCAGCTTAAGCCAGAGCATTGACTTTGAAGCTTCCGGGGCTAGAGGGGAAAACCCATGAGCTGGGACAGATTGGATATGGACCTCCCTTGGACGTCTCCGGAGTTGGAAAGTAGTGAACTATTGACCCCCTGCACTTTCATCTGTACCTTCACTTGCACTGGTGCTCTAGTGGTAGCTGTGCCAGCACCCATGGGAAGTGCATAACCGCAAGAAAGGGGTCTCCTTGCTCTAACAGCCAAACAAGGGACCCAAATCTGAGAGTAGAAAACTGTGGGCCCTCTGAGCTTAGCACATATACCTGCTAATGAGTGCAGACAGGCCCGCTGCACTTTCCAAACAGGCCTGCAAGTGAGTGTGTACTGGCCCTCATCTCTTACTATATAAGCCTGTGAGTGAGTTCCTGGATCCTCTATACTTTCTACACCCACCTGCTAGTAAGTGCACACTAGCCCTCTGCACTTTCCACACAGGCCTCCTATTGAGTTCCTCTGTAAGAGATTGTGTAAAGGACTTCAGATCTGGGTCCCTGTATGCTAGCAGCCAGACATAGGATCCCTCCCACCCACAACACTCTGTAGGCAACAGAGTGATTCTTGGGACAGATTTCTCAACATTGAAGCCATCATTCTGTGGGTCTCCCAGTGGAGTCCAGGCAAACAATTCCTAGAAACAGTTCCTGGAACCAAGATAGTGCAGCTGATACAGATCTGAGAACTTGGAACACAATACAAAGACAGACCTGTGGGACACTGAACCATTCAGGGCACCTGCACACACACACTGCACCTGCTAATGGCACCTGCACCACAATCTGCACTTAAGTTCCACCCTTATACTTCACCTCCCCAGGTGGTCACACTTCCAAGCACCCTCCTGCACTTACCCACTTGCACTTGCAACCTTCCTCCCTTAGGTGTATGTGAAACACAAACACCCACTCTAAAAGTAGTGGTCCTCTGTCATCTTCCTGAAGAATACTCCAGACTGCAGAGACAGAGGGAGCCAGTCTGAAGTACAGGCACCATGAGCAAACAGCAAAGGCTACTGACCATCAGATGGCTAGAGGCAGGCTTAAGTATGCAACCAACAAAAATCTGGCCATACAGGCTTCACCAGAAACTCCCAAAATCAATGGATATTTTAATTCACATTGGAAACACAGGGAAAGGATTTTAAATCTATGTTTATCGAGTTATTAGAAGCACATGAAAAGGAAACTAACAAAGCTTTGAAAGAAATACAGTCAATATAGCCACATAAATAGAGGCACATAAAGAGAAAATGAACAAAAAAAGTAGATGCCATAATGGAAAGAAGAAATCCACATTCAAACAAATGAAGGAAATGGTTCAAGACATGAAAACAGATTCAGAATCAATAAAGAAAATACAGAGAAAAACCTGGAGCAGGGGAACTTAGAGAAAAGATCAGGAACCACAAAGGTAAGCATCACCAACAGAAAGCAATAGATGGAAGAGAGAATATCAGGCACTGAAGATGCATCTCACCAAGGAAAAATAAAATCAGAAAAGTCCCAAAAATGAAACATCGGAGAAATTGAGGACTCCATGAAAAGACAAAATATAAAAAATATAGAAATAGGTGAAAAAGAAGATTCTAGACTCCAAGGTACAGAAAATATTTTCAAGGAAACCATTGAAGAAAATTTTCCCAACTTAAAGAAAGAGATGTTCCTAAACATAACAAGAGACTTACAGAACACCAAATAGACCAGACCAGAAGAGAAACTCTTCACCTTATTAATAGTCATAACACTAAATAACAGAACAAAGAAAAAATATTAAAAGCAACAAGGGGAAAAGACCAAGTAACATACAAAGATAGACCTATCAGAATCATACAAGACTTCTCAACAGAAAATATGATAGTCAGAAACAGCCTGGACAGATGTCATGCAGACTCTAAAGAGAGAGAGAGAGAGAGAGAGAGAGAGAGAGAGAACACAGATGTCAAACCAGACTACTACTCCCAGTAAAACAGTCAATCAACATAGATGGAGAAAACAAAATACTCAATGATAAACTAAACTTAAACAATATCTTCACAACACAGCCCTACAGAAGGATCTAGAAGGTAAACTCCCATCTAAGGAAATCAATTACCCCCAAGAAAACACAGGACATAGAAAACCTCACAATAACAGCAACAACAACAAAAATTGAAAGAAAACAAGCACACAAGCACACTGTCACCACCAACTCCACAGTAAAAGGCACTAACATTAATTGGTCTCTGTTATCTATCAACATCAATGGACTCAACTCTCTAATAAAAAGACACAGACTAACAGAATCATTACAGAGACAGATTCCAACATTCTGCTGCATCCAAGAAACACACCTCTACAACAACGACAGATACTGCCTCAGAGTAAAGGGCTTGTAAAAGGCTCTTTAAGCAAACATACTCAGAACACAAGCTGGAGTAGCTATCCTAATAGCTAATAAAATAGACTTTCAAAAAATTAATAAAAAAAGATGAGAAGGGACACTTCATTCTCATCAAAGGAAAAATACACCATGAGGACATCACAATCCTGAACATCAATGCCCTAAATACACCTGCATTTGTAAATAAAATATTATTAAAGCTGAAATCACACATTGGTCCCAAAATCTTACCAGTGGGAGACTTCAACACCTCACTCTCACCAAGGGACTAATCATCCATACAGAAGCTACAGGGAAATAATGACACTTACTGAGGTCCTAAATCAAATAGACCTAATAGATGTCTGCAGAACCTTCTACCCAAACTCAAAAGACTATACTTTCTTCTCAACACCCCATGTAACGTTCTCCAAAATTGACCATATAGACACACACAAAGCAAGCCTGAATAGATAAAAGAAGATTGAAAAAAAATCTCTTGTATCATTTTTAAGACCACCATGGCCTAAAACTAGACCTCAACAACAACAGAAATAGCAAAAAGCCTACACATGCGTAGAAACTAAACAACTCTCTACTCAATTACAACTAGATCAGGGAAAAATAAAAAACAAAAAGAAATTAGAGACTTCCTAAAATTCAGTGAAAATGAAAGCACAACTTACCCAAATTTATGGGACACAATGAAAACAGTGCTATGTGGAAAGTTCATAGCACTACGTGCCTTCAGAGAGAAGTTTGAGTTCTCTCATATCAGTAACTTAACTTCACACCTAAAAGACCTAGAAAAAAAAAAAGTAAACATACCCAAGAGGAGTAGGCAGTTGGAAATAATCAAACTCAGAGCTAGAATCAATCAATTAGGAGCAAAGAAAATAATTTAAAGAATCAGTGAGAATAAGAGCTGGTTCTTTGAGAAAATCAACCAGATAGACAAACCCTTAGCCAAACTAACTAAAAGACAGAGAAACTATCCAAATCAGCAAAATCAGAAATGAAAAGGGGAATATATCTACAGATACTGAGGAAACCCAAACAATCCTTAGGTCTTACTTCAAAACCCTATACATGACAATATTTGAAAATCTAAATGAAATGGACAATTTCCATGTTATTTTCCATCTACCAAATTAAAACAAGATCAGGTAAGTAAACTAAATAGTCCTATATC
The DNA here is from genome assembly GCA_028658305.1 of Pachyuromys duprasi. NCBI lineage: Eukaryota > Metazoa > Chordata > Mammalia > Rodentia > Muridae > Pachyuromys > Pachyuromys duprasi. The sequence goes on from CM053764.1 coordinate 32,500,741, forward strand.
TCCAGTCATTAAAAGTCTCTTTGACAAAAAGCTCTGGGCCTGATGGTTTCAGGGCAGAAATCTACCAGACCTTCAAAGAGGAGCTAACACCAATACTCTTCGAACTTTTACACAAAATAGAAACAGAAGGAACCTTCTCAAACTCATTCTATGAGGCCACAGCAACCTTGATGTTTAAACTACACAAAAACCCAACAGAAAAGGAGAACTTCCCACCTATCTCTCTTCTGTATACCGATGCAAAAATACTCAAAAAGATACTTGCAAACTGAATTCAAGAACATATAAAGATACCATCCATCAGGAACAAGAGGCTTCATTCCAGACATGCAAGGGCTGTTCAATATATGGAAATCCATCAATGTAATACAGCACATAAACAAACAGAGTGTAAAAGGAAACCATATGATCATCTCCTTAGATGATGAAAAATTATTTAACAAAATCCAATTCCCATTCATGTTTAAAGTTCTGGAGAGATCAGGGATACAGGACATATACCTAAACATAGTAAAGGCAATACACAGCCAACCTATAACCAACTTCAAACTCAAGGGAGAGAAACTTAATCAATCCCACTGAAATCAGAGAGAAGGCAAGGCTGCCAATTCTCTCCACATCTCTTCAACACAATTCTTGAATTCCTAGCTAGAACAATAAGACAACTAAAGGAGATCAAGGGGACACAAATCAGAAAGGAAGAAGTCAAAGTATCACTATTCACAAATGACATGATAGTAAACATGAAAGACTCCAAAAATTCTACCAGAGAACTCCTGCAGCTGATAGACTTCCAGCAAAGTGGTTGGATACAAAATTAACTTGAAAAATTCGTAGCCCTGCTGTATACAAAAGACAAAAGGCTGAGAAAGAAATTAGGGAAACAACACCCTTCACAATAGCCACACACACAAAAAAAAAACATAAAGTACCTTGGTGTGACTCTATCAAGCAAGTGAAAGACTTGTGTGTGTATATATACAAATATATAAACTTCAAGTCTTCTGAAGAAAGAAATTTAAGAAGATATCAGAAGATGGAAAGATCTCCCATGCTCATGGATCAGTAGGATAAATATAGTGAAAATGGGCTTTCTAACAAAAGCAGTCTACAGTCTCAATGCAATTCCCATCAAAACACCAACACAATTCTTTACAGAACTTGAAAAAACAATTCTCAATTTCATATGAAAAAAAAACCACCCCAAATTGCTAAAACAATCCTGTACAATAACAGATTTTCTGGAAGTATCTCCATCCCTGATCTCAAGCTGTACTATAGAGCAACAGTAATAACAACTGCATAGTACTGGTGGATCAATGAAATTGAATAGAAGACCCAAAAATAAACCCACACACTTACAGACATCCGATTTTTTTTTACAAAGAAGCCAAAACAATACAATGGAAACTAGATAGCATCTTCAACAAATTGTGCTGGTCTAATTGGATGTCTACATGTAGAAACATGCAAATAGATCCATACTTATCACCGTGCACAAAACTAAAGTCCAAGAGGATCAAAGACTTCAACATAAAACCAGACACACTAAACCTGTTAGAAGAAAAAGTGGAGAAGAGCCTTGATCTCTTTGGCACAGGAAGCAACTTCCTGAACAGAACACCAACCACATAGCCTCCAAGATCAACAATCAACAAATGGGACCTCATGAAACTGAAAAGCTTCTATAAATCAAAAGACACTGTCATCAGAACAAAATGACATCCCTCAGATTTGAAGAGGATCTTTACCAAACTGACAGAGGGCTAATAAGAAATTAAACACCAACAAACCAAGTAGTCCAATTAAGAAACGGGGTTCAAAGCTAAACAGAGAATTTTCAATAAAGGGATATCTAATGGCCGAGAAAAACTTAAAGAAATGTTCAATATCCTTTGCCATCAGGGAGATACAACTCAAAACAACCCTGAGATTTCACATTACACCCATCAAAATGGCTAAGATCAAATACTCAAGTGACAACATATGCTGGAGAGGATGTGGAGAAAGGGTAATCCTCCTCCATTGCTGGTGGAAATGTAACCTTGTAAAATAACCACTTTGGAAATCCCTCTGGCACTTTTTCAGACAATTAGGAATAGTGATACCTTAAGATCCAGCTATACCATTCCTAGGCATATATCTGAAAAATGCTCAAGTATGCAACAAGGACATTTGATCAACCAACCATATTTGTAGCAGATCTATTCACAATAGCCAGAATCTGGAAACAACATAGATGTCCCTCAATGGAGTTATGGATACAGAAATGTTGGTACATTTACACAATGAAATACTACTCAGCTATTAAAATCACAGAAATTGTGAAATTTGTTGGCAATTGGTGGGGACTATAAAAGATCATCTTGAGTGAGGTATCCCAGAAGCAGGAAGACAAACATGGTATAGACTCACTCATATATGATTATTAAACATATAATGTAGAATAAACATATGAAAATATATAGTCCTAAGGAAGCTAAACAATAAGAAAGACCCTAGGGAAGATGCTAATCCATCATTCAGAAGTACAAATGTGATAGACATCAGAAGCCGGTGAAGACAGGCACATTACAGCAGCCTACCACAGAAGGCTCTCTCAAAGACTGATGATTGAGGTATCGAAATAGACGCTGACACTTATAGCAGAATTGGGAAGAATGCATAGAATTTTATGAAATAAGGGGGAAATAGAAAGATCTAGAGATGACAACAGCTCCAACAGAGCCCAATTAAAAAAAAAACTGAGCACTGGGGGCCCTGAAGAGAATGATACCCCAACCAAGAACCATGCATGGAGAGGATCTAAAACCCCTGCTTAAATGTATCCCATAGAATCAATATCCAAGTGGGTTCCAAAGTAAGTGAAACAGAAGCTGTCTCTGGCATGAACTCAGTGGCAAGCTCTCTGATCACGTTCCCTTAGGGGGTACATCCTTGCCAGTATACAGAGAAAGACAGTGCAACTAGTCCTAATGAGACTTGGTAGGCTAGGGTCAGATAGAAGGGGAGGAGGATCTCCCCTATCAGTGGGCTAGGGGAGGTGTATAGAAGGAGAAGAGTTATGGAGGGTGGGATTAGGAGGAGAGAAGAGAGGGTCCACACCCAGGATACAAATTGAATAAATCATCATCATCATCATCATCATCATCATCATCATAAGAGACAAAAATAGAGGTAGGTAACTAAAAATAAAAAAGCAAACAGAAAAATAAAAAGCCACAAACATAATGATTTTCAGTCACAATATTTGGAAGTCCTCAGAATATTCAAGTGATTCTTTTAGAAAAATGTGTGTATTCGTGTGTGTGTGCATGAGTGTGCATGTGTGTGTAAAAGCATGTACATGTGTTTATTTCAGTTAAAGAAAAAGAAGGGAAATACAATTGTTTTCATTTTATGACACTGAAGAGTTCTTCTCTGAGACTCAATTATCTCTATCTGAACAGAACAGGGGTTCAGGTCTGAGAGAATCTCAGGGAACTATGCCCTCTGTTGAGAACATGAATTCATATTTATATTGTCCCTGTTATCGTTACATGAAGTTCTCCAAGCTTCTTAAAGTAGTTTTGGCTTGCAAGAGAAAAACACTCTGAGCTACCTAGTGATAGCTGTCACCTTCATTTTCACAGGAAATCCTGGCTTCTTTAGGAAGCAAATTATTTTTTTGGTGGAACATCCGTGAGAATATACTGATTCAGTGATTATTTTCATGATAATTGTGCCTCAAAATTTAGGAATTCCAAATTTTTGCAATATGGGCTTCACATTTTTAAATCTCCCCATCCTCCTTCCCCTCCCCTATAGCCCTCCCCAGTCCACTAAAAGAGGGAGTCCTTCTCCCCTATTATCTGACTATCACCTATCAAGTCTCATCAGTTCAGCATGGATCCTCTTTCCCTGTGGGCTGGCAAGGTTGCCCTACCAGGGTGAAGAGATCAAAGAACAGGCAGCCAAGTTCATGTCAGAGACTTCCCCTGCTCCTCTTACTAAGGAGCCCCACAAGGAGAGCTGCCAAGACTACATCTGAGCAAATGGTCTAGATCCTCCCCATGCATGGTCCTTGCTTGGTGCATCAGTCACTTCCTGGCCCCAGGTTTTTTGGCTTTGTTGATCTCCTTGTGGAGCTTCTGGCCCCTTTGGGTCCTTCTAGCCCCTTGAAATATCTTTTTACTTGAAATATTATGCTATTGGTACAAGATTTGTGAATAAAAGTCCAATAATATTCCTCATGATCAGTTTGTTCTAATTTTATTATAGAGATGTTGTTATCTTCTGATCTATATATTACTGGGTTTGGGGTGGGTTTTTTTTTTTTGCATTCTCTTCTCTGTTTCTTCTATTTGTTTCATTATGAAGTTAAGGGTGAAAATTAATATTTTTGTCTTGTTTTGTCACAACATTATAGTTATCAAGAAAAAAGTTATTATGAATACTGAAGAAATTCCTTTTGCCTTTCAAGGAAAGACATGTTTAGCTTTTCTTCAAATAGGGGTACAAAATTTCTATAATAAGATACATTAAAATAAATTTTATAGATGTACTTTTGAATTAGAAGTAATAACATTTTCATGTATTTCAATTGAGAACTATATTTCATGTAGTGCAAATAGTCTTTGACTGATTATTGTGCTTAAAGTTTGAGCCAGGCTTCTACTTCCTCCCTCTTACTGTTGTTCTGAATATGACTTAATGCAAAAATATTTTAATGAGTTTGTATACACAGTGTGTTGTTTAGTTCATTCATTTAGCATTTAAATTAATACCATAAATAGTTGCTTAATAACATAAATAGATTCTCAGTACAGTGGATCCTACAAGGCTAATTCTATTTAATAACATATTTAATCCTATTTTAGGTAGTAAAGAATTAACAGTTTTTAGATATTTTCTTTTGCTTCACACATTTTAATCTATTTATCTATCTATCTATCTATATTAAAGAAAACTTTATATTTATGCTGTAACATTTTGATATATGTATATGTTATACAATGATTATTGCCTATTAGAAATTTTGATTTGAATATGAAATGTCCTTATGAACTCATATGCTTTAACATTTGGTTTCTGGTTGTTGAATTGCTTTCAAAGGGCATAGAAATTTTGGTTTGTGCTGTATGACTGAAGAAAGTGAGCATCTGGGTACAGGCCATGACTTTTTACTGCTGAGCCCCACATCTTATCTGCTCTCTGCTGCTGGTTCTACCAGAATGTGAGGTAAGGAGTCCCAGATGAACATTACTGCCCCCTTGTCACTGCCTGTCCCTGTACCGTCTCCTCTGTAATGTACTGTACTCTTTAACTGTGAACGAAAACAGGAGAAAAATATTTCCCTTAATATCCTTTTCTTTTCAAGTATGTTATCACAACAATAATAAAACCAATTAATATACCAGGTGATCAACCTAGTCATGATTTCCATATTTTGTCTTTTGGCATATATAAAAGTCAATGAGTCAATGAGCTTTTTAAAATTTATGTCTCTCGTGCAAGCATTCAAAATATATTCTCATAACAAAACTAAACAGAAGATATACCACTAAACACAGCTACTTGTGTTGGATGATAGGTACACAGAAAATAACAAACTTTGCTTGAAATTGCCAAATTCTGGCCTTCCAATTTTCCCATTCACCTTATCCTTGATGAACACCATTTAACTCTCCCTTCTGTTTCTGTGAGTTCAGTGTGGTTATATTTCACAGTAAAAAATGGCATTTGATTATTCAGTGAGGCAAACTACATTTAACAAAATGCATTCAAATTTCACATGTGCTATTACAAATGGCATGATTTTCTAACATCTGATTCTAAAAATTCCATTGCATATATATATATATATACATTATTCAGATTTTTCTTTTTATTGTTTTAGTGAAAAAAGTTAGAATAGGAATCAGTAAGCTGACATGTGCCCATTAATGGTCACACAAGTATTCATAGGCAAGTTAATATGTCCTATAATATGGACTAACTCTTTCTTTAACTACAATTGCCACCCACTATCAATCTCAAATAACTTCATATCTCAAATAACATATATATGTATATATGTGTGTGTGAGTCTGGTTTTATCATATATTTATTATCTATATTACATATGATATATCATATATCATAGGTCATATATCATAAGTAATATAGATAGTAAATGTATAATAATGTAAAATAAATACATGATAAATATATTATACATAATGTATTTATTATATATTGTACATATGATATGTGATATACTATGTACTATACACTATATAGGTTTTATATATTATATACATATGAAACAAACAAATAGTAAACAAAATCCAGAAACATTCCAAAACAACTCACAAAAAATTTATGAAATCAAAATATGACATTAACATTTAAAAAGTGAAACAAAAATAACATTCTGGTAAATACATTGACTAAGTATTTCCAAAAGTAAAACTAAAAGGAAAAGATTTTAACCAGCATGTTTATACACACACACACACACTTCAGTGATTTTCGCATATTTGGTTTATAGCTATTATCTCCAAGTATTTATGTGAAGCTAGAATTCCATGTAAACGTCATTAGGCTTTTGGGACACTGTGCTATAGTCTTTTGTTACCTCGGAGAAAACAAATTGATAACTTTGCCCTTGCCTATCAGTTATTCTGAATCACGGTTGATGATGTAAAGTGCTATGGCAGTCCACATCTCACTGTGTTTACCCAAAACCCACTTTGGTTTAATGTTTCCTGACCTTTTGTGCAGACCTTGTGGCTCTGCAGGAATAATGACCATTTACCATGGCCCAAGTATAATCTGTGGTGAAATAATAGTAACAGTTGTCTTTGTCTACTTCTCCTGAAGACAATTATTTTTAAAATGAAAAGTAACAAGATAATTTATATGAGAAACCTACAGAAAATGCATATATAATGCCATTCCTTTTCCTTTGTGCTTCTGATTGATTATGATATGGAATTGAATATTAGACATCAAGATGTAAGTCAATTCAGATTTTTTAAATATGGCTACTAGGGTTGGCACTTTAAAATTCCAATCTAGTGGGCAACAAAAAGTCTCAGTAGGTAACGTCATTTTTGCTATTTTTAATGACCTAAATTCAATCACATGATTCAAGTGTGTCAGGAGAGAAACAATCTTTTCAAGGTGTCCACTGACATTCACAGGTGCTCAGTGCCATACACGTATCACAAATAAATGAATGAATGTAGTTTTTTAAAGTTAGGTATGGCCATTCATGTAAAAAAAAAGTAAATGTACAAAAACTAAGGAATAGTGAAACATCTCTCAAAAGCGACATTGGGTACACTATATAAGAAAACGATGTTTTACATGAGAAATACCCATATTACTCCTCTTCTCTGCCCATCTCCTGCCTACCAAGTTATCCTAAAGCACACCCAATGATGGTAAAGTGAGACCCCTTCCCTGTGCTTTAATGTCTAGCCCACAAATCTGCCTGCATTCCTGGGGGCTAGTGTTCACCAGGGACAACTGATAGCTAGAGGCCAGCTTAAAATATACTCACTTATATAGACCTATAGGATAGGAAGGTCATGCTGAAATATACACACCTAGGGAAGATATACAAGAAGGAGGACCCAGGTTGGTATGATCAATGCTCATTTTGATGAACAAATAGGATGGGCTCTGAATGGAGGAGAAAACAAGCAACAGGACAGGAGCATACCAAAGAGGACCTCTGAAAGAATCAGTATAGCAATGTATCAAAGCAGATATTAAGACTCACAATCAAGCCCTTGGCAGCGGGTGGGAAGTAATAATAAAAATAGGGGAAGTTAGTAAGACTTGGGGAGAACAAGAACTCCACAAAGACCAAACTGAGCAGGGCACAGGGGTCTTATATGAGACAGTTTCTCCAACCAAGAACCATATATGGATAGGGCCTAGAACCCCTGCTCAGATGTGTCCCATGATAGCTCAGTGTCGAACTGAAGACCCTAGTAAGGGAAACAGGGACTGTTTCAGTCTTGAACTTGATGGCTGACTCTTTGACCCTCCCCCATACGTGCCAGGGAGTAACAGCCTGGCTAGATCCCAGGGGAGGACATTGCAGCCAGCCCTGAGGAGACAACATGAGCTGGGGTTCGATGGAAGGGGAGGAGGTCCTCCCCTGTTGGTGGACTTGGAGGGGGCAGGGAGGAGTTGAGGGAGGGTTAGGGAGGGTGGGAGGGAATGAGGGAGGGGGCTACGCATGGGATGCAAAATACCTAACCTGTGATTGATATAAAAATAAATAAATTAAAAAAAAAAGTTTCTCCAACCAAGGACCATGCATGGATATAACTTATAACCTGTGCCGTTGGATGTAGTTCACGGTAGCTCAGTATTCAAGTAGGTACCCTAGTAAGGGGAACAGGAATTATTTCTGTCATGAACTCAATGACTGGCTCATTGAGCTTCCCATTCCCCCTGAGGGAAGAGCAGCCTTTCTAGGCCACAGATAAGGACATTGTAGCCAGTCCTGGAGATATCTGATAAGCTAGGGTCAGATGGAAGGGGAGGAGGACCTCCCCTATCAATGGACTCTGAAGGGGGCAGGGAGGAGATGAGGGAGGGAGGGTGGGATTGGGAGAGAAAGAGGAAGGGGGTTACGCCTGGGGTACAAGTGAATGACCTGTGATTAAAATGTAAAAAAAAAAAAAAAATAGTACAATCAATGGCTCTTTGTGATAGGCTCCTGTCCTGTTTCCTGTTTACTCCCTCTTCCAGTGTCATCCCATTTGCTTTTCTGAGTGAGGATTGATTGTCCTTCCCAGGGTCCTCCTTCTTTTTTAACTTCTTTAGGTGTACAGTTTTTTGCATGTTATCCTATATTATAGGTCTAATATCCACTTATAAGTGAGTATATACTATGTGTTTCTTCTTCTGGGATACCTTACTCAGGATGATCTTTTCTAGTTCCCACCATTTGCCTGCAAATTTCATGATTTCCTTGGTTTAATTGCTAAGTAGTATTCCATTGTGTGGATGTAGCACAATTTATGTATCCATTTCTCAACTGAGGGACATCTATGTTGTTTCCAGCTTCTGGCTGTTACATATAAAGCTGCTACCAACATGGTTGTGCAAATGTCCAGACTCTATCAAGCAAGGTATCAAAGGAGATCCTGAGACTCATAGCCAAACTTTGGGCAGAGTGCAGGGAATCTGATGAAAGAAGGAGGAGATGGGAAGACCTAGAGGGAACAGGATCTCTACTAGGAGACCAACAGATCTAAAAATCTAGCACAGGGGACTTTTCTGAGACTGATACTCCAACCAAGGACCATGCGTGGAGATAACCTAAAACCCCTAGAACCCCTGCACAGATGTAGCCCATGGCAGCTCAGTCTCCAAGTGAATACCATAGTAAGGGGAACAGGGACTGTCTCTGACATGAACTCATAGGCTTGCTTTTTGATCCACTCCCCCTGATGGGGGAACAGCCTTAATAGGCCACAGAGGAAGACAATGCAGCCAGTCCTGAGGTCTGATAGGCTAGGGTCAGAGGGAAGGGGAGGAGGACCTCACCTATCAGTGGACTTGGGGAGGGGCATGGGAAGAGATGAAGGAAGAAAGTGGTATTGGGAGGGCATGAGGGAGGGGGCTACTGTGGGGATACAAAGTGAATAAACTGTAATTTATTTAAAAAATAAACATTTTAAAAAGGAGTACAATAAACAAGGGCCAGGGCATTATGACACCACCAGAGCTCAGCTAACCTATTATATCAATCCCTGGATATCCTAACACATCTGAGGCTCAGGAAAACAACCTGAAATACAAAATTATGACATTAAGTCAAGATTAATAAGGATGATAAAAGCCTTTAAAGGGGAAATGAATAAACCCATTAGAAAATACTAGACAAGTTTGACAAAGTTTGACTGACAGCTTTTATTTCACAGGTTTCTCACCTGTATAGTTCTCATGGCACTAGTAAAGATGTAAGTGGAAATGCATAGATTCTTCAAAACCTCTGCTTAATCTATTTTTGATAGCTTGCTATTGTCCAAAACAACACTGTAGTCCCAAATTAGACTACTATTAGCATGGAAAGAGACATGACCTCAAAGAGCTGCAGACTCCCTATGGAAATTTTGTGTGAGAATGTCCTTCCGTGAGGGAGTACTATGTGGGGGAATAAAAAGCAAAGCAATATAGAAAGAAGTGAGTGGAGATTTTGTCTTTGAAATATCTAATAACACAAGCTCTAAATCTCCTATTGAACTGTTAAAATAGAACATTGAAGATGGGAGATGACAAAATTAGCACCCTTGAGGACAGATCAGCAATGCTTAATAAAAGTGAATGGTGCAATATAAGATAACAAATGCGAGGCAGAGCCCTAGAGATGTGTGGTGTCATAACAAAAGATAGAGCACCCCCGTCATGTGAATCACAGACAGAAGCAACATGTGTCCTAAAGTAGCCAAGAGATAACCACTTTCCAGATACAGGAACACCTCCACCCAGGGTGACATGTCTCAGAGATAGCTAGAGCTGACAGCAAATGCACAAGCCAGAGCAGCCAAGTCTTGCACAGCAGACCACCAGAAATCAGCAAGAATGAATGAGTGAATATGTGCACACAGTACCGCACAGGACATTTTTTATATCTATTATTTACCATGCATGTATGTACATAAATGATTAATTTTACTTTTAGTTTGTGAAATCTAAAGCAAAGTTGGAATTTTTTTCCTAAATTTTAATTGAAACAATTTAAATAAACTGTGTAAATATATGAAACTGTAAAAAACAATGGGTGAACAAAAGAATATTCTAATATTTTATCTCTGTTTATCATATAGCCATAGTTCAGAGTCACATGTTGAATATCAAGCTGAATATAATACCGTTTTGCCATCTAATAAGTGTCTCTTACATTTATTGTTATAAAACACCAAACAATTCCTAAAGATTGTATAGATAAGTAATTTAGTGGACTCTTCCTCAAATTTTACCTGCTGCTAGAATACCCTCTTGATCAGAGAGGCAGTTCATGTGGTTTCTTACCAAATTCATTAAACTCAGTACGTATATAGCAAAAAAAAAAAAAAAAAAAAAAGAGAGAGAGAGAGAAAAAAAAATACAAGAAAATACAATCAAAGAAGTGAAGGAGATAAATAAACCCGCTGAAGCTGTAAAAATAAAAATAAAAGCAACAAAGAAAACACTGAGAAAATCCTGGAGAACAAAAGCCTAGTAAATAAAACAGGAACTACTGATGCAAACATCATTCACAGAAAATAAGAAAGTAAAGAAAGAATCTCAGGCAAAGAAGATATAATAGAATCAATCAATAAGTCAGATAAAGAAATTTTAAATCTATAAAGTTTCTGGCACAAAACATCCTGGAAACCTGGGACACAATGAAAAGACCAAGCCTAAGATTAAGAGGACTAAAAGAAGGAGAAGACTCTAAGTTCCAAGGTCTAGAAAACATTTTCAACAAAATCATACCACAAATTTCCCAACTTAAAGAAAGAAATGTCTATATAATATCTATTCAAGAAGCTTACAAAAGACCAGGTAGATTGAACCAGAAAAGAAAATAACCCTGCCACATCATAGTTAAAACACTAAAAGTACAGAAGAAAGAATATTAAGATCTGAATGAGAAAAGGGCCAACATATAAAGGCTAAAATATCAGAATTACACCCGACTTCTCAACAGAGATTCTAAAAGCCAAAAAATAAAATAAAAAATATGGGAAGATGTGCTGTAGACTCTAAGATACCATAGATGTCAACCCAGACTACTATACCCAGCAATAATTTTAGTCATCATTGGTGGAGAAAATTAGATATTCCATTACAGAAACATGTTTAAACAACATCTATACACCAATCCATCCATACAGAAGATACAAGAAGGAAACCTTCATCTCTAGGAGGTTAACTACACCCAGTTTAACACAGGAAATGAATAACTCCAAACTAATAAAAACCAAAAGAAAAGAAAGCATACACACACACACATACATACCACCATTATTACTGCAGACAAAAAATAACAGGAATTAACAATTATTGGTCATTAATATCTCTCAATATTAATGGACTCAATACACCAATAAGAAGACACAGGAAAAGCAAATGGATGTAAAGATAGGATCCATCATTTTGCTGTATACAAGAAATACCTCAACATCAAAGATAGACATTTCCTCCAAGCAAAAGAATGTACAAAAGTTTTCTAAGAAAACCAAGTCCCAAGAAGCAAGTTGGAGCAGCCATTATAATATCTAAAAAAATAATTAAATAAAATTTCAGCCAAAAATAATCAAAAAATAAGGGGGAAAATACTTCATATTCATCAAAGGAAATATCCACTAAGATGACCTCTCAAGTCAGAACATCTGACTCTAATGAAAGGGTACCCAGATTAGTAAAATTAACATTACTAAAGCTTAAATCACACATGAAAACCCACATGTTAATAATAGGAGATTTCAACACTTCAATGAACCAATGGACAGGTCATTGAGCAAGAAAATAAACAGGGGAATGATAAAATTAGCAGACATCTTGAATCAAGTGTACCTAACATATGTCTACAAAATTTTTAACCAAAACAAAAATTAATATACTTTCCTCTCAGCACCTCAAAAACTTTCTCCAAAAAAAGAAAGAAAGGGCATACAGTCAGTCACAAATCAAACCTCAACACATACAAGGCAATTGAAATAAAGCTGTAATATCTTATCAGACAATCATGGATTGAACAGGGACTTAAAAACAAAAACAAAAAACAGACAGCATATAAAGTCACGAAAACGAAACAACTCTCTACTAAATGATCAGTGGGGCAAATAAGAAACAATAAAAGTAATTCAATACTTTCTACAATTTAATGAAAAATGAACGTACTGCATACCCAAACTTATGGGTCACAAACAAAAGCAATGCTAAGAAAAAAATTCATAGTACTAATTGCCTTTAAATAAATTAAAGATTATATCTATGCATGGTCCTTGGCTGGAGAATCAGTCTCAGAAAAGACCCCTGTGCCCAGATATTTTTGGTCCTTGTGGCACTCCCATCCTCTCCAGGTCTAACTCCCCCTTCTTTCATATGATTCCCTGCACATTGCTGCAGTCCTGATGAGACCTGAAATTAAGGTCAGGTGGAAAGGGTGGAGGACCTCCCTTATCAGTGGACTTAGAGAGGGGCAGGGAGGAGTTGAGGGAGGGAGGGTGGGTTCGGGAGGGAATGAGGGAGGGAGCTACAGATGGAATACAAAGTATATAACCTATAAGTAATATAAAAATTATTTTTAAAAATTAAATAGATCTTATACTCCCAACTTTACAGCTCAACAGAAAGCTCTAGAACAAAAAGAAACTAATACTTGCAAGAGGAAATATTCAAACTCAGAGCTGAAATAAATAAATTAAAAACAAAGAGAACAATATCAAGACTCAATGAAACCAAGAGCTGATTCTTTGGTAAAATCAACAAGATAGAAAACTCCTTAGCCAATGTCACTAAAAGGCAGTGATAGAGATCTCGGAACAAGGTGGAGAGATGAACTGGACTTAATATATCACTAAAATATTGAGAGATCCAAGATGGCTGACACGAGAGAACACTGTGTCTGAGGAGTAGGAGAGCAGAAACAACGCAGCTACCAGGAGACTGAACTCTGGGACCTAAAACCCAAGCATTATGAGTGCCAGGTAGGCGGACTCCTACAGCGAGAAAATCAAGTGGGAAAACCCTAGGGACACCCAGTTATTACCTGGAAAAATTTCCCGGTGACCAACAGCGCACAGCTCTGATCTGAACTAGCAGCCACGCTGGGTGCCCGCACCCGCCATTATAGACTGGATCGCACAGTCTCACGGGCAGTCTCAGGAGGAACCTGGTGCTGTTTTCACTGAACTGCACCCTGCAAGTTCACACTGCACTTCAACCCGCTGGTGTGCTGCAGGCTCAGACCTATCATCGATACCACTCCAGATGAGTGGATTGGGGGACCTTTTTGACCAGTCCGCACACTGCAGGGGCACGCGCCCAACGCTTCCACCAGCAAAAACTCAGTCAGTGTGTGAGTCCACCAGCTGGTCTGGGAGGAACCCGAGTTCTGCCTCAACCCACAGCTGAGAGGATCCTGGGACCATCTTGACCAGACCACACACTGAGGGCGAAAGCTGCACGCATCCGCCAGCAAAAACCTCAGTTCGGGTGTCTGTCCACGGGCCAGACAGAGAAGGCCTCTGGCACCATTTCAGACAGCCCTGCATACAGTGGACGCACACCAACCCAAACCCACTGTGTGTGCCCCAAATATCATCTCAGACCGTGGTGCACAGCCCCTGGCCCAGAAGGAGGCGCCAAATCTCCATTCCAGGGGAGAGCCCTTAGTAGCAAGCCCAGGGCGGTGTGCACAGTCCCCAGCTGACATCTCAAAACTGGACACTCAGACTCTAGCACAGAGTGAGGACTAAAGACTCCAGACCAGAGGGG
>CM053764.1:32515718-32544974 GCA_028658305.1 Pachyuromys duprasi
CAATGGAATACTACTCAGCAATTAAAAAGGAGGAAATCATGAAATTCGCAGGCAAATGGTGGGACCTAGAAATGATCATCCTAAGTGAGGTATCCCAAAAGCAGAAAGAAACACATGGTATATACTCACTTATATAACCTATAGGATTGGAAGGTCATGCTGAAATCTAAACACCTAGGGAAGATATACAAGAAGGAGGACCCAGGTTGGTATGATCAATGCTCATTTAGATGAACAAATGGGATGGACATTGAATGGAGGATAAAACAAGCAACAGGACAGGAGCATACCAAAGAGGGCCTCTGAAAGAATCAATATAGCAATATATCAAAGCAGATATTAAGACTCACAACCAAGCCTTCGGTAGAGGGTGGGAAATAATAATAAAAATAGGGGAAGTTAGTAAGACTTGCGGAGAACAAGAGCTCCAGAAAGACCAAACTGAGCAGGGCACAAGGGTCTTATATGAGAGAGTTTCTCCAACCAAGGACCATGTATGGATATGGCCTAGAACCCCTGCTCAGATGTGGCCCATGGTAGCTCGGTGTCCAACTGAAAACCCTAGTAAGGGGAACAGGGACTGTTTCAGTCATGAACGTGATGGCTGGCTCTTTGACCCTCCCCCATACACACCAGGGAGTAACAGCCTGTCTAGATCCCAGAGGAGGACATTGTAGCCAGCCCTGAGGAGACAAGATGAACTGAGGTAGGATGGAAGGGGAGGAGATCCTCCCCCATCCGTGGACTTGGAAGGGGCTGGGAGGAGATGAGGGAGGGATAGGGAGGGTGCGAGGGAATGAGGGAGGGGGCTATGCCTGGGATGCAAAGTACCTAACCTATGATTGATATAAAAAATAAATAAATAACATTTAAAAAAAATCTGCAAGTAAAGATTCACCGGCTTAATAAAACGGCTCTGAATTTTAACAGGTTAAAAAAAAACAACTGCATGGTACTAGTATAAAAACAGAAGAGTGCATCAATGGAATCAAATAAAAGACACAGAAATATACCCACATACCTATAGATATTTGATTTTGGACAAAGAATTCAAAATAATACAATGGAAAAGAGATAACATCGTCAACAAATGGTTGTAATTGATGATGATGATGATGGTGTAACTGAATATCTACATATAGAAAATGCAAGTAGATCCATATTTATCACCCTGCACAAAAGTAAAGTCCAAGTAGATCAAAGATCTCAACATAAAACCAGACACAATAAACCTGTTGGAAGAAAAAGTGGGGAAGAGCCTAGAACACATTGGCACAATAGACAACTTCCTGAATAGAACACTAATAGCACAGGCTCTAAGATCAACAATCATTAAATGGGACCTCATGAAACTGCAAAGCTTATATAAAGCAAAGGACACTGTCATCAGAAAAAAACAATAGCCTACAGATTGGGAAAGGATCTTCACCAACCCTGTATCTGACAGAGGGCAAATATCCAGAATATATAAAGAACTTAAGAATTTTAACAGCAACATACCACGAAATCCAATTAAAAAATGGGGTACATCTATCATTAGAGTCTTTCAGAGGCTGTCTGTTGTAGGCTCCTGTCCTATTCCCTGTGTTTTTCTGCTCTCAATGTCTATCATGTTTGTTGTTCTCAATGAGTATTGAACGTCTTCTCTGGGGACTTACTTGCTATTTAGCTTCTTTAGGAGTATAGATTTTTGTATGTTTACACTGTATTTTATATCTAAGAATCACTGCTTCTAGATGACCTCACTCAAGATGATCTTATCTAGCTCCAACCATTTGCCTGCAAATTTCATGATATCCTTGTTCTTAAAACTGAGTAGTATTCCATTGTATAAATGTACCACAATTTCTGTATCCATTCCTCCACTGAAGGACATCTAGGTTGTTTTCAGATTCTGGCTATTATGAATTGAGCTTCTATAAGCATGGTTGAACAAATGTCCTTATTGAATTGTTGAGCATAAGTTTGATGTGTGCCTAGGAGTGGTGTAGCTGGATCTTGAGGTAGCAGTATTCCTAATTTTCTGTAAATGAGCCAGATTCATTTCCAAAGTGGTTGTATAGCTTCAAATTCCCAATATCAATGGAGGAAGGTTCCCCTTTCTCCACATCCTTTCTAGCATGTATTGTCTTTTGAGTTTTTAATATTAGCCATTCTGATGGGTGAAAAGTAAAATCTCAGGGTTGTTTTGATTTGCATCTCCCAGATAACTAAGGATGTTGGACATTTCTTTGACTGTTACTGATAGCCAACTTTGGGCAGAGTGCAGGAATATTGTGAAAGAAGGGGGAGATAAAAAGACCTGGAAGAGACAGGAGCTCTAAAGGAGACCTATAGAGCCAAAAAAAAAAAAAAAAAAAGAGCCCTTGGGGACCTGAAGAGAATGATACCCCAACCAAAGACAATGAATGGAGAGGACTTAATCCCCTGCTTAGGTGTAGCCCATAGATTCATTCTCCAAGTTGGGGCCCTAGTAATGGAGCAGGTGCTTTCTCTGGCATAAGCTGAGTGGCTGGCTCTCTGATCACTTCTGCCTGGGGGGTCCAGTTTTGCCAGGCCACAAAGGAAGACAATGCAATCAGTCCTGATGAGAACTGATAGGCTAGGGTCAAAGAAAAGGGGGAAGGACCTCCCCTATCAGAGGATTAGGAAGGAGCATAGGGGAGAAAAGGGAGCATGGGATTGGGAGGACATGAGGGAGGAGGCCACAGCTGGCATACAAATTGAATGAATTGTAATAAATGATAATAACAAAATAAATAAAAAATAAAATTGGGTACAGAATAAAAATAAAATAAAATAAAAATAAAAACGGATATAAACATAGCTAAACGGAGCTAAACATAGAGTTCTCAATAGAGGAGTATTAAATGGCAGAGGAACTCTTAAAGAAATGTTCAATGCCCTTAGTCATCATGGAGCTGGGCTGGAGTCTACCGTCAGAGTCAAAAGGTTCTTGAGTCAGGAGTGAGGATTGAAAAAAAATTAATAAACCAATACACAACACATAGGATCTTTCTGAGAGGGCTCTAGTAGACACTAGTTGAGAGTTGCTTTATTCCAGCAATGCTTTTTTAAGTCAGAGCAAAAGCAATTTAGTACAGTGAATGAATTCACAATGAAGTCAAAGCTGCTTTTCTTCAGCCACCTGTCTGTTTGATCCTCACATAAACAAAACGTGTGACCTTGACAAGACATCCCACCTGCTGTCTCAAACAAAAGGAGATAGACATTTTAGCTTACCATGGACTCCAGTGAAGGTCCGGGTGGAAGCATGTCTTTTTGCTGAGATCTAAATAACAAAGCAGCTGACAGACCAGTGACTCCCGACAGAGCTGCAAATAGAAAGGATCCTGAGTTTTCACCTTATACTTAGAATGGCTAATAGCAAAAACTTAAATGACAACACATGCTGGAGAGGATGTGGAAAAAAGGGAACCCTCCTCCATTGTAGGTGTGAACGTAAACTTGTACAACCACTTTTGAAATCAGTCTGGTGCTTTCTCACAAATTTAGGAATAGTGCTACCTTAGGACCCAGCTATGCCACTCCTAGGCATATATCCAAAAGATGCTCAAGTACACAAAAAGGACATTTGCGCAACCATATTTGTAGCAGCTCTATTTGTAATAGTCAGAATCTGGAAACAACCTAGATGTCCCTCAATAGAGGAATGGATACAGAAATTGTGGTACATTTACACAATGGAATACTACTTAGCTATTAATAACATGGAAATCATGATATTTCCAAGCAAATTGTGGAAACTAGAAAATATCATCTTGAGTGAGGTAATCTAGAAGCAGAAAGACAAACAAGGCATACACTCACTTATAAGTGGTCATTAGATATATAATATTGGATAAACATGCTAAAATGTATACTCCTAAAGAAGCTAAGCAATAAGGAAGGCCCCAGGGTAATGTTCAGTCCTCATTTAGAAGGGCAAATGTGATAGATATCACAAGCAGGAGAAGACAGGGACCAAGATAGGAGCCTACTACAGATGACCTCTGAAAGATTCTATTGAACAAAGTATTGAAGCAGAGGCTGAGACATATTGCTAAACTTTGGGCAGAAGGCAAGGAATTTTATGAAAGAACTGAGACACAGAAAGACCTGGAAGGGAGAGGAGCTTTAGAAGAAGACAAGTAATGCCACAAAAACCTGGGCCCTGCAGAGACTGATACCCCAACCAAGGGCCATGCGTGGAGAGGACCTAAAACCGCTGCTCAGATATAGCTCATAGACTCAGTCTCTAAGTGAATTCCCTAGCAAGGGGAACAGGTGCTGTCTCTGGCATGAACTCAGTGGCAAGCTCTCTGATGACTTCCCCTTGGGAGGTGCAGCCTTGCCAGGCCACAAAGAAAGACAATGCAGCCAATCCTGATGAGACCTGTTAGGCTCGGGTCAGAGAGAATACATGCAGATACAAAGTGAATAACTTTTAATAACTACTAATAAAAAACCTCTTCAAAGAAACAAACAAAATAAAAATTTGCGCATTGCATTTGTATACATTTGTGTGTCTGTAAGTATATTGATTAAGCTATGTGCCTGCAGTGACTCATATTATAAAATATAAAACTTTGAATAGAACTAGAAGTGCATGTTCCAATGCAGTTTATTAGTCTTTGGATTGTTGCTTGTTTGTTTGTTATATTTTTTTGTACATGGCTTTAGTATTTCTCCCCCAAAATTATGTGTCTTGATTGAGCTTTCCGTTGCTGTGCTGAAACACCATGACAATCTCCAATATGTGGAGAAAAACTTATTTTGCTTACACTTTCATATGTTCTACCATTGAAGAAAATGAGACTATAAACTCAAGCAGAACAGGACTATGGATGGAAGACTAACGCAGAGGTCATGGAGGAGTACAAGTACTGGGTAGCTCCTGTTTCTTACTCAGCCTTCTTTCTTGTAGCTCCCAAGACCATTAGACCAGAGGATACAATTTTCAAGAATGAGCTGCTACCACCCATATAGTTCATCAATCAAGAAAATTTGCCACATTCCAGTCTTTTGGGGAAATTGTTTCAACTGTGGTTCTGTCTTCCAACATGACTCTCTATTACATCAAGTTGACACAAAACTAAGGGGAGCATTGTTCAATTGAGTGACACTGAGTGGGGTGCTCTTTATCTTTAAAAATGTGAGGCACAGTGGAAAATAGGTGGTTCTTTGAGGTCACTCTCCCCAAAAGAACCTAAAAGTATTCTCATGACACATGGAGTTAATTCTCATGAAAATGACAAATTAAAGAACAATCTGATACCTCTGCCAAACTCTAAGTTTCTGTAAAGGAATGTGATCTCTGTCCCACTTGCAAGTGCCTGCAATCATGCCATCTACTATGCCATCACACAGTCAAAGACAGAAACAGTGAATAGGACTTTAGAATTTTAGCCTTGAATTCTCTGCATCATATAGTGAAATTCTTTTTTTCTATGAGTTACTCAGCTGTAATAGCCTTGATACAGTATCAGAAATGGATCTTGATAGTTCTGAACCACTCCCAAAGTAAGTACACCTGTCTTTTCTCTGCAGAATGTTGTAAACTAACATGCTTAGAATAAAATTTTTAGCTTATAAACTAAGTATTTTGTGTAGAAACACAATGTACATTCAATTAAGTTTTATTACTTATAGATGGTCCAAGTATTTAAAACTAAAATATACATCATTGTACAATACCCATTGTTCATGGTGTTCATGGTACTCAGATTTCTAGAATCATCATTATTTTCTCAGTTTGAATGAATATTTAGTATTATTTATATTGCTATATCAACTTTTCAAGTTCAACTTATTGAAAATCATATCCACACAGTCAAAATATGAATGAATGAAAAATCACATTTATCATAGTCTCTAAATGCAACAATTTGTGTCTTTCTCAAATCTGTATATCCCTCAATTATGTTTAAGTTATTGCTAATAAGTAAGTATAAGTGAATGACCAATATACTGAAATGTATTGATTTGTTCACAGGAGATCAAATATGGATTAAGACATATATATTTGGCTTGGAAAAGAAAGCAGAAACATCTTGAACTCACATGTTATTAGGAAAACTATGTTATGACCATGCCTAAAAAAACAAGAGTTCAAACAGGTGCCCTGAGAATGCTTTCATTCCTTCATACTCATCTTAATAACCTGTTACTAGAGATAAGCGTTTTGGCTACTGCGAAGTCTAACAGCATACTATAGGAAGCAAGTTCAGCCCTCTAGTGTCGCAAACCATGCTTGCAGGCCTGTCAGTTGTCAGCTAACCACCCTAAGAGGAGTTATAGATATTATAGTGCATCTGATACTTGTCACTGATAAGTTACTAGTTGCTTGGGAAACCAAAACATAAGTAGAAATTTCCCTCAAGGAAGACTCTATTAAGAGCACAGTTGTCCTCATTTATGTTTGTGTTCTCCTTGAAATGCATGACTGATGACAATACCAATATCATACTCTAAACTGGTACTTTCCTACAGGCTTTTAAGTCTGTGACAAATTTATATCTATTATTGGTGGAAGACAATGTGTAATTATACAGCTTCATTCCAAGACACATTCTAAAAGCCTTTTGAAAGATTGGAGCATAATCGAATTAGAGATCCCATCAATAAAACTCAACTATACCTTTTCATTTCATATGAAGCAAGCTAGAAGACTTAGAAGTCACCTTACCTGAAGTCAAAAGGAACATCATTATACATGCTAGATAAACAGCTCTATTTCAGCAGGGAACATTCTTGAAGAGATTTGGCATGGTTGACTGAACCCACAAGGGGAGATATGTACAAACGTGTAAAGATTAGATTCAAATGTATTTTTGTAACAATTGACTTGGATCATCATATTGAAATTGGGACACAACACAATTCTTCCATATTAAACTAACCATATTACAAAAAATAAAAAAATAAAAAGCTATCACATCATTATTACTGGGCTATATTTCTCCAAACACTAGCCTAGCTTTAATTTCTCACTTTTAAGTGTAACAAACATTCTGCCATTACTGTTCTCCCTCCACTAATGTTATACTTACTGAGTTCAGAATTTTGCTAGTGGTGATTTGGTTATATCTGAATTAAAATACCTATATAAATGCTGTGATATTTAGAATGATACCATCAATATTTTGAAAAATAAACAGTACTCAAAAATAATTATTATAATAACAATCACATGATGAAACTTAGACTATTCTTTAAATTGGTTTAATGATATTTGGGAAATGAGAAGTTTTTTGAGCATATTTACCTACTTGAAACATAATGGGAAATTAACTAATTAAGTTTAGCCCTTACATTAGTAATATAATCGTTATGTGAAATCTGATTCAAAAGTAGCCCTAGATATGATACCCAAACCTAGTAAAACAGATGATCATTTAAAATAATTTCTAAACCAGTAGAATGTTTTCAACATTTGAGAAAAGACTGGATCAGAAGACACTGATCTCTTCCATTTATCACCTGTTTCACCCATAAATCTGAGTTTGATCTGAAAGGCAGTGCTGAGAAATCTTGGGAAGATATGGCTCTGTTTTACCTATAAAGACTCCGGAGACAGATGCTGGGATGAAAATCATCTAGCTCAGAGAGGCAGAGAAAGTACCTACCACACCATACTTCTAAGCTTATGTCCAGGTGAAAAGTATCAAAAGGGCCACTAGCTCAGCTGACAGCTCAGGAGGAAAATGCCATAAAACCCAAGGCCAAAGTCTTGCTAACTCAAAGCTCCAAAGTTCCAAAAGCCAGAGAGCTAAAGCTCAATAGCTAGAGAGCTAAAGCTCCTTCTACTTCAACATGCTTTCTTAGACATCCCTCAAATCTTAGTCTTCCTACTCTTGATTCCCTGTCAGCTGGTTTCTTGCTCTGCCTCTTGACTAAGGGCTAATTTAACTAAATCCTGTGCCCAGAAAGCTCTTGAATTAAAGATGTGTGATAGAGCTCAACCACACCAAACAAGAAACAGGCATTTAGAGTTCACAATTTTGAGTTTCACAATGTGATAAAATATCTAGCAACAGATTCTGGATGAAAATATCTAGCAACAGATTCTGACTGAGACATCTAGTAGCAGGGGTCATGGAAACTGAAGACTGCACCCTCCATAGATAGGACTCCTAGTGGAGGAAGGGGTACACCAACACACCCAACAAAACTTCAGCCTTAAATTTCCTCTGCCTACAAGACCTGCAGGGATAAAGATAGAGCAGAGATGGAGGGAATGTCCATCCAATACCTGGCCCAGCCTTAGACTCCACAACAGAGAGCCAACCCTTTATACTATTAATGATACTCTGCTATGGTTGCAGGCAAGACCCTAGCATAACTATCCTCTGAGAGGTTCCATCCAGCAGCAATTGAAACTGATGCTGAGACTCAGAGCCAAACTTTGGGCATAGCATAGGGAGTCTTGTAGAAAAGTTGAGGGAACGATAGAAGGTCCTGGAGGGAACAGGAGCTCCACAAGATGGCCAACAGAGCCAACTAGCCAGGGTCCAGAGAAGAGTGAAGCACCAATCAAGGACCATGCATGGACCGGACTTAGGCCCTCTGCACAGTTGTAGCTGATGATCAGCGTGGTGTTCATTTGGGTTCCCTAGTAAAGGGAGCAGGGACTGTGTTTGATATAGACTGTTGCCTGCTTTTTGATCACATCCCCTGGCAGGGCTGCCTCACCAGAACACAGGGGAAGAGGTTGTGTTCAGTGTTCATGTGGTTTGATGTACAGGGGTAAGTTGATGGGGGAAGTCTCCCCATTTCTGAGGAGTAGTAGAAGGGGGATAGGGAGAAGAGGAAGGGAGGGAGACAAGGAGTAGAGGAGGAATTGGACTATGATTGGGATTTAATGTGAATAAATAAATAAATTAATTAAAAATACTGCTAAATAAAAGGCCCATTCATACTCTTATGAAACATTTCCTAGGAATTTTTATAACAATAGCATCAGTATAGCAATACATTTATAATATAACATTAAAGTAGTTTTGAATTTTGATTTTCAGTGGCTTGGTCATGTGCATATGACTTTTAAATTTGTTTATTTGTTTTATCTTAATTTAACTTTTAAAACATTTTTATTTCCACTAATATATATGTGCATGTGCCTACACAAATTTATGTGTACCACATATGTACACCAAACACCAGAAGCGTTTGACTAGAGTTACAAACAGTTGTGAAGCACCTGATGGGGCCTGGAAAATGAACATGGGTCCTTATCTTACTCTACACTATAAGATTTGATTCTGGGACTCCACAGGGAGCATTCTTCTGGATTCTGAGGTACTGAGCTGCAGGGTCTGGGGTCACTGTTCTGAAGTTCGAGGTCAAATTGAAACTATTCTTTATTCCACTACTTATTTTGCACATTTTTGTCATCTTTTTTTTCTTTTTTAAATTAATTACAGTTTATTCACTTTGTGTCCCAGCTGTAGTCACCTCTCCCATCCCCTCCCAATCTTACCCTCCTTCTGTCTTCTCTTCCCTTGCCTCTCCCCAAGTCCACTGATAGGGGAGGTCCTCTTCTCTTCCATCTGACCCTAGCCTATCAGGTCTCCTCAGTACCTGCTGCATTGTCTTCCTCTGTGGCCTAGTAAGACTGCAACCCCCTCAGGGAGGAGTGATCAAAGAGTCAGCCACTGAATTCATGTCAGAGACAGACCCTGTTCTCATCACTAGGGAACCCCATTGAACACTGAGCTGTCATGGGCTGTATCTGTGCATGGGTTCTAGGTTACCTCCATGCATGGTCTTTGGTTGGAGCATCAGTCTCAGAAAAGACCCCTGTATCTAGACCTTTTGTTTCTGTTGCTTTCCTTGTGGAGCTCCTATCCTTTCCAGGTCTTTCTCTCTCCCCCTTCTGTCATAAGATTTCCTACACTCGGGCCAAAGTTTGGCTATGAGTCTCAGCATATGCTTTGATATACTGATTGGTAGAGTCTTTCAGAGGTCCTCTGTGGTAGGCTCCTGTCCTGATTCCTGTTTTCTCCTTCTTCCAATGCCTATCTCGCTTGCCGTTCTGAATGAGGATTGAGCATCTTACCCAGGGTCTTTCTTCTTGCTTAGCTTCTTTAGGAGTATAGATTTTAGTATGTTTATCCTATCTTTTATGTCTAATATTCACTTATAAGTGAGTATATATCATGTATATCTTTCTGCTTCTGGGATAGTCACTCAGGATGAGTGCCTACAAATTTCATGATTTCCTTGGTTTTCATTGCTGAGTAGTATTCTATTATGTAAATGTACCTCAATTTCTGTATCCATTCCTCAGTTGAGGGACATCTGGGTTGTTTCTAGATTCTGGCTATTATGAATAAAGCTGCTACAAACATGGTTGAGTAAATGTCCTTGTTATATACTTGAAAATATTTTGGATTTATGTCTAGGAGTTGTACAGCTGGATCTTGAGGTAGCACTATTCCTAATTTTTTTTTTGAGAAAGTGACAGATTGATTTCCAAAGCAAAGTTTTGTACAAGTTTACATTTCCAGAAGCAATGGAGGAGGGCTCCCCTTTCTCCACATCCTCTCCAGCATGTGTTGTCACTTGATGTTTTGATCTTAGCCGTTTTGATGTTTAAGGTGAAATCTCGGGGTCATTCTGATTTGCATTTCCCTGATGACTAAGGACATTGAACATTTCTTTAAGTGTTTCTTTGCCATTTGTTTTTCCTCTATTGAGAATTTGCTTTTTAGCTCTGTACCCCATTTTTTGCTGTTTTATTTTATTTTTTTAATTTTATTTTTATTATTAGTTACATTTTATTAACTCTGTATCCCAGGTGAATACCGCTCCCTCATTCTCTCCCAACCCCACCCTCCTTTCTTTGTCTACTCCTTGCCCCTTTCCAAGTCCACTGATGGGATTACTTGATTTGTTGCTTTTTACCTTCTTGAGTTATTTACATAATCTGGATATCAGCCCTCTGTCAGATATAGGGTTGGTGAAGATTCTTTCCCAGTCTGTAAGCAGTGGTGTTGTTCTGAAAACAGTGTCCTTTGTTTTACAGAAGCTTTTCAGTTTCTCGAGGTTCCATTTATTGTTTCTGTTCAGGAAGTTGTTTCCTGCACCAATGAGGGCAAGGCTCTTCCTGACTTTTTCTTCTAACAGATTTAGTGTGTCTGGTTTTATGTTGAGGTCTTGATCCACTTGGACTTTAGTTTTGTGCAGGGTGATAAAAATGGATCTATTTTCATTTTTCTACATGTAGACATCCAGTTAGATCAGCACCATTTGTTGAAGATGGCATAAGATGTGTTCTAATCACAGTACCATCTCCAGTTCCTCCCTGATCCATCCCATTTACCTACCATTCAATAGCATGCCCTCATTAGCTCTCTTTGGAAAACAATCAGACAAACAAGGAAAGCAAACAAACCATAATAAAACAGCAAAAAAAAAAAAAAATAGAAAGCACAACAAACACATAAATACAGAAAACATACAAATAAAAACAAACTGAAAAACAAAACCTATAAAAATACAAAATTAAAAACCACAGATGAATAAGACAAAAAATAAATGCCTCCACAAAAACAGTTTAAAACCAAACATCTAGAGAAGTACCGTTGAGTTTATTAAGTGTTGACAGTCTATGGCTGAGTATGGGGCCAGCCCTTATCATGGATTATACATCCAGTAAGAGTCTGTTGGAGAAAATTCTTGTTTCCTTTAAAGTAGATATAACCTGGAGGTAACATCTTGGATAGGGATGTGAGATTTGTCTATGAATCAGTCTCAGTCCGAGTACCTTGTCTGACCTAAAGCCATGCAGGCCTTGTGCATGCTGCCATAGTCTCTATAAATTCATAGTACATAAACCCTGTTGTACAGGACAGTTTACTTGTTGTCAAACGTCCCTTCTCTTTCTTAGATCTTTTCCTCCTCCATAGATCCCTGAGGCCTGAAAGGATCTAGTTTATGTATCTCTGTTTAGCTTCTGTCTACTCTAAGAGGAAGCCTTTCTGATGATTGCTGACAAATGAACTAATGTATAAGTATAGCAGAGTACCATTAGAAATCCTATTATTGTTATGTTCTTTTACCAGAATAGTTGTGTTTAGATTTTTCTAGGTCCACGGCCTCTATGGTCTCAGGTTCTTGACCACTGAAGAATGTTGAGAGGTATTCTATCTCATAAAGTGTGTCTTAAATGTAGTTAGAGTCTTGACTTGTTACCAAAAGTTTTTGCCACTGTTGCACCAGCATATTCTGTATGTAGGTCATCGCTGTATCTGGGTTGGTGGTGACTTTTTTTCCCCTGATAGTGCACAAAATACTTTCCAGTACCATAAACACTGAACAGTATGGAAGAAAGCATTCGTTAGGCACAAGCTCAACTTCTCTGTGCTCAACAGATACATAAGTATTATCTTCATAAATGGGCCATTAGCCTTGTCAATTAACTGAATTCTTTGGGGTTTTCATGGAACCCCTTTGGACAATGACTCATCTTGATTTAAATCATCCCTGGCAAAAGTTGTCAAGTTGGGCCATTATTGTTATTTGGTGACTCCATTGAGATCGCTCTCTCTCTCTCTCTCCCAACCTCCTTCTCTCTCTTTTACACCCCCACACTCAGTCCCCCATCTACCCCCACATACAAACCTACCATAGTAAGTGTCCATATGACCCCTCAAATGACATTTTATGTTGGTAGTTCCTCCCTGTGTTAATGCTGTTAATCCCTCCTTTACCCATTTTTCTATTTAATACTTCTGCTTTAGTCTCCCTGTCACATTGTAATTATGTATTTTATTTCCCTTTCCTTGAATGACCCCCCTAGTCTCTTATTTTATATCTAACTTATGTTTTAATTACCACTAATGTAATGGTTTGATTTACTAAAAATGTTACTTTCTTATGTTCTATCCTGAGTTTTCTCCTGCTTAGACTTTGGCCAGTTCTATTTTGCAAACATTAATTAATTTTACTATGTTGATACTTTTTTTTGTTCAAACAAATGGGTCTAGGAGCCCTATTCATGTTAAGCTACTCTCCACATTTAGACAAATTGTACTTTCTCTTTTTTTTTAATAGTCTCCATGCATCAAAAGAGGGATACTCATTGATAAGGAGTAAAACCTACAGATATCTTTGAGTGTGTATGTGTACTTAGACTATACTTAGACATTATACTATATTAAGAATGTAGCCACAGAAGAGTCTCCTCTAGGGTACATGGCCTCATTACTCATCAGCCACAGGGAGTTTACTAGATTTTCAGTATTAGGCATGAATTCCAAGGAATTACATACATATTAAAGATCTTAAAGTTAAAATTCAGAATTTAAAATTTATTAACAAAATATTTTCTTAGACAACTCTTAGGTTTCCAGCACCAGTTTTTTTTTTTTTCAAAACCCAAAGATTAATGGCAGAGTAAAGTTTCAATCCATTCATCAATTGACAATTGACAGACATTAGAATGTATCTATTTTCTGACTATTTTCAATTAAGCAACAACGAACATAAGCAAGCAAGTTTCTCAGTAATAGGATGTAAAATATGTTGAGGTTCTATGTATCACCTAAGAGTGATACAGCTGAGTCATATGGTTAATCTGTCTTTATTTTTTTTAGGACTTCCCCATAGTGATTGTACCAACATTGTCATGAAAAAAGGTGTCTCCATTCTCCAAATCCAAGCTCTTGTCTATTGTCTTGGTTTCTTTGTTTTGTTTTGTTTTGTTTTGTTTTTCCCATCTTGGTAACTCTGACTGGAATAAGACAAAAGATTAAAGCAGTTTTGATTTGCATTTTCCTGATGGCTAAAGATGGTGAATATTTTAAAAATGTTTTTCAATCATTTGTATTTAATATTTTTTTACCAAAATATAAACTTATTTATTTTTTCTTTTTCATTTTTTTTCTTAATTACACTTTATTCACTTTGTATCCCTCCCGTAGCTCACTCCTTCTTACCCTCCCAAACCCTCCCGTTGTCCCTCTTTTCCACGTATGCCCCTCCCCAAGCTGGCCCTGTATTCAATATTTTGACATTTCCCTGTTTACATCCATGCCCAATTAAACTTTTGTTGGTTTTTGTTTGTTTGTTTCCTTGATGTTTAGTTTTTGAATTATTTGTGTATTATAGATGTAATATGCTGTCCATGTCTCTAAAAATCATCAGTATAGCAGAATTCAGTGTTTCACTTTCTTATGTCATCAGCAGCTGGAACATGGTCTTCACTATTCAATATCTATTTAGATTCTCCAATTTTAATGTGAATATTTACAATGAGGCTTGTTAGCATATACCTATAATCCAAACAATTGGTAAGCTAAGGGAAGATAGCCAAAATTTAGCCAAAATTTGGGCTACATAAAGAAATCCTGTCCCCAAATAAAGAAAAAAGAAAGCAACATGAATACTTATTTCTAAGTGACATATCAGTAGATAAGATCTTTCATAAAAACTGAGTCAAAATATTTACTAAGAGCATATGTAATATATTTTAGATATTTTCTTCTTTCACATTGTAAGATACTAGAGATTTTAATATCATATGATTTTTTCCTTTTTTCTTATCATTTACCACAATTTATTCAGTTTGTATACCAGCTGTGGCTCCCTCATCTCTTCCCAATCCCACCCTTCCTCCCTCTTCTCCTCCAATGCCCCTCCCCTAACCCACCCCTAGGAGAGGTCCTTCCCCACTTCCATCTGACCCTAGTCTATCAGGTCTCATCAGGACTGGCTGCATCATGTTCCTCTGTGGCCTGACAAGGCTTCACCCCCCAGGAGATGATGATCAGAGAACCTGCCACTGAGTTCATGCAAGAGAAAGTCCCTGCTCCCCTTTTTAGGGACCTCATTTGGAGACTGTGTCTATGAGCTACACCTGAGCAGGGGTTTTAGGGCCTCTCCATGCATGGTCCTTGGTTGGGGTATCATTCTCTTTAGGGCCCACAGGGCTCAGTGTCTATGGCTCTGTTAGTCTCTTGGAGCCCTGTTCCCTTCAGGTCTTTCTATCTCCCCATCCTTCTGTAAGATTCACTATACTCTGACCAAGTTTGGTTATGAGTTTCAGCCTCTCCTTTAATACCTCCACCAGTAGAGTCTCTCAGAGGCCCTCTGTGGTAGGCTCATGTCCTGTTCTCTGTCTCTCCGATGTCTATAGTGTTTGCCCATCTGAATGTAGATTGAGTATCTTCCCTAAGGTCTTCCTTGTCGTTTAGCTTCTTTAGGAGTTTAGATTTTAGTATGTTTATCCCATGTTATATGGCTAATATTCATGGATGAGTGAGTATATACCATGTGTGTCTTTCTGCTTTTGGGATAGCTCACCCAAGATAGTCTTTTCTTGTTGTCACCATTTGCCTGCAAATTTCATGATTTCTTTGTTTTTAATAGCTATATAGTATTCCATTGTGTAAATGTACCAGAATTTCTGTATCCATCACACCATTGAGTAGCATCTAGGTTGTTTCCATATTCTGGCTATTATGAATAGAGCTGCTATGAACATGGTTGAGCAAATGTCCTTGTTGTATAGTTGAGCATATTTTGGATATATGCCTAAGTGTGATATAGCTGGATCTTGAGGTAGCACTATTCCTAATTTTCTGAGAAGGCACCCGATTGATTTCCAAAGTGGTTGTACAAGTTTACATTCCCACCAGCAGTGAAAGAGAGTTCCCCTTTCTCCATATCCTCTCCAATATAGATATTCTTTCTAAAGAAATTAATATTCCAAATATCTAATTGAGTCAAAGGGAAGAGACAATATAGAATAATGATATGTGGTCAAGGCTTAAACCAGAAATTATGATTATTCAGACTCTGCTCCACAATTAAAATAAAATAAAGTATGTCTTAGTCTATAACATATCAATTCATACCCATTTTTAAAAGCTGGTTTAAATCAATAGTGGTTGGATTTAATTAAGTATGATCCCATATGAAAAACATGTAGTGAACAATGTTTGTTATCTGTCCTCCATCACTTATATAGACCTTTAGGATAAGATGGACATGCTGAAATCTATACACCTAGGGCAGATAAGCAAGAAGGAGGACCCAGGGTGGGATCAATGCTCACTTAGATGGACAAACAGGATAGACATTGAGTAGGAGAAAACAAGCAACAAGACAGGAGCCTAACACAGAGGGCCTCTGAAAGACTCTAACTAACAATGGATCAAAGCAGATATTAAGACCCACAACCCAGCCTTCGGCAGGGAATCATATGAAAAAAGGGGGAGTTAGTAAGACTTGGTGAGGACAAGAGCTCCACAAAGAACAAATAGATCAGGGCACAGGGGTCTTCTATGAGACTGTTTCTCCAACCAAGGACCAGGTATGGATACAACCTAGAACCCCTGCTCGAATGTGGCCCATAGTAGCTCACTATCCAACTGGGTACCCTAGTAAGGGGAACAGGGACTATTTCTGTCATGAACTCAATGGCTGGCTCTTCGACCCCTCCTTCCCCCGAGGGAGGAGCAGCCTAGCTAGATCCCAGAAGAGGACATTGCAGCCAACTCTGAAGAGACATGATAAGCTAGGGTCATATGGAAGGGGGGGAGGTCCTCCCCTATCAGTGGACTTGGAGGGGGGTAGGGAGAAGATGAGGGAGGGATAGGGATAGTGGGAGGGAATGAGAGAGGGGACTACGGCTGTGATACAAAGTACATAACCTGTGATTAATATAAAAATAAATAAATTACTTAAAAATAAAAAAAGATATCACATCCTATTCTTTTTATTTATTTATTTATTACAATTTATTTATTTTATATCCTTGATGCAGCTCCCTCCCTTGTCTCTTCCAAGTCCCACTGTCCTCCCATTTTTCCCACAATGCCCTTTCCCTAGTGCCCTGATAGAGGAGGACCTCCTCCCCTTCTATCTGATACATCCTATATATAAAGATTCATTTATAAGTGCATTTTCATTATAATAAACATGTGGATATGTACACAATGTTTTCAAAATATAACACAAAATTCTTTACTCTAGTGGCTGATTTTGTTATTGCTACTTTGTATTTGTAGTGACCAGCACTTCAGTTGACACCTATTTAGATTATGTATTGCTCATGGTGAAGCTGAAATCTGTGAGTAGACGGTAATGAAGTTTACACTCTAAACATTTCAAATTATACTGACTTCATTGCTTTAAAGCTTACTCATTCAGTACCTAACCTCACATTAATCACATAATCATAATTATATCAAATCTTCTGCAGTTTTAGCCACAGGTTTTCCTAGTAAAAAACAAATTCATAAACTGCTCAGTTGGCAAAAAGATTAGAATCAAAGATGTTTTTGTAAAATTGTTGATGAACCTATGAAATTTCAAGAGAACATTGTGAGTAGTTAAGTAAATGAGAAAAAGATTAGCAAATTTCAGTATTTTATTTGAATTCATAAACTGCTTGAATCAAATGTGTGATCAGTTGCAAAGTTTTTCAATAAAAACATGCAATCATGTAGGCACAGTAAGAGTTAAATTTAATCTCTGCTTTACTGATACTTTTAAACCTTTCTCAGGATACTTCAATACTATATGACCTCTCAAAATGAAAACATTTTAACTGAGTGTCATTGAAATTGAAAGCTTGTGAAAAAATCTATATTATTTTTACATTGATATGTTCTCATAAAACATTTATTACCTAGCACAAAATTCTAAATTATATGTTGTTAGTAATTCCCAATAGAATCTTAAGTGAGTCTTTTACGATTAATATTTAAATAAGAAAAAAATTGAGTAGGTTAAAGCTACCTCTGGAAAATATAAATGACGATGGGTTTACATAGTCACACCATGCCAATAAGAGCAAACCAGAACTAGGTTTTAGTTTCTAACATCATTCATTAATAAAATAAACAATTTAAAAATGAATATCTGAAAAATTTAAACCAGTGAATCTTGGAGTACTATGTGATTCCAGAAGGAAAGAAATTATGTACATTTAGAAAGTTATAAAGTAAACAAGTAAATAATTAAAAGTTAAAGAAAAAAATCACAGGACTGAAAGGACACAACTGAAAAACATATGGAGTAAAATTCCTATTGTCAATGTTGGAACACTTTCAGAGCTAAATAATATTGAGATATGTGCCAAACATTACTGTAAGTATTTCTAATTTATTACTAATAGCAACAAAAGTAAAGAGAGAACTGACAAAAATCATTCACAAAAGAATCTCAAATAAATTGTGTAGATTATATAATTAGTACAAAAGTAGAATACAGCTTCCTTCCTCACAGCTGGCTGCTGCTGTTTAACTTGTCATCCCTCAAGTAATACAGATTGTATGGAAGAGAATTATATATTCATCAGAGCTGAGAAGATATTTTGTTGGTGTTTTTTTTTCAATTATGAATTATCACATAAAAATGTTAAAAATTGGTTATGCTAGTATATTTTAATATGAGTACTTGGAAGAGGAGATAGGTAGATACCAAGACTTGCTAGTTCCCTTTTTAGCCTCATTAATGAGTTCAAAATGCCAGTTAATAATCTGTTTCTAAACAAACAAACAACTAGGTGAATGGCTTCTGAGGAATGATACTCAGTGTTGACCTCTAGCCTCCATAGGCATAATCCTACACAAACCAGTCACCCATCTCTATCATCTTTATATATACACACAAGCATGCACATATGCAATACACTAAAAAGTAAGATATTTATATGAAAGAAAGAATAGATAGATGAAATAGAAAAAAGGAATGTTTTGAAAAATCCAAAAATATAATCCCACATGTGGAACTGATAAAGCCTAATTTTAATATAAAAAATCATATTGATTGTGTGTAACATGGTTATTACATGCTAATTGTCCTTTCACTATCTGTCCTTGTAAATATGTCTGTATGCATGTGTGTGTCTGTGTGTGTGGTCTCACACAACATGAATGGAGGTCAGGGAACAATTTATAAGAGTTGGTTATTTCCTTCCACTTTGTGAGACAGGAGTTAGAGTTGAATTCAAATGATCAGGAATGGCATCAAGAGCTGTTTTCCAATAATCCATTTTGCTAAAACCCAAAATTCATAAGAACAGTATTATCAGGAAAGTCACAATTTCACATATGGTTGAGGAATGTGACGGGTTCTTTGTATTCATGTTTCAACCCCTACTCAATTTTCCAAATGTGATGCTTAATACAGTCAAGTTGACAAGGTTTAGAATCACCAGGAAAAGAGGCTCCAGACAAAACTGTTAGAGATTACAGTGAATAGAATAGACTGCTTATGAGAGATATTCAACATTAACTTAATTGAGGTCTCTCCAATTTTGCTTTTATTACTGTGCTAAATAATTTTGGCTAAAATAACTTGAGAAGGAAAGGTTTATTTTATATTATATCTTACAGTATGTACAAAGAGAAACTTAAGACAGGAACCAGTAGTCAGGAACTGGAGCAAAGGCTAGAGGAATGCTGACTACTGACTTTACTTTATAGTTTGCTCACCTTGCTTTTTTAAGGAACTCAGGAACACCTGACCAGAGCTGATACAACTCAGAGGGGACTGAGCCTTCTAACATCAATGGTGAATCAAATAATCAAGAAAATGCCTTCTAGACTTGCCTACAGATCATATTATGGACCCTCAATTGACATTTCCTCTTGAAATAATTATGTGTTGTGTAAAGTTAACAAAAACTAGCCTGCACAGGTAGGAAGACCTACCTAAAATTGGGTAGCATCTCTTGTGGACCTTATGCTTTTGATTTCTAACTGTGCACACATACTCATTGTTCTCTTATTCACTGTGAATGCATTCTGCCTTTTTAACTTCATTGCTATGGTTGACTATATAATCTCGATGTAAGCCGAAAGAAAGTGTTTTCCCTTTAAGCTGCTTCGGTCAGGTTATTATGTCACAGCAGCAGGTCATGTAAGTACAGTGTGGTCTGAATAGGAATGCCCCCCCCCTGCCCCATAAACTCATGCATTGGCCATAGAGACTGGCACAATTAGAATGTATAGCCTTGTTGGAATAAGTGTAGCCTTGTTGGCAGACACATGTCACTGTGGAGGCAGGATTCAAGGTGTTGTATGCTCAAACTGTGTCCATTTTGGCACACAATCCTCTCTTCTGCTTCCTTGAGATCAAGCTGCAGCTCTTTGGCCAACGCCCTGTCTGCCTGCATGCTTTCACCTTAATGATAATCGACCTCTGAACAATAAGGCAGACCAACTAAATGTTTTTATTAAAATAGTGGGTTAAGCTGTCTCTTCACAACACTAGAAATTCTAACAAAGACAGAAAACATTAAATCTCCTTTATTTACTTCCTATTTATTTTTAAATATATTTCACTGGTAAAGATTGTACTCAGGTTCTTGTGCATGCTGCATAAGTGCTTTACCACTGAATTTTATTCCTGGACTCTATAGTTAACACCCACCAAAGTCTTTTTTTATTTAGTGTCACCTTTATTTTTCCCAGGAAAATGTAAAATTTAAGAAAATTGTCTCTTTTTTCACATTGTATTTTTAATTTATATTTAATTACAATTTATTCACTTTGTATCCTCCTGTATCTCCCTCCCTCCTCCCCTCCCAATCCACTCTCTCTCCCTCTTTCCCCTCTCCTTGCCCATTGATAAGGGAGGTTCCCCTCCTCTTCCCTCTGATCCTAGTCTATCAGGCCTCATTAGGAGTGGCTGCATTGTCTTCCTCTGTGGCCTGGTAAGGTTGCTCCACACTCAGGGTGAGGTGATCAAAGAGCAGGCCAATCAGCTCCTGTTAGAGAGAGTCCCGGTCCCCATTACTATGGAACCCACTTGGATACTGAACTGCCATGGGCTACCTTTGTGCAGAAGTTCCAGGCCATCTTCATGAGTGGTTCTTGGCTGGAATATCAGTCTCAGAAAAGAGCCCTGTGTCCAGACTTTTTGGATCTGTTGCTGTCCTTGTGGAGCTCCTATTCTTTCCAGGTCTTACTATCTCCCACTTCTTTCATAAGATTCCATGCATTCTGCAAAAATGTTTGGCTCATTGAAAATTGTCTTTTTCTTCTTCTGCTATGCCTGATATAGAGACTACTGTTAGTTATATGGTGGTGCCTCATCCATATTTGTGTACTAAAGGAGTAAATTACAACATAAAATTATGTCCTATGCTTTGGGGACTTTCTGGAAACATTATGAAGACTATAGGCTAGTCTGATCATTTCTTTTGAAGGGATTTTGGTTCCAACTTTAATATCAGTTCCGTTTAGGAAGCTGTAGATGAATATAGATACAATGACTTCTAGTGAGATCCTTATTTTTGTTTGATCTCTGCATTTAATTGTGTATCAGAGACTTTAAGGAGAGAACCAATATGCATTTTCCCATTTTGACAGTTAGAGCTTATAAGCCCATAAAGGGTATGATCTTTTCCCCAACTTTTCAGAGAAAAGTCGGAGCCATGTAAATATTAATTCTTTAATTTTTAAAAGCTGCCAATGTGTCTTTGTTATTACTATAAAGATTCAAAAGCTACAGCTTCCTGTAATTCATGTCTCACTGCAGTTTTTTCTTCATGATCTACCTGAGCTTGCCATTTTTTGAACAACTGCTTTTATTCATTCATTCTCTTTATTAGTGCCTGCTTATAATGAAAGGGATTAATCCTCTGGTTATTAAATATTTACATATTACTTTAGTAGGAAGCATTGTTATGGAATGACAGTTCCAGAGGTGGACATCATTAAGGACAACCAACAGCAGTGAGCTCTGCCATGTGACCTGCACTTGCCAGTTCCCAAGTCCCAGCTCTGCCTGCAATCCCAGAGGCAGCAGCCATGAGAGACTACCGGAGGGGACAGCCATCAGAGACTACTTTGAAGTCTGCCAACACCAGTGACAAACAAATGGCTAAAGGACAGCGTAAAAATGC
Organism: Pachyuromys duprasi; assembly: GCA_028658305.1. NCBI lineage: Eukaryota > Metazoa > Chordata > Mammalia > Rodentia > Muridae > Pachyuromys > Pachyuromys duprasi. The sequence goes on from CM053764.1 coordinate 32,537,587, forward strand.
ACTCAACAAAACCCATGGCAATATGGCACCATCAGAAACCAGCCATTTTACAACAAGCCCTGGACAGCTTAACACATCTGAAGCACGTAAAAACAACCTTAAATCTAATCATATGACGATGATAAAGGCTTTTTAAAAAAACTTTTATTTTAAAACTTTTTTCATAGCAATTTCTAAGAGCCAATGAAATGTCAATTTTATTCATTGAAAGTTTTTCCATTGAAGCATAGAAATATCATTTATTAATACTTCCATGTATTAATTCAACAAACTCTTACTCAACTATCACTTTCTCTGTCTGTCGGTCTGTTTGTGTGTGGGGGGGGGTACATGTGTACGTGTTTCTGTATGTATGTGCATGTTTGTGTGGCTATGTCTGTATGTGAGAGTGCTCATGTATTCATGTGTATATTCATGGAGGCCAGAGGACAGCCTTGGCTGTCATTCCTCAGATACCATTTCCATTTTGGTTGAGACACTGTCTCTTTGGGCTGGGGCTCACCAACTAGGGTAGATTGGCTATCTATCAAGTCTCAGAAATTTGCTTGCCTCTGCCTGCCTAACATTGAGATTACAAGTGAAAGCCACCACTGATGGAAAACTTTTACTTATGTAACAACAGTTGAATTCAGGTCTTTATGTTTGCAAAACAAATACTTCACCAACTGTATAACCCTTTAGGCTCTGCTTAATGATTTTTTTTATTTTAAACAGCAAATGAATAAACCCCTCAAATAAATACAGAAAAATACAATCAAACAGGATAGGGTCTTGAAGAAATTCCTTAAAGAAATTCAGGAAAATACAGGCAAACAGAAGAAGAAAATGAATAAAACTCTTCAAGACCTGAAAAGAAAAAATAGAAGGAATAAAGAAAACTCAAACTGAGGCAATCATGGAGATGGAAAACCTAGGAAAAGGAATAGGAATTACAGCAAGCATCAGCAACAGACTACAAGAGACGGAAGAGAGACTCTCAGGCATAAAAGACATGAGAGAAGAAACTGATTAATGGTTTAAGAAAATGCTAAGTCGAAAAAAAAATTTCTAACACAAACATCCAGGAAATTTGGGACACAAAGAAAAGACCAAACCAAAGAATAATAGGGATAGAAGAAAGAGAATATTCTCAGGTTCCATGAGGTCATTAATAACTCTCAACATTTCCAAATAATATATTCAGTATAATCATAAAAGAAAATTTCCCTAACCTAAAGAAACATATGCCTATAGATATACAAGAAGCCTATCAATTACATTAGGCCAGAAAAGAAAATCATTCTACCATATAATAATTAAATCAGTAAATGTACAGAACAAAGAATATTAAAAACTGCAAAGAATGGTCCTTGGTTATCCTATATTTATGTCTAATAACCACTTATGAGGGAGTATATACCATGTGTGTCTTTCTGCTTCTGGGTTACCTCACTCAAGATGATCTTTTCTAGTTTCCACCATTTGTCTGCAAATTTCATTATTTCTTTGTGTTTAATAGCTGTGTAGTATTCCATTGTGTAAATGTACCACAATTTCTGTATCCATTCCTCCATTGAGGGACATGTAGCCAATAGACTCAGTCTCCATAGTAAGGGGAGCAGAAGCTGTGTCTGCCATGAACTCAGTGGCATGTTCTCTGATCACTATCCTAGGGGGCAAGGGGTAGCCTTGCCAAGTAATATATAAAGGTACATCTATTAGAATTAAACTAGAACTTTCTGAATATACTTTAAAAGCTAGAAGGGCTGAGCAGATATCTTGCAAACCCTAAAAAAACCCACAGATACAAGCCCATACTACTATACCTAGATTAACTTTAAATCACCATAGATGGATAAAATAAGATAATCCATGCTAAACCAAATTTAAACAATATTTTCCCATTAACTGATCCCTACAGAAGACAACTAGAATGAAAACCCCAACACAATGATGGCAACTAAACCCAAGAAAACAATGAAATAAATAATTTCCCAGCAGCAAAAAGAAGGGAGGCACACACTCACACTACTACCTCCAATAACAAAATTAAAGGAATTAACATTCATTGATCATTAATAACTCTCAACATCAATGGACTCAATTCCCCAAGAATAAAACAAATGCCAACAAAGTGGATATGAAAAAACAATCCATCATTCTTGTTCATACAAGAAACATAACTCAGCAACGGAGATAGAGATTACCTTAGAGTAGAGGGCAGGAAAGAAGCTTTTACAAGCAAACAAGCCCAAGAAACAAGCAGGAGTAGATATTCTAAAACAGACTTGCATTGCTTTCTTTGTTTCATTGATGTTGGCTGTGTGTTTGATAATTTCCAATCCTCTACTCCTCTTGGGTGTGTCTGCTTCTGTTTTTCCCCCACTGGGGCTTTTGTATGTGCTATTAAATTGCTTGTATGAGATGTTTCAGACTTATTTCTGAAGGCTCTTAGTGCTATAAACTTTCCTCTTAGCACTGCTTTCATTGTGTCCCATAGATTTGGGTAAGTTGTGCCTTCATTTTCCTTGAATTTTAGGAAGTCTATAATTTCTTTTTTCATTTTTTCCCTGACCAATCTATCATTAAGAGGAGAGTTGTTTAGTTTCCATGTGTATGTAGGCTTTTTGTTATTTCTGTTGTTGATGATGTCTAGTTTTAGGCCATGGTTGTCTGATAGGATACAAGGGATTATTTCAATCTTCTTGTATCTGTTGAGGCTTGCTTTGTGCCTGACTATATGGTCAAAACTTTTGAGATGGTTCCCTGAGGTGCTGAGAAGAAGGAATACTCTGTTAAGTTTATAAACACCTTCAGTAAAATAGCTGAATTCAAAATTATGTCAAGAATAATCAGTAGCCCTTTTTTATTCAAATGTTAAATTGACTGAGAAAGAAATTAGGGAAACAACATCCTTGACAATAGCAAAAATAATAATAATAAATCTTGGTGTAACTCTAAGTAAGTGACATAGCTGTATGACAAGAACTTTAAGTCTCTGAGGAAAGTAATTTAAAAAGGTATCAGAAGATGTAAAGTTCTCTCATGGATTGAAAGGATTAAGTAGTAAAAAAAATTAGCCATCTTACCAAAATATATCTATAGTTTTAACACCATTCCCATCAAAATTCTACCACAATTCTTTATAGATCTTGAAAGAGCAATTCTCAACTTTACATAGACAAAAAAATCCAGTATAGCAAAAATAGTACTATACAATGAAAGAAATTCTGAAGGTATCACCATCCCTAATTTCAAGTTGTACTACAAAGCAATAATAATAAATATCACATGTTGTTGACATAAAAAGAAACAAGATGATAAGTGGAATCAAGTTGAAGACCCAGAAATAGACTCATAGGTCTAGGAATACTTGATTTTTGACAAAGAAGTAAAAAACATACAATGGAAAAAAAAGAAAGCATCTTAAACAAATGGTGCTGATGTAACTGGATATATGCATGTGGAAGAATACAAAGAGAATCATACTAACCACCCTGCACAAAACTCAAGTCCAAGTGGATCAAAACCTCAGTATAAAACCAGATATACTAAATCTGATAGATGAGAAGTGGTGAAAAGCCTTGAACTCATTGTCCTAGGAGAAAACTTTCTGAACAGAACACCAACAGCTCAGGTACTAAGATCAACAATTAATAAATGAAACTTCATGAAACTGAAAAGCTTCTGTAAGGCAAAGGGCACTATCAAGAGAACAAATTGGTAGCTTACAGACTGGGAAAAGATCTTCACAAATTCTACATCCAACAGAGGGCTATTATCCTAAATATATAAATAATTCAAGAAATTAAACACCAACAAACCAAATAACCCAATTAAAAATGGGGGTACAGAGTTAGACAGAGAATTCTGAACAGAGGAATCTCTAATGTCTGAGAGAGAAGAATAGCCCAACTGTCCTCTGCAAGGCTCTACCCCACAGTGAATTGACACAAATACTGAGACTCAGAGTCAGAATTTGAGCAGACCACAGAAAGTCTTGTGGAAGAATGGAGGCAGCAGGGGGAATAGAAGCCAGAAGAGGACAAGAGCTCCACAAGAAGACAAACAGATCCAACTAACCTGGCCCAGGAGGGCTTATGGAGCACCAGTCAAGGACCATGTGTAGACTTAACCTAGGTCCTGTACACATAAAAAGATGAAGAGTAGTTTTTTGGGGGCTAACATATGGGTTCCTTAAAAAGGGGCTGTCTCAGACAAGAACTCTGCTGCCTGCTTTTAAATCATTTCACCATGGTGGAGTTGCCTTGCAAGGACACAGGTTAAGAAGATGCACTAAATCCTAAAGCAACTTGATGTGCTGGTCTGAGTTGGTAGAGGGAGGATCCCCTTCTCTAAAGAGTAGGGGAGGGGGAAGAGAAAGAAGTGGGAAGGAGGATGGGAACAAAAGGAGAGGAGAAAGTGACTACAATCAGGATGTAAAATGAATGAATGAATTAATTATTAATTTTAAAAATTGAAAGTATCTTTACATGAGTGAATTAAAGTTAAATAAGAGACTGGCTTAATATAATAGGACTGGACTCATAAATTTTACAAGGCACAGTAAGAGATTTAGGAATCTTCAGGAGTAGATATTTTGGGGTTTTCTGTTTGTGAACAAAGAAAAAATGTTCAATGACATTAGTAATCAAGAAAATGAAAATAAAAATGACCCTGAGATTCCACTTACACCTGTCAGATTAGTTAAGATAAAACCTCAAGTGACAAGTTTACATTCCCACCAGCAATGGAGGGGGAATCTCCTCTTTCCACATCCTCTCCAGCATGTGTTTTTCATATTAGCCATTCTGGTGGGTCTAAGGTGAAATCTCAGGGCCATTTTGATTTGAATTTCCTGATGACTAAGGGCACTGAGCATTTCATTAAAGTTTCTCTGCCATTAAATATTCCTCTTTTGAGAATTCTGTGTTTAGCTCTGTACCCCATTTTTAAAAAAATTGAATTACTTGATTTGTTGCTTTTAAACTTCTTGGATTTATATATTCTGGATATTAGCCCTCTGTCAGATATAGGGTTGGTGAAGATCCTTTCCCAGTCTGTAGCCTATTGGAAATCAATCCGGTGCTTTCTCAGAAAATTAACAATAGTGTTACTTCAACATCCTGATATAATTTGATAAAAATCCAATACGCATTCATGTTTAAAGATCTGGAAAGATCCGGGATGCAAGACACATACCTACACATAGTAAAGACAATATACAGTAAGCCTATAGCCAACATCAAACTAAACAGAGAGAAACTTAAATAAATCCCACTGTAACCAGGGACAAGGCAAGACTGCCCACGGTCTTCCAGTCTCTTAAACAGGGAGTCTTCTGGGAGAGTTGGGGGAAGGATAAAAGGATATAGAGTAGACAATAACTCCTTATGAAGACCAACAGGTACATCTAGCCGAAGCCTATAGGTTTTATAGAGACTGAAGCACCAACCACAGAGCAGGCATGTACTGAACCTAGGCCCCTGACACATATGTAACTGATGGGGAGCTTTGTGGAGAGTTGGTCTCCCACATGGACCCAGTTGACTGCTTTTAAATCAATTGCTCTTAGCTGGGGCATTTGCCTGAGTGGAAGAGGTTGCACCTGGTCCTTATGCAATGGGTGCCTGGGCAAGTTGGTAGGGTGTGAGGGGGCTCCCTTTTTCTGAGAAACAAAAAGAAGGTTAAAAGGGTGGAAGATGGTAGAAGGATGGGACTGGAAGGAGAGGATGGAGGGGCTATGTTAAGGATGTAATCTGCATAAACAAACTAAAAGAATTTGTTCAACATCTGTCATGTAGTCTTGAAGGTTTTCACCTTCCAAAGCAAGGTACCACATATGCAAAATTATAGGCTTGTTGTTAGTAATAATGAAAAGACGCACAAAACTTCCAGAATTTGCCAAGTGGTGGCACTTGGCTTTGATCCCAACACTCAGGGAGGCAGAGGTAGGCACATCTCTGTGAGTTTGAGGCCACCCTGGTCAAAAAAGTGAGTACAGGACAGCCAAGTCTACACAGAGATGCCATGTCCCGAAAACAAACAAACAAACAAACAAACATACAAACAAACAAAAAACCAGAATCTTCCTAAGCTTTCTAGTAGCATATATTGAAGGAAGTTTTATGTGGCCCATTGTTGTAAAATAATATTATAATTAAGAAAAATTATTAGAAAATTGAAGTCTTTGAAAATCTTTTGACATAGAAATTTTTATGCATTAGAAGTTTCTTATTACTTAAACGCCTAGGTAACATGCATATGGATGTATTTTAACCTTACAAAACTCTAATAGTGTATTAATATTTTACTAACTTAAATCAATGTAATTTTTCAAACAAGCATTAAAAATGGGAACTTAACTCCTACTTATTGACGGTCAAGGCCTAAACAGAAGTTTTCAAACACATTATTATTTGTTTATATTCAATGTCTTAAATTAAGCATGAGATTCCTCAGTAGTACGTCAGTCTAGCCATTAAGCTGCTCTTTTTCTCTTTTCTTTTTAAAAAATTCATTCTGATTTTTTACAGTTTATTCACTTATATCTGTGCTATAGCCCCGCCCTCTCATTTCCTCCCTTGCCACCCCTCCTTCTTCTTCTTTTGGCAGAACGGCCATTTTCACTATGTTAATCCTACCAATCCATGAGCACGGGAGGTCTTTCCATCTTCTGATACCTTTTTCAATTTCTTTCATCAGACATTTGAAGTTTTTTTCAAACAGGGCTTTCACTTGCTTGGTTAGAGTCACCCCAAGGTACTTTATGTTATTAGTGGCTATTGTGAAGGGTGTTGTTTCCCTAATTTCTTTCTCGGCCCTTTTGTCTTTGGTGTACAGGAGGGCTTCTGATATTTTGAGTTGATTTTGTATCCAGCCACTTTGCTGAAGGTGTTTATCAGTTGAAGGAGTTCTCTGGTTAAATTTTTGGGGTCGCTCATGTGTATTATCATATCGTCTGCAAATAGTGATACTTTGACTTCTACCTTTCCAATTTGTATCGCCTTGATCTCCTTTAATTGTCTTATTGCTCTAGCTAGGACTTCAAGTACTATGTTGAAGAGATGTGGAGACAATAGGCACCCTTGCCTAGTCCCTGATTTCAATTGGATTGATTTAAGTTTCTCTCCATTGAGTTTGATGTTGGCTATAGGCTTGCTGTATATTGTCTTTACTATGTTTAGGTATGTGCCTTGTATCCCTGATCTCTCCAAGACTTTAAACATGAATGGATGTTGGATTTTGTTGAATGCTTTTTTGGCATCTAGGGAGATGATCATGTGGTTTTTCTCCTTCAATTTGTTTATATGGTGGATCACATTGATGGATTTCTGTATATTGAACCACCCTTGCATGCCTGGGATGAAGCCTACCTACATGGTCATGGTAGATGATATCTTTTATGT
>CM053764.1:32545474-32560194 GCA_028658305.1 Pachyuromys duprasi
GTAAGACCTAATGATTATTTGGATTTCCTCAGTGTCTGTAGTTATGTCCCCCTTTTCATTTCTGATTTTGCTGATTTGGATAGTTTATCTCGAAAATAGACCATATAGTTGGTCACAAATAAGTCTCAGCAGATACAAGAAAATTGAAATAATCCCTTGTATCCTATCTGACCATCATGGTCTGAAGCTGGACCTCAACAACAATAGAAATAGCAAAAAGCCTGCACATACTTGGAAACTAAACAACTTGCTACTCAGGGACAGCTTGGTTAGGGAAGAAATAAAGAAAGAAATTAAAGACTTCCTAGAATTCAATGAAAATGAAAGCACAACATACCCAAACTTATGGAACACAATGAAGTCAGTGCTAAGAGGAAAGTTCAGCCTTGCTAGGCCACAGAAGAGGACATTGCAGCCATTCCTGAAGAGACCTGATAAGCTAGAGTTAGATGGAAAGGGAGGAGGTCCTCCCCTATGAGTGAACTTGGAAAGGTGCAGGGAAGAGATGAGGGAGGGAAGGGGGGGATAGGGAAGGAATGCGGGAGGGGGCTATGGCTGGGATACAAAGTTCACAACCTGTGATTAATATAAAATAAAAATGAAAAAGAAAGGGCACTAAGTGCCTTCAAGAAGAAATTTGAAACATCTCATACAAGCAACTTAATGCCCCAACTGAAAACCCTAGAAAAAGAAGAAGCAGATACACCCAAGAGGATCAGAGGGCTGGAAATAATCAAACTCAGGGCAGAAAGCTGTTCTTAATAAAAGACCAGTTCACAATTTGTGCTAAGCACTAGTCAGCAGGAAAGCGCTTTGATTAACTAAATATATTTGACAACAGTCAACTCATTTTGTTTTAGCCATCACTGATTCAAGACAGATATTTTACAAATAATATGCACCCAATACATACTTTTAACTAAATAAGAGGAGGGAGTTGAGGGAGGGAGTGGGAGGGTAGGAGGGACTGAGGGAGGGGGCTACGCCTGGGATTCAAAGTACCTAACCTGTGATTGAGATAAAAATAAATAAATTAAAAAAAGGAGAGATTGGAAGGTACTCAAAACATTGCAATTAAAGTACAAGATACCCTGATAATATTTATAATAATATCCAACATTGTATATGATCTTTCCTAATAAATTTAATTTCTGCCTAATTATTGTTAGATCCCATTTCAGTATTATTCTACTATTATTATTATTTCTTTGAATTGAAGATAATTTTCAAGCAATTATTTTCCTCTCTCAGCTCCTCTACGAACTTCCTAATGCCCTATTTTCTCCCTACCAAAAACCCATAAAAACATATCTTAGAGTTTTTTTTCCTATGAAGCGACACAATGTCCACTGCAATCCTTATAAAAGAAAACATTGAGTTGGGCTGGCTTAAGGGTTCATAGTTTCAGATGTTTATTCTATTTGCTCTTCTGAATGAGAATTAAGCGTTCTCCTTGTTGTTTAATTTCTTTAGGTCAGTGGATTGAAGTACAGTTATTCTCTATTGTATGGCTAATATTCATTTATAAGTGACTATATACCATGTGTGTCTCTCTGGTTCTGGGATGCCTCACTCAGGATAATCTTTTCCAGGCCTTCAAATTTCATGATGCAAATTTTTAATAGCTGAATAGTATTCCATTGTGTAAATGTACCACAGTTTCTTTATCCATTCTTCAGTTGAAGGACATCTATGTTGTTTCTAGTTTCTGGCTATTGCTAATAAAGCTAGTATGAATGTAGCAGAGCAAGTGTCCATGTTGTAAGGTGGAACAACTTTTTTGGCATATGCCCAGGAATGGTATTGCTGAGTCTTGTGTCAGAACTGTTCCTAATTTTCTGAGAAAATGCCAGATTGATTTCCAAAGTGATTGTACAAATTTGCACTTCCAAACTTGTAAGGAAAGGGTTCTCCTTTCTCCACATCCTCTCCAACATGTTTTGTCACTTGAGTTTTTGATCTTAGCCATTCTGATGGGAGTAAGATGTAATGTTAGAGTCATTTTGATGTGCATTTTCCTGATGACTGGGGATGTTGAGCATTTGACACCAGAAGCAGTTGAAGAGAGGGAATAGGATTGGAGTCTACCATAGTTATCCTCTGACAGACTCCACCCAGCAAGGGATCAAAACAAATGCTAAGACTCTCAAGCAAACTTTAGGCAGTGCACAGGGAATCTAAGGAAAGAGTAGGAGATAGAAGGACATAAAAGGGACAAGAGCTCCATAAAAAAACCAAAAGAGCTAACAAATTTGGGCCCAGGGGGTCTGCAGAGACTGATGCATCAACCAAGGACCATGCATAAAAAAGACCTAGATTCCTGATCAGATTTAGCCAGTAGGCATCTCAGTCTTCTTGTGGGTGTCTTAGTAAGGAGAGCAGGGGCTGTCTCTGACATGGACTCTGTTACCCACTCTTTGATAACTTTCTCCTGGTGTGTGTGTGTGTTGCGGGGAGGTGTTGCCAGCACACAAAAGAAGAGGATACAGGCAGTCACAATGAGACATGATCAGCTATGGTCAGATGGTAGGGGAGGAGGGTTCTCCCTTTCTGAAGAATAGGGGAAAGGGAGAGAGGAAAAAAGGGAGGGAGAGTCAGGCTGGGTAGAGATGAGGAAGTGGGCTATAATAGGGATGTAAAATAAATAAATTATACAAATAAATTTAAACTAAAAAATAATAAATTTTCAGAGATTTAGACCATTATTGTCATGGCAGCAAGCAGGCAGCCCTGGTACTAGGGCAGGATCTAAGAGTTCTATATCTGGATCTACAAGCAGTTTGAAATGAACTTCTACCAACAAGGCTATACCTTCTCCAAAGAAGGTCACATGTCCTAAAAGTGGCATTCTCTATAGCCCAATTGGGTCTTTTTTATTCAGTGAAAAGCAGAACATGAAATCATAAACCATAATACACAACCAAATAATCAGCAAGACCACTCCCCTCCAAAAAAAGCAAAAAAAAACAGTAAGAGACAAAAAGTCTAAAATATCATTGAGTTAATTTTGTGTTGGTTATCTACTGCTAGGCATGAGCCCTATTCTTCTTCTTCTTCTTCTTCTTCTTCTTCTTCTTCTTCTTCTTCTTTTTCTTCTTCTTGTTTGTTTTTTTGAGTTAGAAACAGATCTTTATTTTAAAGTCTGTTCTACCAAAAGAGTGTTTTCACCCACTAGGGTAGCAGAGACCTTCACAGGCTTCACAATCTTTTGTTTAGGTGCTGCCTTTGTGGCAGCCTTGACAGCAGCCATTGCTCTCTTCTTTGATGCCTGCTTAGCTCTTCTTAATTGTGTTTTATATAACCAATGAGACTGCATTGGATAAAAGACAACTTTTGTTTTGCAATTAGATGTCAACTGGAGATAACTTCTTGGTTAGGGAAGCGAGATTGTGTCCACTTCCTTCTTTCAGAGTTAAGACTTCTGGCTTCAATCTGTACAGGCCCTGTGCATGCTGCTATAGTCTTCTGAGTTCAGTTTTTTAGGTGTCTTCCATGCACTCTGGTTGTTCCTCTCTTTCTTCCTTCTCTTTTTTGTATCTTCCAGCACCCTGATCAGAGGGGTTAAATCGATATATCCCATCTATGGCTGAGTTCTCCAAAGCCTTTCTTTAGACATTTGCCTGATATGTGTATATCTCTGTACCTGGCGTTTCTCAAATTATATAATTCTTCATATTCTGCTTGTAGGCTACCCGTGTTCCAGTGGATGGCATTATATTCATGTGTATATGTGCAGTAATAATTGGAAGAAGATATAAAATTAATAAAAAATAGAGTGAAATTCGGAGGATGGGTAACAGTGGAGTCAGAGTAACATCACAGTATGTATCGTATGCATGTATGAAATTTTCAAAAATGTTTATAAATGTCTAGAATAATCACTTTAAAACATATTTTTAAAATATGTAGTTTTAAGTCTTAAGATAGTTTTAATGGGGATTAAAATAACAAGTACTTCTTAAGACAAGAGATACTTTATATTTAGCAAAAGATATGTCAGTAAATTCTAAAGTAAAAACAGAAAAAAGTTGTTTTTGCTATTTAATGTAAAAATCACAATAAGTATCTAAAAAAGCAGAAGCTTTTATTCTCCCCTGTGAAATATAAATAATAAGGTAAGAAACATTTCCCAGGTATGAGCTTTAAAATATATTTTCATTCTTAGAAAATTTAAGCACTGTTTAAATATGTCTTTTATCAATATTTGAGTTTTATAAAAGTTTTGAGATACATTAATAATTTATCAAAGTCAAATTAGGATATTTAAATAAATATATACACTTTTACTTTAATTTTTCATATTAATTACAGTTTATTCACTTTGTATCCCAGCTGTAGCCCCTTCCTTCAATCCCTCGCAACCCCCCCATAAATGTATATTCTAAAATATTTTATTAAATAAATATGAAAATGAATAAAAAGAGAAAAATCACAATTTGAATTTAAAAATAATTGTTAAACAAATCATGCTTTGGTGAGATCTGATTTCTCCATGCCATTGTTAAAATTCTATGAGACCATATGAGCAATAGTACAAGTCATTGAATTTTACAATGTGATATATCACAAAAGCATTCGCCCTCGTCCTGAGGTTCCCTAGGGAAGTGTCTGTCAATGTAAAGAGAATTGCATTAGCCCAGAGGAGGCATAGGACACTGGAGCAGAGAGAGACACACACATAACAAGAACAAGCTGTCGGGGGATTTAGTCTCAAAAAGAATATTATCCATAAAGGATCAACATATAATGAAGCCCTTTTCTGAAGGTATATAACTATTTACATACCACACACACATACACGTCCAGATGTGCACTATGTCATCTTATGTGTCACAGTTATGAACCAGCTTATATATGCACATAAAAATCCAAAGTAATGTTTGGCAAAAATGAAGGTGATTGTTTCTAAGTATTTTATCAAAACAGACTAGTGTGATATCTGCACAAGATAAAATAGTCAAAATTTCATCATGCATGCAGTGTATGTCCAGAGGCCCCAGGCTAGGCTGAAGATACTTTAACCATTAATGATTGCTTAGGGGGCTGACTCAATTTTCTTTGAGGAGTCAACTTCCTTTCTTTATATTGTTGCTGATAGGTTGCCTATGTCATATACATGGCCCTAACTGGACTCAATGAGCTAATAATAATAATAATAATAATAGAAGATGTGAATGTGAGAGTAAATTTTGTTCAGGGGTATAAGTGGTAGATGGAGTGAGGGAGTGGGGATGATAGAATTATTATATACATGAATAAAAATTTAAAGAATAAATAAAATATTATTCAGAAATCCAGGGTGGGTAATCATAATGGAGATATACGTTCTAATATAGAAGATATTAAACATACCATTTTTGTAATCAATTTATATTTTCAAATAAATTTGATATTAATTTGACTCTTAAGATCTTGTTATATCATTAGCTCAGTACAACCTGAAAATGAAGAAATCGAAATTTTTTTATATTATGCCATTGAAAACTCAAAGTAAAAATTTAACAGCCATTAATAATTATATACTCACTTATATAAACCTATAAGATAGGATAAACATACTGAAATCTATATACCTAAAGAAGATAAAAAATAAAGAGAACCTGGAGTAAGAGGATTAATCCTCACTTAGAAAGTCAAATGGGACAGACATTGGATGTAGGAGAAAACAAGTAGCAGGACAAGAGCCTACCACAGAGGGCCTTGGAAAGACTCTTAGCAGGGTAGCAAAGCAGAGAGTAAGAAACATAACCAACCCTTTGGCAGAGTGCAAGGAATCATATGAAAGAAGGGGGAGTTAGTATGACCTGGAGAGGTCAGGAGCTCCGCAAGTCCAAATATATCAGAGCACAGGGGTCTTTTATAAGACTGTCTCTCCAACCAAGGACCATGTATAGTTATATCCTAGAACCCCTGCTTGTATGTAGCAAATGGTAGCTCAATACCTGAGTGGGTACCCTAGTAAGGGGAACAGGGACTATTTTGGACATGAACTCAATGGCTGGCTCTTGGACATCCCCGCCCCCTGAGGGAGGAGGAGCCTTGCTAGGCCACAGAAGAGGACATTGCAGCCATTCCTGAAGAGACCTGATAAGCTAGAGTTTGATGGAAGGGGGGGAGGTCCTCCCCTATCAGTGGACTTGGAAAGGTGCAAGGAGGAGATGAGGGAGGGAAGGGGGAGATAGGGAGGGAATGCGGGAGGGGGCTATGGCTGGGATACAAAGTAAATAACCTGTGATTAATATAAAATAAAAGTTTAAAAAGAAAAAAATAATTGTACTTCACACAAACATTATTAATATTTCTTTAAAATATAATAGAATAGGACAAACATTTCAGTTTGAAATTTTCATGTTCTGAATTGGATGAATGTAATAATTGGGCTCTCTGAGTGTATTTATGCATGTTTAAGCCTGTATAATCTTATTATGTGATCCAAATTTTCTGACGTGAGATTTACATATTCCACTAATAATGCCCACATTTAGGTATGTAAGTGAATATTTTACCAGCACACTCTTCTTTGACATGCCCACTTTGTTTTTCATGATTTGTATATTAACAAAACAGATGTACATAGTAGCTAAATGTTTTTCTCAGATATTTATGTCTTAAATTATATGTACAACTAAATATTCATACTAATAGTTTTCTCTACATCTAGAAAGTGACATAAATGGAGAACTATTTGAAACCCACAAGTAACTCTTGTTATGTTCTATGAATATCACTGTGTTCTTGAACATACTCAATTTTTGTGTCATCAAAAACTTACAGCCTTAGTGAAAATAAGAAGGGAAAGAAACAAAATAATTCATAACCCATCAATATTGAGCAAAGATCTTGGTTTTGAAAATCCATATGGTTAAGTTGATAGTGTTTGTTAGGATTAGCAGCAGAAGTACCTTGGCAGATCTGAGCCAAGGTACAAAGACATCACACCATGAAACAGATATAATTAGAGGTTTTTTGGAGGAGGAATACAGAAGCTTCCTCTGAGTGAGGCTGGGAGGGGAAAATGGCACACAAACTAGAAGGCGGGTGATGATAATCTTGAGTACCACAAAGAATCAAGACTTTACAGATGGTGGGGCCCTGGGGTTGAGGTGGAGTGTCAAGATCTAAGGTTTTATTGAAGACTAAAAAATTTAAGTCCCTTAAAAATGTGTCATGGATCCCTTAAAGTAGTTTGCAGTGACAAAGAGGAAAATATGAAAAAGATAGAGAGTTGTGGCAATGCTGGGCTCGGGTGAGTTGGTGAGAGGAAAGGTAAGGATATTTGATAAGGTTAAAGGAGAATCTGTAAGAGGGCAGTTGTGAGCTAGTTCCAGGAGATGCCCACAGCCAGCAATCCCTAAAGCTGCCAACTTTGGTGACATGAAGAAGCCAAGGTCAGAATCTGAAGCAGGAGACAAACTAGTAGCTATGCATTACTTCGGAGAGTGAATGTTAAACAGGTTATGGTGTTAGAGGAATGATGAATAACCTCCCTACATCCCCTATTTTCAGGGGTTGAGTAATCAATATATATTTTCTTTGGATTTTAATTGTGTTTCCTGGGTGCTGGGAGTAGAGGAAACAGATATCTCTCACCTGAGATCCTGTGGGTCTATGGTGTCCAAGTAAATGGCCCCATCTGAGGCTTAGAGGAAGAAATCAGAGAAAGGATCCATATGTGATAATTGGTATTGGCAAGCCTCCATAGCTCTCTGGCTCGTTTTTATAATAGCCTTCTGTCTGGTCATACAGGAAGGTATGGATATAGGAATGATAGGAATTTTAATTGTCTTCTGACAACCTGCTAAGGAACAACTTCCTAACCGTATTTTGGGGACTGTTATAAGTAAAGGTTTCTTGAACCTAGAATCTCCATAGGTAAGAATTACCTTGTTCAGAAGTGGGTAGGAGGAAAGAGGAAAAGTCTATATCCAATCCAGTGGATGCAAGCTTGTCTGCCAAGGTGATGCCCCATACTGCTGGAACTGAGGACAAGGTAATCTCAGTGTCCTGTGAAACTTAAGCAGAATCTTGTTGGGGTAGATATGAAAGAAGTAAAGTTATCTTGAAGTGGAGGAATAAAGGCCTTGAGGTGGGATATGTGAATCCAATGAGGAAGACTCTTAAGCTTAGTGGCTATGGAGGAGAGGCTACAAAAATTAGCTTGAAGAGGCCCTACAGTTTTGGGATAAGGGGTGAGGGACATTGATCCAGAAAAGAAAGAAGGACCTGATCTCCAATGTTGACTGGGGGTTGACAAGAGTTGGCATGTGGCTGGCTAGGCAGACAGTGGTCAGAAGAGTTCCATAAGAGTCAGTAATATTCCTTTTATTTTTAATTTATTTTTTTACAGTATATTCATTGTATATCCTGATTAAAGCCTGCTCATTCAACTCCTCTCAGTCTCCATCCTTCCTTCCTCTTTCCTCCTGTCTAGACACAGTGGAAGAGAGGGCCCAGTATGGAAGCGTGCTATTGAGGGTCCTCTGAAAGGACAGGGGATTGAAGCAGATGCTGAGACTCACAGTTAAATTTTGGGCAGAGATCAGAGAGTCTTATGGAAGAAGGGGAGGGGAATAGAAAGACACAGAAGGGACAGGAATTCCACCAGGAGACCAACAAATCAAAAACAAAAACAAAACAAAAAACAAACAACAAAAAGAAACAAACAAGCAACAAAAACAAACTGAACACAAGGGGTCCTGCACCAACAGATGCACCAACCAAGGACTATGCATGGAGAGGCTCTAGACTCCCTGCTCAGATGTGGCTGATTGGCAGCTCAGTCTTCATGCAGGTTCCGGAATAAGGGCAGCAAGGGCTGGTTCTGTCAGGAACTGGACTGACTGCTCTTTGATTACTTGCCCCTGTTGTTGTGGCCTTGCCAGGCCACAGAGGAAGAGGATCCAGACAGTCCTGATGAGACTTGATAAGCTTGATTAGATGGCAGAGGAGGTGAACACCCCCTTTCAGTAATATCATTTAAATACAAATCTTCAGAGGTGGGATGCAGGTGAGCCATAGCAAAGTCAGACAAGGATTGGCTGTTAGGTTGAAATAGCTGGTACAGATAGGACAGAATTTAAGTGTCAGAAGAAGATGGTGGAGAAGATGGTGTACTGTAATGCAAGGAAGTCCTATGATGGGTGAGATTGGTATGGACCCCCAATGGCCACAGTTTTAGCTGCCTTATCTGCTTAGCTATTTCCCTTAGAGATGACAGAATTGTCAGTCTGGTAGGACTGGAAGCAGACAATTCATATAGCTATGTGGAGATGGGAGGGTTTTATTATAGTATTAATTTAGTCTGAATTAGTTATTAATTCTCCTTTTATTGTAAGTAGTACACTCTTTCCAGATGGCAATGTGTAAAAGGAAGACATGAAAGGTATATTTGGAGTCTGTGTACATATTTATGGATTATCCTTGTGCCAAATGAAAGGCATGAGTGATAGCTACTAGTTCAACCTGTTGATTAGTGGTATTGGCAGGGAGGAGGCTCTATGCCTCCTCCACCCCAGTATCTGACACTATAGCATAGCCTGATTTTCAGGCCCTCTCAAGCAAAATTAGATGCCATCTGTGTACAAAAGTATAGATGACCTGAGATAATGCCCTTCTGAATGAATGAGGGATGGGGCAATATTTTCTGTAAGGTTTCAATGCAAGAATGAGATGGGAGTAGTCTGTGTTTGGTCAAGTAGAAAGATTTGAGATGTTATGGAGTAGGCCTTAGTAACTATTACATCTACTCGCACCACATGGTGATACAGAACCTGGGAGGAAGACAACGTTTATAAGCCTTTATATATTAATCCCCAGGACAGGTTGTGGGAGAAGACAATGGTAGGTGACACAAAAGTTAGTTTTTTGGGATCTTGAATGAGGAGTTCAGTATATGCTAAAGGGCAAATGCGGGGTGTCCATTCCTGTGTAGTAAGGTATAATTTTTTTGACAGGTATTGTGGTTGTTTTACTAGAAATGGCCCCCATAAACTCATGCGGTTTAGTGCTTAGCCATAGAAGCAGCATTATTAGGAGGTTTGGCATTGTTGGTGTAGGTGTTTCCTTATTAGAAGAAGTACATCATTGTGAAGTCAGGCTTTGAGGTTTTAGAAGTTCAAGCCATTGCTCTTCCTGCAGCCTGCATACCAAGACAGAGAAGTCTCAGGCCTTTCTCCAATGCCATGTCTTCATCTACACAGGCATGGTTCCTGCCATGACAATAACGGATTAAATTTTTGAATTGTAAGCCAGCCCTAATTAAATATTTTACTTTATAAGAGTTATCATAGTCATGATATCTCTTCACAGCAGTAGAAACACTAAGTAGCACAGTTATGTTATGAGTACAAATGAAGGTTCAGGTTAGTATCCTAGGACACCAAGAGGGCATTTCTTTATTTCTGTTGCATAGAAGGAGAAGGGATGGGTTAAGGCTGGAATTTATAGAGTGAGGTTGCAAAAAATGGGCCTATTGGCCCATTCTGAAAAACTTTGGTATTATTTGTGAGAAGGTGGTTCATGTGAGGGACCAAGGGATGCTTAACATAGGGGGTGGACAAGGAGGAAAATGAAGGTAATTCAGGACCATGAAATGTTAGCTATTCCTCAGAATCATAAATTCTCCTCTTTGGTGGAGGAAACCAGAAGCTTTGAGCTCATTAACTATTTTTGAGCCAGTGAGAAAAAGAAGAAGAAAAGAAACAACAACAACCAAAAAATAAAAACCAAAACCAAAACACAAAAACATCATGCACTCACACACATTCAATGGATGAAGGAAATCAGGCTCCAACCAACTTCACACATACATACAGACAATCAGACGTTAATCTTTGGTGGACAGTGGATAGAACAAAGCTCTAACTCCGAAACATCAGACATACAAAAACATGAGACAGACAAACATATTTGGTGGATGGTGTCAGCTTGAGCAGCTAGAAAAATTTGTATACCCTCTAAAGTAAAGATCTGTAGGTTAGAAGAAAAATTAGCTTGTTGCCCTAAAGCCGTGAAATTTATTACAGAGCAGGATTATTGATTATACATTTTTCCATTAAGATGCATACATTATTAAATATCTTTTGTTTATGTCTCCATTCCAAAAGTTCATTGTGAGTTTAAGGAATGTTGCTTTTTTTTAAACATTTTTTATTTATTACAATTCATTCACTTTGTATCCCAGCTGTAGCACCTCCTTCTTAGTCTTCTCCCAATCCCAAGATCCCTCCCTCTTCTCCTCCAATGCCCCTCCCCAAGTCCACTGATGGGGGAGGTCTTCCTTCCTTTTCCTCTGACCCTATCCTACCAGATCTCATCAAGACTGGCTGCATTGTCTTCCTTGGTAGCATGGTAAGGCTGCTCCCCAACCCTCAGAGGGAAGTGAGCAAAAAGTCCAGCCACTGAGTTCATATCAGAGACAGCCCCTGCTCCCCTTACTAGGGAAACTGCTTGGAGAGTAAGCTGCCATGGGCTACATCTGAGCTGGGGTTCTAGGTTTTCTCCATGAATGGTCCTTGGTTGGAGTATCAGTCTCAGAAAAGGCACCTGGGCCCAGAGTTTTTGATTCTGCTTTCTCATTGTGGAGCACCTGTCCTCTCCAGGTCTTTGTATATCCCCTTTCTTTCATAAGATTCCATGTACTCTGCGCAAAGTTTGGCTGAGTCTCAGCATCCCTTTTAAAACCCTGCTGGGTAGTGACTTTCAGAGGCCCTCCGTGGTAGGTTCCTGTCCTGTTTCCTATTTTCTCCCTCTTTCAATGCCTATTCAGCTTGCTTTTCGGAATGAAGATGAGCATCTTACCCAGGGTACTCCTTCTTGCTTAGGTTCTTTAGGTTACAGATTTTAGTATAATTATCCTAGATCATATGTCTAATCTCTACTTATAAGTGAGTATACACCATGTGTGTCTTTCTGCTTCTAGGATAGCTCACTCAGGATTATCTTATCTACTTCCCTTCATTTGCATGCAAATTTCATGTTTTCCTTGTTTTTAATTGCTGAGTAGTATTCCATTGTGTAAATGTACCACAATTTCTGTATCCATTCCTCAGTTGATTGACATCTGGGTTGTTTCTAGATTCTGGCTATTACAAATAAAGCTGCTACAAAGATGGTGGAGCAAATGTGCTTGTTGTATACTTGAGCATATTTTGAATATATGCCTAGGAGTGTTATAGCTGGATCTTGAGGTAGCACTATTCCTAATTGTCTGAGAAAGTGCGGGATTGATTTCCAAAGTGGTTGCACAACTTATATTTCCACCAGCAATGTAAGAGGGTTCCCCAATGGAGAAATCTCAGGGTTGTTTTTATATAAGCAACATTTTTTAAATGTCATATGTTACAAGATTTAAGGTTAGCAATGACCATAGAGGTACAGCAACACTATTGTTTATATGGCCTTCCATTAACAATAATGTCTGACTAAACAGTTTTCAGCAATCAATGAATTCATTGAAAGTTCAAAACATTTTGATGGGGATTGCATTAAATTTATAAATTGCCTTTGGAAGATGGACATTTTAGCTATGTTAATCTTGTCAATCCATGAGCATGGGAGATCTTTCCATATTCTGGTATAGTCTTCAGTTTCTTTCTTTAGAAACTAGAAGTTCTTGTCATACAGGTTTTTTACTTCTTTGGTTAGAGTTAACTCCTAGATACTTGTGGCTATTGTGAAGGGTGTGATTTCCTTAATTTCTTTCTCAACCCTTTTGTTATTTGAATACAGGATAGTTACTGAATTTTTTTTAAATTAATCTTGTATCCAGTCACTTTGTTGATGGAGTTTATCAGCTGCAGGAATTTTCTAGTGGAATTTAGGAGGTCGCTTATGTATACTATCATTTCATTTGTGAATAGTGATGATTTAACTTCTTACTTTATAATTTATATCCCTTTGATCTCCTTTAATTGTCTTATTGCTCTAGCTATAACTTCTAGTACTATATTGGAGAGATATGGGGAGAGTGGGCAACCTTTTTTTGTCCCTGAATTTGTGGGATTGCTTTTTGAGTTTTCATTTAGTTTGATGTTAGCTCTAGGCTGGTGTATCCCTTTACTGTTTATTTGTATCCCTTTATTAGGTTTAGGTATGGGCCTTGTATCCTTGTTCTCTCTAAAACCTTTATCATGAAGTGGTGATGGATTTTGTCAAAGGCTTTTTCTTTATCTAATGAGGTGATCATGTGATTTTTTTTCTTTCAGTTATTTATATGGTGGATTACATTGATGGATTTCAGCTGTTGAACCATCCCTGCATCCCCGCATGAAGCCTACTATATAATGGTGGAAATGTGTTTGATGTGTTGAATTCAGTTTGCAAGTTTCTTATTGGCCATTTTATATCAATGTTCATAGGGAGATTGGTCTGAAATTTTCTTTCTTTTTTGAATGTGTGTGGTTTAAGTATCAGGGTTATTGTGGCTTAGTCGAATGAGTTTCTAATGCTCCTTCTGTTTCTATTTTGTGGAATAGTTTGAGGAGTATTGGCATCATACAAATCCAATGCAATCCCCATTTAAATACCAACACATTTTTTCACAGAACTTGAAAGACCAACTCTAAACTTCTTATGAAAACAAATGACAACAAAATAAAACAGACTAGCTAAAACAATCCTATATGATAATAGAACTACTAGAGGTATATCCAGGCCTGACCTTAAGCTATAACACAGATCAATAAAATAAAAACAGCATAACACTAGAATAATAAGCCCACAATCAAATAAAAAAAATGCACAGCTGATTTTTTACAAAGGAGTCAAAACCATACAATGGAAAAAAAAAAACAACACCTGGTGTTGGTCTAACTGGATGTCTACATACAGCAAAATGCAAATAGATCCATATCCATCACCCTGCACAAAACTCAAAGACATCAACATAATACCATACTATATCTGCTAGAGGCGAAAGTGGATAAGAACCTTGAACTCACTGGCACAGGATTCAACTGCCTGAACACAACATCAACAGCACAGACTTTAAAATCAATAATTAATAAATGGGACAAAATCTCAAGTGACAACACATGCTGGTGTGGTTGTAGAGAAAGAGGAACCCTCCTTCTCTGCTGATTAGATTACAAACATTTTTCCATCGTACTTTTTTAAAGTAATTTATTTATTTTTATATTAATCACAGGTTATATATTTTGTATCCCAGCCATAGCCCCCTCCCTAATTCACTCCCACTCTCCCTATCCCTCCCTCATCTTCTCCCTGACCCCCTCCAAGTCCACTGATAGGGAAGGACCTCACCCCCTTCCCTATCATGTCTCTTCAGGGCTGGCTGCAAAGTCCTCTTCTGGGATCTAGCTAGGCTGCTCTTCCCTCGGGGGGGGGGGTGTCAAAGAGCCAGCCATTGAGTTCATGACAGAATTAGTCCCTGTTCCCCTTACTAGGGTACCCACTTGGGTGCTGAGCTACCATGGGCCACATTCGAGCAGGGGTTATAGTTTGTATCCATACATGGTCCTTGGTTGGAGAAACAGTCTCATAGAAGACCCCTGTGCCCTGATCTATTTGTTCTTTGTGGAGCTCTTGTCCTCACCAAATCTTACTAACTCCCCCTTTTTTCATACGATTCCCTGCCCTCTGGCGATGGCTTGGTTGTGAGTCTTAATATCAGCTTTGATTCATTGTTAGTTAGAGTATTTCAGAGGCCCTCTGTGGTAGGCTCCTGTCCTGTTGTTGCTTGTTTTTCTCCTACATTCAAT
>CM053764.1:32560294-32570987 GCA_028658305.1 Pachyuromys duprasi
TGCAAATTTCATGATTTCCTCGTTTTTAATTGCTGAGTAGTAGTCCATTGTATAAAAGTACCACAATTTCTGTATCCATTCCTCGACTGAGGGAAATCTGGGTTGTTTCCAGGTTCTGGCTATTACGAATAAAGCTGCTACGAACATGGTTGAGCAAATGTTCTTGTTGTGTACTTGAACATCTTTTGGATATATGCCTAAGAGTGGTATAGCTGGGTCTTGAGGAATCACTATTCCTAATTGTCTAAGAAAGTGCCAAATTGATTTCCAGAGTGGTTGTACCAGTTTGCAATCCCACCAGCAATGGAGGAGAGTTTCCCTTTCTCCACAACCTCTCCAGCATGTTGTCACTTGAGTTTTTGATCTACGCAGTTCTGACAGGTGTAAGGTGAAATCTCAGAGTCATTTTGATTTGCATCTCCCTGATGGCTAAGGATGTTGAGCATTTCTTTAAGTGTTTTCTGCCATTCTACACTCCTCTACAGAGAGTTCTCTTTTTAGCTCCATACCCCACTTTTTAATTGGATTACTTGATTTGTTACTTTTTGACTTCTTGACTTCTTTATATATACTGGATATTAGCCCTCTGTCAGATGTAGGGTTGGTAAAGATCCTTTCCCAGTCTGTAGGCTGTCATTTTGTTTTGATGACAGTGTCTTTTGCTTTACAGGAGCTTTTCAGTTTCATGAGGTCCCATTTATTTATTGTTGATCTTAGAGCCTGTGCTGTTGGTGTTCTGTTCAGGAAGTAGTCTCTTGTGCCAAGGCTGCTCCTCCCTTATGGGGGGGGTGGAGTTCAAGGAACCCACCATTGATTTCATGTCAGAAATAGTTCCTGTTCCCCCTACTAGGGTACCCACTTGTATGCTGAGCTACCATGGGTTATATCCGAGTAGGGGTTCATATCCATACATGATCCTTGGTTGGATAATCAGTCTCTTAAAAGACCCCTGTGCCCTGATATATTTGGTTCTTGTGGAGCTCCTGTCCTCTCCAGGTCATACTAACTACCCCTTCTTTCATATGATTCCCTGCACTCTGCTACAGAGGAAGACATTGCAGCCAGTCCTGAAGATACCTGATAAACTAGGGCAGACAGATGGGGAGGTGAGCTCCCCTATCAGTGGACTTGGAAAGGGGCAGGGAGGAGATGAGGGAGGGAGTGTGGGATTGGGAGGTAATAAGGGAGGGGACTGCAAGTGGGATACAAAGTAAATAACCTGTGATTAATATAAAAAATAAAGTAAAAATTATGTTCTTTAGGTGTGCAGATTTTAGTATGCTTATCCTATCTTATAGGCATAGTATCCACTTATAAGTGAATATATACTGTGTGTGTCTTTCTGCTTCTGGGATACCTCACTCAGTATGATCTTTACTAGATCCTACCATTTGCCTGCAAATTTCATGATTTCCTTGTTTTTAATTGTTGAGTAGTATTCCATTGTGTCAATGTACCACAGGTTGCTATTGATGCAGTTCAACAAGAACATTTTGGAGATGTTCGGAAAAGAAAATTATGCTTGTCCCAAGGAACCCAAAGACCCTAACCAGCAGGAAGTAGCTAAAGATAGCTATGCTGCTTTACCCCATTAATCTTCTTTCTCTCCTCTCTGGGGTTGGGGTGTTGGAAGGTATTAGGGTGGATAAGAGTTAGAAGGCAGGAAGAGGTAGAAGAAGCCCAAATAAAAACGATAAAATTAAAATGCCAACAGGTACCACTGCCCCCCAAAACACCATAAGAGTGTCAGTTTCTCAACATGTTATCTTTAGATTCAGTGAAGTATTTAAGCTGACCAAAGAAAGAACTTTTCTTTTTTTTCCCCTAGAATCACAGTTTATTAAAATACTTTTAAAAACTTATATAATAATGCACTCATACACACAGAGAGACAAATATATGCATATATATTACATCCTGACTACAGCTTTCTATCTTCTCCCAATCCCACCCTACCTCCTTTCCACCATTCACTCCTCTGTTTCTCTTCAGAAAAGGGTGACTTTTACCAGTTGTTGGTATTGGGTGGGGTGCCTATCAATTGATAAGCCAGAAAGTTAGACTGCTGCAGGGAGACTATGGACAAGGGATACGTCCTGTTGTGGCTTATACTAATGAGAGGGGACTGCCTGGACACCAGAATATCCTACTAAATCACCAGCGCCAATGTTAGGATTTAGCAGCAGATATACTTTGGTGGGTTGGAACCAAGGTGTCCAACAAAGAAATCACACCACACACAGATCTAACATGAGAGGTTTATTGGGGTGAGGGCTGGCACTTACATAGAGGTTGCCACTGGGTGAGGGTGGAAGTAAAGCCCAAAGCAGGAAGAGAACACACTGGTTTTTTACCAATGGCTAGAGAGCAGGTGCATAGGGAGAGTATGTGATTTGTGTACAAACTGGAAATGTGTTGCATTTTGGCAGTTGATGATGAAGTGGCTACTGTTGCTATGTGAAATTAGAGGTGGGGTTTTCCAACACTGTTGTCTAAAAATAATTTGTGCAACCAAATATTTTTTCCAAGTAAAACAGTAGTCTCATGATTTTCCAGTTACAAAACTGTTAGATTTTTTCAAACATCAATATGTTCTATAAAGTTTCATTTCTAGTGTTAAACAGGGACTTAGAGCCTTGCAGTCCTCAATCTATTCACCTTATCATTGGCAGAATCATATATGTAATAAGTAGCTTCAAATTTGATTTTTTTTGTAATAGCTAAGGAGACTATTTAAAATATAAACAGTAAATTTTTCCTAAATACCAATAATATATTAAATCCCAGTAAATAGTATCTGTACATAAAACAACACAAGGGACAGAAGGAATTCTGTTTTTATGATTGAAAGTCCTGAAAGTAAGCATTGCTTTGTCTACCTTACATCAATACCCAGTTTATAGTCTCCTGTCTAAAGTTTTTGAAATTAGTTTATAATAGTATCTGTATTATATACCTTCCTGTTAGCAATTACAATATATAGGGAAGCTGGTTGACATCACTATATATGAAAAGTACCAAAAGAGCTTGTGTGTCTTGTTTGTAAAATGTATCATTAAAAATTAAAGGATTCCTGATGACAGGTATGTATTTTAAGATATTTTTCTTGAAAAGGGTTACATAGAGTTAAATAAGAGTGTTGTAGATGCTAATTTTGTTATCTGTTATTTTCTCCATAAATAACTTCTCTGAGACAATCCCTTCTCAGATTTATATTTAAAAGTTTGTATAACAGGAACTTCCAATTCATTTTCTTTAGACATGTTTGTTTCCAGGTAACAAATTTATGTGAAAATGAATTGTATATGAATTCAGAGTATGCCAGGAGTAGAATAATTTAAATATTTTACAGTGCTTATTCATGCAGATGGCAAGTTGTTGGCTTTCCATGAAAATAAAATGTGGGCCTGTTATGATGCAAAGGTATTTGCTGCATATTTGTATAGTCTGTCATCACACAAGCAGAGCATTTAAATTACAGAGTTACAATATCTGTTTTTCTGTCTCCTTACAATAACATGATCAAAACAATGGATGGTTTAGGTTTGGAGAGAAAAAAATAAAACACGCAGATCCTGTGTTAGAGATATTAAATATGAATGGCTTTGAGTCTTGATTTAGTGATTTTTTTTCCATTTCATGCATCAATTATGAATAATAACTATTTTTCCAGAAACTCAGAAATTTGTATGGTAAGAAGCTCTGCAGAATTGATATTCTAAGGGAGACTTTATGCTCTTTAAATATATTTCACTATTAGTTATTTCATGAAGCAATTACGGAGTTTATTATGTTCACAATATTGAGCTCTGTGGAGTCGAAAAGATGAACTAATCTCTACAGCCCATTGCTATTCTCATCCTGGGGTTCTATCAGTGGACTCTTAAACTCTTTATCTGCTTCTGGGAAACCATCGAATTCTTGAGGCTGAAAGTAAAATGCTACTTCTCTAAAGCACCAACTCTAGAAAGGAAAGAGAAAAATGAATGCTTCAAAAACAGAATTTCCCTCAACCTCTGTTTCTTTGAAAACATTTCCAGGTAGGATATTGAACTGAGGGGTATGCATAACAACACAAATGAAGATATGTTTGTACCAGTTGTAATTAGTCTGCTCATTTTAAATTGAATAACACATAGCCCAGTACTAGAGCACAGGTTTTATGCCGAACTTTTTTTTTTCTTTTTAGAATTCAGGTATTTGCTTATTAAAGGTACCCGCTCTGAAGATCAGGATCTGATACTGTTTGATTAAAAAAATAGATTTCTAGAATTTTTACTGTGAAAGTAATGTTTATTTGATGCCTCATCAAACCCTTCTTGCAGATTAGTAGCTACTAGTCAAGGACCCTTAATCATGTCACATTGTTCTGTTCCAACTATAGATTAATTGGGGCAGAGCATGCTACACATGAACACATAATCTATAGGGAGCATAATCTCTAGGCTCATATAGATAGAAAAGTGGACAGATTTTATGGTATTTGTGATATGGATCATGATATGGAAAGTGATAGCATTCATAACAGTCATACTTTCTAGCTTTTATGGTGTTGCAGAAAGCACACAGAACACTCAAATCTTAATTTTTACTAAACAATGCTCAGTAATTTGTTATAAGTATTTTTCCAATATTTAACTGGGCACACATATTGAAAATATTCATTTTACCAGGAATAAGAGCTAAAAATGTGAACTTTATTTTATATTTATAAAAAGTACTATTTCCATTGGGTATTACTCTGTTCTCTCTTGAGAGTATATATCATCATTGTACTCAACCTGGTTGCCCTTCTTTAGGAAACATTTTTAAAGCACCTGTTTTTAAAACAATTATCTATATCCCACCTTTTTCTGTGAAGTAAAATTGTAGAAAGTTTAAGATGTTTCTACATATGTGTGCTTCAAACTTTAACATCCTGAGATAGCAATTAGAATCAAGCATGAATGTGTAATATTTTGATTCTAAAATTCAGTTTCAGAGACAGCAGGATAGAAAATGTTTTAGGTTAGCCATCTTGACCCCCTCGGAAATTCCAATAGAGCCTTATTAAAACACTGAATACTTCCTGGACTAAAAATGCAATAAAAAAAACAAAACAACACAGTATAACATGAAAACTTCTCAAATTTATTACAGACGTGAAATTAAAACTATTTGAGCATTACATTAACTTCAATAATAGGATGTAGTTATTTGTTAATAAAGTTGCACATTTAACAATTTTTAAATATTTGATAACATAATATCTTTGGGTAGATCTCTTTATTTTATTTTATGGCTTTAAATTGTATTATTTTACAATGAAAATGTTGCAATATCTTATAAATGTGATTCTACATAAAGTGAATAATAATGAAGTGTTATGAACATATAACTTGGCCTGAAAAGATATTTATTTTCACTACAGATGTTGATGATTTTTCTTAAAACTTATATAACTCAAACTTCTAGCTCTGGGAAATAATTTCAGTCTACTTAAAGTGCTCCAAAAGTGAATACTACATTAACTGTTTGTTTTTCTTTTTCCTTTTTTTATTTATTCTTCTCCCGTACATTACATCCTGACAGCAGTTGCCAGGTTTTCCTCCCATTGTGGTCTTTCCTTCACATCTGACATCCCAAGTCCATCGACCCCTCCTCTGTTACTTGTCAGAAAAGGGCAGGATCCCATGGATATCTACCAAACATGGTTGTAGTAAGACTAGGCATCTCTTGTAGTATTAAGGTTGGATGGGGCAACACAGTATGACCAATCGTGTCCAAAAGATCCTATAAGATAGTATAAACATACTGAAATCTATACACCTAAAGAAGATAAACAAGAAAGAGGACGGGGTAAGATGATCAAGCCTCACTTAGAAAGACAAATGGGATGGACATTGGATGTAGGAGAAAACAAGTAGCAGGACAAGAGCCTACCACAGAGGGCCTTGGAAAGACCTAGCAGTGTATCAAAGCAAATATTAAGACTCATAACCAACCCCTTGGCAGAGTGCAGGGAATCATATGAAAGAAGGGGTAGTTAGTATGACCTGGAGATGACAGGAGTTCAGCAAGGACCAAATATAGCAGGGCAAAGGGGTCTTTTATGAGACTGTCTTTCCAACCAAGGATCATGTATGGATATAACCTAAAACCCCTGCTTGAATGTAGCAAATGGTAGCTCAATATCCAATTGGGTACCCTAGTAAGGGGAACAGGGACTCTTTCTGACATGAACTAAATGGCTGGCTTTTGGACCCCACCCCCATCCCGAGGGAGGAGGAGCCTTGCTAGGCCACAGAAGAGGACATTGCAGCCAGTCCTGAAGAGACCTGATAAGCTAGAGTTAGATAGAAGGGAAGGAAGTCATCCCCTATCAGTGGACTTAAAAAGGGGCAGGGAGGAGGTGAGGGAGGGATTGGGAGGATAGGGAGGGAATGCAGGAGGGGGCTGTAGCTGGGATAAAAAGTCCTGTGATTAATATAAAATAAAATAAAAATGTTAAAAAAGAGTCAGAGATAGCCCCTGCACCCACTGTTACCAGTCCCATAAGAAGACCAAGCTATATACATAAAGCACTAAATAAAAGATTCCATGGCATAATAAAACAGAAAAGTTTCTTCTCATTCCGACCTCATTCAAGAACCTAAAATCATGTAAGATTTTTATCAGTCAATTTTTATTCTATTTTTAAGTTTATAATAAAGCACATAAAAATTTAAAAACACTGAAAGAATTTAATTTATATCTGATATAACATAGATGAAAATCTACCAATTGATCAGAGATCCTTTTGGACTTATTTGGCGGCAGATACGTTAAAAGCAACATAGAATTGAAGCTTTCAAAGAGAAGGAAACAGATTCAATACCTGGGATTACTCAGAAAATTAACTTTTTGCCAGATTACTTTAGAAGTACATTGGCTGGAGGTAATGCTCTCCTCTGGAAATCCCTAGACATTAAGGAAATAACAACCTCATTTCCCAGCTTTTCTGACATTGTAATCTCTACTGCTGTTATCTCCTTTAGTCCCTTTTTTCTCCAACCATTTTTCTTCTCAATTTATTCAGGATATATTAGGAACCACTCAGAATTATTTATTTTCAAATGAAGTAAATAATTATCTTATTTTGCCATTTATCACTGTATTTATTATAACTTAAATCAGTGAACCATGGTTAAATAATTAAAGAAAATATGAAGATTTTGTTTCATAATTAAAAATAAAATGAAAAAATGAATTGTTATTTTTTTCATATAAAAGAAACAAAAAAATCTCCTTGTAGACAGAAATTAGATTTTGTGATGCCCATAAAATGAGGTGGTTTGTAATGCTGATGAAATTAAATTAGAAAAACTAAGTCATAAATATATCAATATAAATTATTAATTCTATTACTATGACAGACACACATCTTCATATTCTAAACTTGCATTTCTAAAATTTTCTTTTAATTTCAATTTTATTGGATCCTTTAAAAAATGTGATGAACCCAAAACTGTGTTTCCAAATACATGCAAATTTCCTTGTAAAATATATGTCATACTACGTACCTTACATTTTTGTATTTCATCCAATACTGCATTACTGGAAACTAATTTTATATTTCATGAGGTCACATCATTTATGATTGTAACAGACTGATTCACTTAAATTGTACATTAATGAATTAACAAATTGATTTGTTTTTGTTTTTTTGAGACATGGTTTCTCTGTGTAGCTTTGGCTGTCCCGGTTGGCCTCAAACTCACTGAGAAATACCTGCTTCTTTTTCCTTGAGTGCTGGGATTAAAAACATGTGTCACTATGCCTGGGTTGTACCTTATTTTTAATAACATGTATTCGAGACAAAACAAAAGTTTTGAGGGAGAAGCTATACACATGCCTATTCACTCTGCATAGGGAGCCCAGGACAGACTAAATGCAGATACCACCAAAGTCCAGTGAGTTTCACTGGGGTTACTTAGAACATGATGGGTGAAAGGTTGCTTGTGGGAACAGAACTCTCTCAAAAGCAGCTGCATCACTAGGCTTAACCTAGTGTGGTTGTCAGCTCACAACAGCTGGAAAACCTGGGACATACTGCACAGCCTTCAACTGGTTCGAGTGTTCTTTGCAAGTGATTTCAGTCTAACCTCTTCCAGGAATACCAGCATGTTTCTGCCTCTCCCAGGCACTTGGTTTAGTCTCAGAGCCTTGTTTGCCTCTTGAGACTCTGCAGCTTCATTACCCTGAGACTTTTTTTCAGCTTTTACTGCCTACTCTGGCAGGGATGAGTCTAGTGGAACTGGCTAATTTCAGGAACTTCCTGAAGTTATTTTGAATTGTTTAACTTCCTGCTTTAGGAGCTTCCTAGAAGCCCGAATGCTTTAATTTCAGAGAAACTAGTTACAAAAGCAGTGGTAGAAAGGATGTGTTTGTGTATGTTACCATTTATGTGAAGGTCAAAAGACAATTTCTCAGACAGAGTAGCTGGATTTTGTCTTTCCACTATGTAAATCCTGGAGATCAACTTCAGGTTATCTGGCTTGTCAATAAGTGACTTTACTCACTAAGCCATCTCAGAAGCTTTTGCCCATCAATTATTCTCATGGCATTGTACTGGACTGAATTATCCTGAAATATAATTAATTTAAAATATTGAAGTAGAACTTCTATTTTCTTAGAGCATCATCATTTACTGTGGAGTAGCTGATATTCTGCTATGAATTTTTAGACTCAAATATTTCATTTTTCATTCCCAGTAGCTGAAGTAGCATGTACATGTCACAGCACTAAGCCTAATGTGAATAGAATATTAACAAAAGTATATGAAACTATGAATATTGTTTACATATATTTATTAATAACAGAAAGTAATAATTCTGAACTTCAGCTAGGTTATAAACACAATGAACTAGACTTTCTGAACTCACTAAAGAAAGAGAAATGATCAAGGCTTGAATTAACACAACCCAGACTGACCAGGAAACTACTTTCTTAGATATTAAAGAGAGAAAAGTTTCATAATTTGTGTTCAGCACCCACTGAACACATTTTGTTCTATGCTTAAGTAGATAATAGAAGGAATTTGCATGGTTAAAATGAAGTAGAAAACATATGTGGTAGTAGCAGCTATTGCTTGCACCTCTATGAGAGCTAGTATTCTAATGGAGTCAGTGAAACAAATGCCTAATTTTTAAAAGATGTATAATCACTAATATATTTTCCTGGGCATCATAAAACAATTGTGTGAGTTAATATAGGGTACTAAAATGAATTTTTGCTTTGTCATTGGTAGAATTATGATTACATAAATATAGCAAGTAGAAACCCATTAAGGCAGAAAAAATGAGTAACATACTAATAGACAAATTGAGTTCTAGGAAACACTAAAGAAATACTCAACATCCTTAGCCATCAGGGAGATGCAAATTAAAACGACCCTGAGATTTCACCTTACACCCATCAGAATGGCTAAGATCAAAAACTCAAATTACAACACAAGCTGGAGAGGTTGTGGAGAAAGGGAAACCCTCCTCCATTGCTGGTGGGAATGTAAACTTGTATAACCACTTTAGAAATCAGTCTGGTGCTTTCTCAGACAATTAGGAATAGTGCTTCCTCAAGATCTAGCTATACCACTCCTAGGCATACATGCAAAAGATGCTCAAGTACACAACAAGGACATTTGCTCAGCCATGTTTGTGGCAGCTTTATTCGTAATAGCCAGGAGCTGGAAACAACCCAGATGTCCCTCTAGGGAGGAATGGATACAGAAATTGTGGTATTTTTACACAATGGAATACTACTCAGCAATCAAAAACAAGGAAATCATGAAATTTGCAGGCAAATGGTGGGATCTAGAAAAGATCATCCTGAGTGCGGTATTCTAGAAGCAGAAAGACACACATGGTATATACTCATTTATAAGTGAGTATTCTAGACATTTAATATAGGATAAACATACTAAAATCTGTACACCTAAAGAATCTAAACCGGAAGGAGGACCTGGGATAAGATGATTAATCCTTACTTAGAAAGACAGATGGGATGGACATTGGAAGTAGGAGAAAACAAGAAACAGGACAGGAGCTTACTACAGAGGGTCTCTGAAAGACTCTACCTAGCAGTGTATCAAAGCAGATGCTGAGACTCATAACCAAACCTTGAGCAGAGTGCAGGGGATCACATGAAAGAAGGGGGAGTTAGTAAGAACTGGAGAAGACAGGCATTCTGAAAGGACCAAATATATCTGGGCACAGGGGTCTTTTTTAAGACTGTTTCTCCAACCAAGGACCATCCAAGGATGTAACCTAGAACCACTGCTCAGACATAGCCCATGGCAGCTCAATATCCAAGTAGGTTTCCCTAGTAAGGGGAAGAGGTACTGACATGAACTCAGTGGCTAGCACTTTGACCTTCCCCCGCCCCACCCCTGCCCCCTGTGGGAGGAGCCATCTACCTAGGCCACAGAGGAGGACATTGCAGCTGAGGGGACCTAGCTTAAGAACAACCGAGAGGGAGATCCAAGATGGCTGCCATGAGAGAACACTGTGTCTGAGGAGTAGGAGAGCAGAAACAACGCAGCAACCAGGAGACTGAACTCTGGGACCTAAAACACCAGCATTGTGAGTGCCAGGTGAGCGGAACTCCTACGGTGAGAAAATCAAGTGGGGAAACCCTAGGGACACCCAGTTATTACCTGGAGAAATTTCCCTGTGAC
>CM053764.1:32571487-32640928 GCA_028658305.1 Pachyuromys duprasi
TGGAATGTCCCAAGCACGTAGCTAGGCTCCAAAAATCCACCAATGAAAAACTGTCCTGTTACTACTTTCAAAGTTTGCCTATGTCTAAATGTATAAAAACCCAAAGCTTTTGTTCCTCGGGGTCTCCTCTCCTTAAGGTGCAGGGCAGGTTGGTTTTAATAAACCTCTTGCTATTTGCATCAATCCTAATCAACCGTGTCTCACTTGAGGATCTTCCAGGTAAAGAAGGACTCCCCGGAGTCTTACACAGCCAGTCCTGATGAGACCTGATAAGCTAGGATGGAAGGGGAGGAGGACCTCTCCTATCAGTAGACTTAGAGAAGGCCAGGAAGGAAATAAGGGAGGGAGGGTGGGATTGGGATGGAATTAAGGAGGAGGCTACAGCTGGGATACAAATTAAATAAATTGTAATTAATTTAAAAAATAAAAATTTAATAATAATAATATTAAAAACAAATAGAGGATACCAAAAAACTTGAGTTCTGGATAAAACATAAAATTATTTAGATTATAAAATAGAGTAAATTATGCCATTTGTGTATATAAACAACTGACCTATGTTATTACAATATTATATAGTTCTAATTAATATCATAGTAAAATAAATTATTATATAAAAAGTAGTGGTTTTACTTTTCAAGCCTGAAAACATGAGTGTACTTTTTCAATTGAAAACATAGAATATAATAAGAATGACATTCCCGAATTTTATTATGTGAAATATAACATATAAGAAACTGAAAGATATTTTTGTTCACAGAATTTATTTTCTCAGGAGAGAAGAAAATTAGAGAAAAGAAAATTCTTGAAGAGTATGCTCCTATGAAAATTATCTGGCAGAAAATGCTAAAATAACATACAGAATGACTAATAATCTCACTTTATTGACTTCTCTTTATCCATATTTTGTAAAATCTTTTTCATTGCTTTGTTAGATTCTGTCAGACTAGGTGCCCACTCATACAAGATTATGATCATTTCAGATTTTCTTAATGAGACATTTAGTTCCACATAATTTTTAAATTCATTATGAAAAGACAGTGTCTTATTTTTTATATACTAAGCAATAAGTTCATGGTTTTAAATAAATACTTGATATTTAAAATATATTTGATATATGTTTATATTTTAAATATATTAAAACCATATAAGAATATAGATTTAGAATATAAGAGGCTTATTGACTAACAGATTTTATATTAATATATTCTCATTCTCATATTTCTCAAAATGGTAATGTTCCATGTATCTAAGCTATATGACCTGATGTCAAACAAATGTCTATTCCTGTGCATTTAATCAGCTTACTTTGAAAACTTATCTGAAGCAAACACTGCCTGAAGGATTTCAGAGATAAGTCACTGAAATTGTCCACAGGTATGATGAAATATGCACTGACATTATTGTCACTTTTATTGGAGTACATATATGGAATAGAGAAATATATGACAACTTTCTTAAGACATACAGTGTCAGATAAAGACCAATAGTCTCAACCACTACAGCGCACATTATTCTGGAACAAAACTAACACATGACTTCTTATGACACTACATGAGACCAATTTGCTTTTTTGTAGAACTAAATATATGTTAGATAAAGAGCGGTGCTTGTGTTGGGGCACATTTGTTCACAGTCTACCTCATCTGTGATTATTGTGAGACCTAGTTTTGGATTAGTTATTATAATAAATCTCTACAGACAAATATGCAGCTATTTTACAGCTATAATGAGAAGGAAAAAGATTAAAAACAGCAAATATGCATAAGATCAGTATCTTAATATCACTGACCAAAAGGATGCTATTTTTTTCTCTCACTCTTCATTCTTCTGTAACATTGCTTTCTGTGCCATGCACCTGTCTCACAAGCTTGCACAACTTCAGGCTCATCATTTCTATGCTTTGTACTAGGTTGCAGGGAATACAGGCACATTTTAAGAGAGCAGACCTTTGGCTGCTGAGCTACAAAATAGTATTATCAGTCATAGTCTACAACCACATGAAGTAAAAAGTTTCCTGGAGGAAGTTATACTTTGGATAAACTAATCCACCATAAAATTCCTTCAATTCCAAACTTGCCTACTCTGAGCAGTTTAAGGATTGTGAGAAGACAAGTGTAAAATTTGCTATTTATTTTATCTCATTTTATTTATTTTTATTTTTATTTATTTTATATTGCCCTTGAAGGTCGAAAGAGAAAATAAATAAAAGAGTCCATTTGCCACTCCATGCCCTTCCCTATTGTGTAGAATAACAGTGAAGACTCCATGTTATTAAGGTAACAGCACAAATATATTATTTCTATTCCAATTATTTTGTCAATATTACATCAATACACACATCAGTAGAATTGGAATGCACATTCAGGCTAGAAAAAAAATATCTAGCACAATGTCCAAATTCTGAATAATGGTATGAAGCGTTGTGAATAGTAACTGAATTGAAAGAGTAAGAAATCATGGAAGAGGCTGCATTATGGTGCCCAAGTTGTAGGTGATACAGTAGCACAGATATGAACTGATTATCTCAATCCCATCTTCTAGTCACATTGACCCAACAGTGGAGAAAAAATTTCCACAAATGGAAAAGAATATTGTGAAATAAACGAGGCAGGCTGTCTCCAAGCATAAGTAGCATGCCAGGTAAGAATAGAAAGCATGTCTTAAAGAAAACAGATATGTAACAGTGTTCAGGAAAGGAATTTAAAAAGATTCAATGTTTCAAAGATTTCAAATAAATGTAGCTTTCTGGAGCTGAAATTTGACATCATTTCACACCTATTCTCAATGGAAGCAGTCATTGTTAGATTGAATTATATGGAAAATTGTGTTCGCAAACGATTGTGATTGGTATTTTCTAATTTATTACATTTATACATTTCTTCTGTATAATATCAAATAGTTATTGTGTGCTCTATCAAGACATATTCAATTTTACCTGTTGTTAACATTATAATTAAGCAGCAGGGATAAAAACACTTAAATCTTTAACATCTAATGTGTTATCAATAATTGATTTAATTTACAGTAGAGTAAATATTCTCTAATTATTCTCATACATTTCTTGTTCTTCTCAAACACATTTAGAGAAGATTAAAATATCAGTTAGAGAAAGTGTTCAGTTGAACACAAGAAATGTATTTTCAAATACATTTCTTTTCAAAATCTTCCTCAATGGAATAATTTGTTCTCTAAACAGAAATATTGCATTTTAGATTTGTATTCATATATACCATTGATATTATCATCTTAAATGCTCTAACAAGTAAATCAGGAACACTGTAGAAAATATTGATTTATGAAATTAGTATTTAAATCAATATAAAGACACCTTACATTTATAGAAATAAAAATGAAATAATTGTGAATAATAAATATCTGCAAACTTGTAGTAATCCTTATCAGTGTTCCAATAAACATTATTGTAGTAATGCAGAGGCCAAACAGCCCATACTGAGAGAATTTTAGGGTGCCACAGGAAGCAAAGGAAATCTTGAAATATATTTAAGGATATAAAATCTCTACATGTTCATGATTTTAAACTCAATATACGGCTATAGTAATAAAAATCTGTATTACTGGCCTGAAGATAGACGTAGGTACCAGTTGAATAGCACTGAAAACAGAAAATATTATAAATTGAAGCCCACTAAATTTTCAACAAAGTTCAAATTTTATGTAATAAAGAAATATTAGTCTCATAATCAAAGGTTGCTAGAAATCCTGTATCTCCACTGAAGTATGTAGTGGAAGTTTTGGTTTCTTCAAAAAACTCAGTTATGTTACCTAAATATGATTTTGTGTTACTCCAAAGTATGGGATATGGGGACAGCCTTAGTTTGTTCACCGCTGATAATTGCCTCATGTGGCACCTAGAGGGACATGGTTTTTGCTAGATGAAGTTAGTTTAATTCTGAGGATTACAGGAATACATATGAGAGCACAGAAAGAGAAGGTCAGTGGATTGAAGGAGACAGACAGAGAGAATACTTAGAAAATGCTTCAAAGAAAGAACAGTGCGTGCTGCATTTGCTGGTTTGATGGTTACCTGGACTTCTAGATATCCTTTGAGACTGATATTGTCCCCAGAAGAACCCGGAGAACCCCATCCTGCCAGAAGAACTAAAAAGACCTATGTCCACTTTTTCTTCTAACTTTCTTCATCTCCTGTCTAGGGTTGGGGCCGGGGAGGGTTGAAGGGAAGTAGAGGCTTAAGGAACCCAACATAAAGTAAAGTAAAAAAGGCACCTACAGAGGTCAGTGAGAGGAACAATTTAACTTTACAGGTCTCTGCATAAGACTTTTATACCCCATGTTAAACTAAGTTCTCTTAGTACTTTTTCAGTACTAAGAGAAGGATGCAGACAGAGGAAGCAGATGAATTGGGACAAGACCCACCCTGATGTAAAAAATAAATAAATAAATAAGTAAATAAATAAATAAAGAAAGAAAGAAATTTTAACTAGGCTGGCAGTGCCCAAGGTCTTCTTCCTGTTACAAAAGATTGTTCCCAAGGTCTCTTCTCTATTGGAAAGAAGGTTCCAAACCAGCAGTACAAGATAAGGTTGCCTGGCAACCGGTCCAGAAGGTCACAACTCCCTCACCCATATAGCTCTTTACTTCAGTTTTTGGAGAAGTCACAGGATATGATGGTCATCCCCCTCCCCAACTAAAACCGAATCTGCACTCATAAGACATCCCAGGTGTAATTTAAAG
This sequence comes from Pachyuromys duprasi, assembly GCA_028658305.1. Classification (NCBI taxonomy): domain Eukaryota; kingdom Metazoa; phylum Chordata; class Mammalia; order Rodentia; family Muridae; genus Pachyuromys; species Pachyuromys duprasi. The sequence goes on from CM053764.1 coordinate 32,576,204, forward strand.
ATTAGATGTCCCTTAGACGCCTGGGGACTTGGGTGCCTGAAATAAACCAATCATTTTCAAAGTCAACCACCCCATGCCTTCTCATGCTTTTTCCTTTAAAAACCCAAGGCCTTCGCTCCCAAGCTGCTGTTCCTTGCTGACTTGCGAGGAGGCCCCATCACTCTATGGTCTCAATAAATCTCTTGCTTTTGCATCAATCCATTTCTGAGTTTCCCTCAGTTGCCTCTCTGGCAATTAGGCTCTCCCTGGGCCGAACATCCGAACGTCAGTCTGTGTGTTATACCTTATACAATATGGATTTGAAACTAAGATATAAAATATCAAATTCTAGAATTCTAAAATGACATTTAGGGTAATATTTATTACATTGTAGTTAATCATAATTTTTAAGTTTAATAACAAAAACTTGAGTCAAAAAAGAAAGTATTCATATCCCTGCTGCTTAATTATAGTGCAAACAACAGGTAAAACTGAGTATGTCTTGAAATAGCACACAATAATTCCTTGATATTTTACAGAAGAAATGTGTAAATGTTATAAATGAAAAAGTACCAGCCACAGTTGTTTGCAAACTCAATTTTCCAAATAACTCAGTCTAACATCGACTGCTTGGTGTGAGACTAGGTAGGAAATTACGTCACATTTCAGCTCCAGAAAGCTACATTTATTTCAAATCTTTGAAGCATTGAATCTTTTTAAATTCCTTTCCTGAACACCATTACATATGTGTTTTCTTTAAGACTTCTACTTTTATACTTCAAGTAAATAAATACCCAGCACAATGAGCATGTCAGTTTGCAGTAAAAAGGTCTTCTTCCTTCCTTCCTTCCTTCCTTCCTTCCTTCCTTCCTTCCTTCCTTCCTTCCTTCCTTCCTTCCTTCCTTCCTTTCTTTCTTTCTTTCTTTCTTTCTTTCTTTCTTTCTTTCTTTCTTTCTTTCTTTCTTTCTTTCTTTCTTTCTTTCTTTCTCTCTTACATTCAGAGTCTCCGTGTATAGATTATGGCTTCCAATTTTATGGTTGTGAGGCTAGAATTTAATGGCTGAGCTATTTCTCCAGATCTCCAGTTTAGTGTAATTTTTTTCAGGTTAGATTTTTGTCTACTCTGTTTTGGTCTGTTGAGCAAGAATACGAAAACATTACTATCTCCATAGTCCATCAATCTGTGACTGTCTGAAGCACAACTTTCTTTGTTTTGTCCCTTTTTAAAATTAATTTATTTTTTATTGATTACAATTTATTCACTTTGTATCTGAACTATAGCCCCCTCCCTCAATCCCTCCCAATACCACCCTCCCACCCTACCACAGAGGGCCTCTGAAAGATTCTGCCCAGCAAGGTATCCAAATAGGTGCTGAGACTCATAGTCGAACTTTGGTCAGAGTGCAGGGAATATTATGAAAGAAGGGGGAGATCCTGGATGTGACAGGATCTCCACAAGGAGAGCAAGAGAACCAAAAAATCTGGACACACTGGTCTTTTCTGAGAGTGATACTCCTACAAATGGCCATGCATAGAGATAACCTAGAACCACTGCACAGATGTAGCCCATGGCAGCTCAGTGTCCAAGTGGTTTCCCTAAAATGGGAACAGGGACTGTCTCTGATATGAACTCAATGGCAGGCTCTTTGATCACCTGCCCCTGAGGGGGACGAATCCATACCAGGAGACAAGGGAAGATAATGCAACTAGTCCTGATGAGACCTGATATCCTAGGGTCAGAGGGAAGGGGAGGAAAACCTCCCCTATCAGTGGACTTGTGGAAGGGCATGGCAGTTTAGTGTTTAAATGGGATCCTAGCTTGTGTGAACAAGTTGATCACTTGATTATGTCTTTTTTTGGACTCTTTTTCTGACTAACTTTCATGTGATAATTTCTGTTTTATATCTTGTTGTTATATTTAAAAATATGAGTGAGTTAATGAATTGACAGATGAATGAATAAAAACCTTGTCTCTGGTAGAAAATTTAACACCTGAACTCTCATTTGTACCTGCTGAAAGAGGGAAACCAGTTTTCACAAAAGGAGTGACACAGGGAATATCAGCTATTCCAGGGCATGCCTTATGTTCATAGGTAGTATTTGACCAACATGCAATGCTTTCTACAGTTCTTTTTATAGTTCTGTGGGTTTTTTTTGGCGGGGGGGGGGATTGTTGTTGTGTCTGTTTTTGTGTTGCTTTATTTTGCTTTCTTGGTTAAGGGTTTATTTTGTTTATTTGGGAGTTTTTTGAGAAAGAAGTTAAATTTGATGAGTTAAGGAGAATAAAGGATCTGGAAGGACTTAGGAGAGGGGGAGAATTGACCTATCTACATATACATATGTATTTAAAATTGTTTAAAAATAAAAACAATAAAAAGAAAAAATATGGACAAATGCTAAGCATATTAAAATAATTAGAAGACATTTCAAATTAGAAAAACATTAACTTCAGGTAATATAGAAATAAAACATGATAAAGAAACAGAAAGAGGTAACACAATGCAAGCAAATATAATTCATTTGACAGTACAGATTTCTAAATGCAGTAGTCATTACATCACGTAATCAGGTCCTTGTGCATTTCAATTTTTTTTGTTACCTTTAATGATTGTTCAAAAACAAATAACAAGAAGGCTAAAAAAGCCTTAAATTTGCATTTTAAAGTTTTATTTGTTGCTATTATTATTATTATTATTTATTATAATTTTCAGACTACTTTCACATATGTTTTTAAATAAATACAGGCTATAAGACACATATATGTGTATATATGTGTTGATGTATCCATTTTAAATTCATTTTAATGGAAAGGAATAAATAAATGTAGCATTTTAAAAATTTCTGGTGATTAATTTCATGTGTCTACCTAGTAATTTGCAAAGTATACTGTACTCAGATTGAAGTCAAAGTTATTTTGGTATCCATTTGCCTTTTAAATTAGGGATAAAGGAAGAGTTCATGGTTAGAAGCATTTGGTGTTTTTCCAGAAGACCAGGCTTCCATTCCTAGTGTACTAATGACACTGTTTACACTTGTCCAAGATTTCTATTACCCATGATACTTGGATAAGAAAACTTTCTTGCTTCTCTTGTCAAAAATAATCTTCCTATATACACCTTTTTTTCTAGAACATTTTTTTCTGAGACATATTTTTTTCTGTTCTCTTGGTCTATATCTGGCTCTATAAACCATTTTTCCTATTTTAAGTAATTTATCTTCATGATTTATTTTAAAATCAGGGTTTGTGCTTTTCACAAATTGGAATTTTTTTTTCCAGAAGTGGTTTGCATCTTTGGGGGTATTTATAGTTCTATGAATTTAGAATAGTTTCATAATTAATTGAATAATCCCACTGCATATTACATTCAATGCTATAGATATATTTGGAAAGAAAAATGGACTATCAACATTACACTAAGTTTTTAGCATGAGTTTATACAATATATATTTTTGTATGAAAATTATAATACATTTCTCAAATGACTTAGAATTAATTAGTAGGTTTTATGTAAGCTTGTCTGCTATAATCATTGTGCATTACCAGGCTCTATTACCTCAAAAATATATTTATCTGAGGAAGGCAGATAAATATATTTATCTGTTGGCAATTGATGGCTGATATTAGAGAAAGAGACATTTCTTTTTATGGCTCTGCATCCAAAGGCTTCACATAATCTAGAAGATGATTCTACACTTACGTGTAGACGTTTCAACAACAACAACCAAAATGACATGAAGTTCAGAGAGAAAACTAGTGGAGAACGTAGAAGAATTGGAGAAGAGGATCTGGCAGAGACTGAAACACCAATTGAGTACCATGTATGGAGAGGACCCCCTGCTCAGCTGTGGCCAATTGGCAGCCCCGGCTCCATGTGGACCTACAAGTGAGGGGAGAAGGGGCTGCCTCTATCATGAACTCAGTTGATTCCTCTTTGATCACTTGCCCCTGGTGATGAGGCCTTGCCAGGCCATGGAGGCAAGAGGACCCAGGTAGTCCTGAGTCTTAACAAGCTATGGGCAGATGGCAATGGTGGAGAACTTCCCATTTCAGTGGACTAGGGGAAGAGGGTAGAGGGGGAGATGGAGGGAGGGTGGGGCTGGGGGTAGCTGAGTGAAGGGGTTTCAATTGGGATATATAATGAATAAATTGTGAAAAATAATAAAAATTAAAATCAGTAAACAGCAGCACCTGAAGAATCCTTTACCAGATAAATAATTAAATTACTATGTTCTCCTGGTGGAAGAAATCCTTTAGGATAAGTGTATCTCACATTATGTATGTAGACTACTTTAAATTGCATGTGTCCACGGATGTATAGCTCATTGATTCTAGGGTTAAAAACAGCATTGCTCTAGGGAGCAGCTGCATTGATTGTGCTGTGCTGCCCAAGATAGTGCTGTGAAGTCCCATCAGCAAAGAGGATAGACCAATGTGACAGCAAATTAATAACTTATCACTACCTAAACATGCACCATAATTACTAAAAGCCAATGAACTCAGTTTCAATCACATGTTGATGAAAAGACTGAAGAGGATGCCCTGCCCAGTTTCATGCACTTCTCAAGGATTGTCATGCATTGCTTTGCCACAGAGGTTGAGAGACTTTCATTACAGCAAACATGGAAATCCTCTGAATTACTTTCATGCAAAGCATTTTAATTTGGGGAAAGATTGAGGGGGCAAACCCTACATAAATTGCTGTGAAATGTATGGCATTCTGTTTTAAAACATTATTCAGTCTCTGCATCAAACACTTTGCTTACTTAAAGATAATTAGTTTAATAATATGTTGGAGTACGGTGAGAATAGATTATTATATATATCAAAATTATGTGAATTTATGGAAAAATTAATGACACCTTTGTAATGTTTCAATTGAAGGATTGATATAGTTCTAAATCTTAGTAAAACTTAAAGCAATTTTCCCCCAGAGAGCACGGTACTGAAGCAGACATGAGTGTGTCATCAAATTTGTTTTGTAGGGTGAGGCAAGATAGTCATTTAAATATTTTCATGGTCTCTACTAAGTACCCAGATTTACCCATGTACTGTGCATTCATATCCTCTTCAAAGAATGGAGAATCAGTTTCCTCAGACAGAGGCAACGTTGTTTAGTTCTCTATCCTTTTCTGAGAGTACTTTACACTCAGAAATATGTCTTGCCAATGCACCTAACTCATCCTCACTCAGACATTACCTACAAATTGGTTACTATGGAAATAATGTAAATAGTTGCCTTTTCTTCAGTCTGATCCAGTCTCTACCACACCTAGGCATATATCCAAAATATGCTCAAGTAAACAACAAGGGCATTTGTTTAACCATGTTTGTAGTAGCTTTATTAGTAATAGCCAGGACCTGGAAACAACCTAGATGTCCCTCAACAGAAGAATGGACACAGAAATTGTGGTACATTGACACAATGGAATACTACTCAGCAATTAAAAACAAGGAAATCATGAAATTTGCAGGCAAATGGTGGAATCTAGAAAAGATCATCCTGAGTGAAGTATCCCAGGATACCAAAGCTCTCTTTATGAATACATTTTTCCAACTTTACCACAGCTCAGCACCTCTACAAATCTCTTTTCTTCACTCATTGTGGTTTTCAAAGTTTATTGCAACCACATTGCAAAGTCACCCATATTATCCAATGCCAGCATGCTTAATTTGGTTTTCTATCACAGTCAAGTCTTTCTTTCTTTTTTATTCCTTTTTTCTTTTTTTTCTTTTTTCATATTAGTCACAGCTTATTCATTTTGTATCCCTGATGTATCCCCGTTCCTCATTCCCTCCCACAGTCAAATCTTTTAAGGAAATTAAACTGTTGAAACTGAATCCAAAAGAAACACATTAATGAAGGCATTTGTGTAATAGGTTAAAACCACAAAATAATGCTGTTTGATAGCAAATGTGGTAAGCTAAGTTAATGTCAAAGTACTTAGGACTAAATAAACTGACCAACTGAAATATTAACAACAAACAACAACTCTGATAGTCTCTCAAGCACTCAATGAAATTTGAATCCAAAAGAGGCTTAAGTACACAATAAGGACATTTGCTCAACCATGTTTGTAGTAGCTTTATTTGTAATAGCCAGAAGCTGGAAACAACCCAGATGCCCCTCAACTGAGGAATGGATACAGAAATTGTGGTACATCTACACAATGGAATATTACTCAGCAATAATAAACAGGGATATCATGAAATTTGCAGGTAAATGGTGGGAACTGGAAAGGATCATCCTTAGTGAGCTATCCCAGAAGCAGAAAACACACAAGGCATATACTCACTCATATAAACATATAATATAGGATGAACCTACTAAAATCTGTACACCTAAAGAAACTAATCAAGAGGGAGGACTCTTGCTAAAATGCCCAATCCCTATCCAGAAGGACAAAGGGAATGGACATCAGAAGAAGGAGAGGATAGGGAACGGGTCAGGAGCCTGCCATCATGAAGGGCCTCAGAAGGGCTCTGCCCTGCAGACTATCAAAACAGATGCTGAGATTTATGGCCAACACTTGGGTAGAGTGCAGGGAATCTAATGAGGGGAGTGGGAAATAGTGAGATCTGGACAGGACAGGAACTCCACAAGGAGAGCAACAGAACCAAGTGGTCTGAGCACAGGGGTCTTTCCTGAGACTGATGGTGCAACCAGGTACCATACATGGAGGTAGCCTAGGACAGGTGTGGCCCATAGCAGTTCAGGGTCCATGTGGGTTCCATAGTTATGGGAACAGGGACTGTCTCTGATATGAATTGATTGACCTGCTTTTTTATCACCTCCCCTGGAGGGGGGAAATAGCCTTGCCAGGCTACAGAGGAAGACAATATAGCCACTCCTGATAAGACCTGATGGACTGGAATCAGAGGGAAGGAAAGGAGGACCTCCCCTATCGGTGAGGGGGAAGGAAGGGAGGGATTGGGACGGGAAGAGGGAGGGAACTACAGGAATATATAAGGTGAATAAAGTGTAATTAATAAAGGATTTAATACAAAAAAGAAATTTGAACTAAATTCTTCAGGCATATGCAGTCTGTTGAAAGCATGTGTCCAATTTCGTCAATTTCAGATTTTAATATCTACAACTGTGCTGTTTAACTCCTGCATAACACACCTCTCTTTGCTTTACAAATGTTGTTTTTCCAGCAACAAAAGATTACTCCCAACTTTTTAATCAAGGCCCAAAGATTTGAACTTCATGGTTGTATGGGATATATTGTGTTATTGAGTTATGTCCCAAACACTGGTGTATGTGTATGTGTAATTATATTTAATTAAAATAGATTTCTTATTTTTTTGTTATATGAAAAGAAATTTAATCTCAATAATTCAATAAAATAACTGCATCAACAAATGAATGATGGAAGAGGTAGTTTGATAAAGTTAGGTGTCAAAGGAGAGATTAATTCTCAGGAAAGCTTTATGATAAAAGTTACTTTATGAGAAATAAAAAGACAGGAATTTCTGGTTACTTATTGATCTATTTTATCCTGACTGGGATTTTAATTTTTTAAAATTATTATTATATCCCTGATGCACAGTTTTGAAAATATGTTTAGCTTTGTTTTCCCTTTTTGAGAACTCTCTATTTAGTTTCCAAGTTGGCCATTTGTTTTTGTAACTTATTTTGTTTTTCTTGATTTCTTTTAGAGTTATTATATATTCTGGATGTTAATCCCCTGCCAGGAATATAAATAGAAAAGATTTGCTCCTGTTCTATGTGCTTCCCCTTAACCCAGCTGATGATTTAACTGTGATGAAGCATTTTAGTTTTTTGAAGACCTACTTGTCAATTGGTCTTAACTACTGGGCGAATGGAATCCAATTAAAGAAGTCTTCACCTACACCTATAATATGCCGTACACTGCCAGTGTGTGTGTTTGCTTTACTGTTTCAGCATTTCCAATTTCATGCTTATATCTCTAATCCACTTGGAATTAGAATTTGTGCAAAGGGAAACTTACGGAACTAATGCGGACATCTGATTTTCCCATTACCATTTCTCCAACATATTACTTTTGGCATCTATATCAAATAATGAGTGACTGAATTTATCTGTACTTATATTTGGGTCCATGATTTTGTATTCTTGGTATAAGTTACTGTTTTGTGCCAATACCATATTTTTATGATTATTTATCCATATGCTTTAGAAGGCCCTTCTTGCCACAGATATTGATCATGGAGCCATCATATTTGTCCTGATAAAAAATAATTTTGAGGTTTGGCAATTTGCTGAGGACAAGTTAAATGCAAGAAGATAAGTAGTCTGAATTAGGTCCCTTTAATAAAATGACAGCATCACTATGTTAATGAGAATATATACTAGGGAGAGTGTTGATGATAGAAATGTGAAAACTATATCCTCATTGTTGATGAAGTTGGCTGCTTCAAGTTGGCCACAAATATCAGTGAAAATATGTAATTACAGAGAGATATTAGTTAACTTTCTGGGTCCAAATTTGCCATAATGTAAAAATTCTTAATTATTTGGGTACTGAAGGCAAGGACTTTTATCTACAGACATAAAATGATCTAATCTCATCCTAGTTCTTCTGCCATGGATTCTTTCCCAAATTTGCCTCTCCATCTCTAAAAGAATTACTCTTCCGTAAGTGTTCAAGCGCTAGAACGCATATCATGGGTAGAGGTTTTAAGCTCTTCTGGGTCATAAAAAAGAAATTAACAGGTTTGGGTTTTTGAAATGCAGATGAACATAAACTGAAACTATCATTTTATCTTGCAATGTGGTATACTTACACAATGAAATATTATTCAGCTGCTATGAAAAACAAAATAGTAAATATCCAGGTAAATAGATATCAAACTAGAAACGTTTATTCTGAATGATGTAAGCCAGACCCCAAAAGAAAAAAAGTGCATGCTATCTCTTTCATTCAGATGTTAGTTTGATGATGTAGATCAGTGGTTCTCAACCTGTGTGCCATGACCCCTTTAGGGTAGAATGATCCTTTCACATGGGTTCCATATTAGATATCCTGCATATCAAAATTTATGTTACAATTCATAATAGTAGCAAAATTACAGTTATGAAGTAGCAATAAGCAGTTTTTATGTTTGGGAGGGTCTCCAGAATATGAAGGACTGAATGAAAGGGCTACAGCCTTAGAAAGATTTGAACCACTCTTTTAAATTATACATGTTTCAATAATAACAACCATAGATGCCAGATTGCTACTAAGGTACCAGAGAGGAGTGGAATATTTTAAGGAATGGGAAATATACTATAGAGTTTTAAAAAAGATTAGAGCAATAAATTGGTAATAACATTCAATAAGGGGCAGGGGAGGGCAGGGTAAATGAAGAGTTATAGGCAGAAAAAACTAACACTAAAAACCTTTGGAAAAGCTTTGTGGACATCTACCACTGTAAAAGTCTTGCTAAAATATGTAAAAATACACAAAAATTTAATTGTATTCACCATAGTATGATAGAGACAATGTTCCAACTAGGCATATCACAAAGCAAAACCTACAGTCACCGAAATGGACAAGTGTCTTATAGACACCACCATCCCCAACATCACAGTGTATTATGAAGGCTCTTTGTAAACTTGAAAGATGCTACTGCTAAATACATGTGTCATCAACTATAAAGAAATCAGCCTGGTACCCAAGTAGAAGCATCACCCCTACTGAATAGTGATAATGGTCTGGAAAGTACTCTGCACACTACTGTAGAAGAAAATTTATCACTACTTTCATCCAGAGACAAATCCTATGACCTACAACAGAGATTTGTTATAAGATGTACTGCTTTGAAGGTGGAACATATGAAAAAGCCATATTTTTTAGTGAACTTAAGTCCCACACTTAGTGAGATGTAACCCAATACTGAAAACTGCTAAAGTGGACAAGATCCTAAGACTAGATACATAATAGGTTTAGGGTAAAACCTACTATGATTATTGTGCTAAGGGAACATAGCAATGAAATGACACATGGTAGTATATTGATATACCAATCCTTTACAGCATCAAGTAACCCTTATAACAGAAGGTTATTTTTGCATAAGATGGCAAATATACAAAACCAGACTGATATTTTATGCAGTGAGTGACAGACTTTGGAACATTCAGTCATAAATGTGATATTTTTACAAACCTATTCCCTCAGGGATTTATATGAAAATGGAGGCCAAAGATTGTGTCAGGTTGTGAATGACTCCAAGGAAACGTTTTTTCATAGAGAAAAGGCTGACGCACATATCAGCTCATACTGACTATGACAGCCTGCACAAGGCCCACATAAATTCAGACCAGAGAAAATATCAGCATGGAGAAAGGGAAATAGACATATAATCCCACACCTAAATAAGAAGCTATTTAAAAATGATACTTCCTGGGAAAAAAGAAAACCACTTTGCTTGAATATCAACCATATACCAAGGCAGGCCACATACCTAGCAATATTGGGAAACACAAAGTCTTTCCATGTTTTTGGTTTTCCTGTGTGTGTGTGTGTGTGTGTGCATGTGTCTGAATGCTTGTACACTATTTTTTGTTTGTAATGTTGTTTTATCTCTTGCTGAGTCTGTCTTGAATTTTATATTTGGATTTTCATTTTTTTTCAAAAAATATAACAGTTTTTGTTTTTTCTTTTCTTAAAGATATAACATTTTGGACATTTTAAAAATTTTTCTGAGAATTTGCTACATGTTCTTATGTTCACTCAAAGTTAAAATGATTAATTGGAAATGATTTTAGGACAATTTGTATAATAGAAGAGTTGATAAATGATTTGTAAGCTTTCCTATGTCTGATACATATCTGGATCATAATAATACATAACTGAGATAATATGTTAGAAATATTGTATACAATTAAATCTATTGAACACATGTCAATCAGACATTCTTTTCTTTAAAATTTATAAATTCAGGATGTGAAATTTTTCTCTAATGAAGTAAAAATAACATTTTTTGTGTGTTAAAGTATAGGGTTTTAATAAAATATTATGAAGTTAAAAAAAGTACATTCCTGTTCTTGAGCATTCAATATTTTGCATTCTAGTCTTTTTTTTTTTTTTTTTGCTTTTTTATTCATGTTTATTTGGGAAATGTCTAAGCAGTGAGTTCATGCCAGATTCTATAAGGTTTTATATGCTTACAGTCTACCTTTTATGAGAATGGCAGATTAGAATCTTAGCACTTATTTTTTTATTTTATTTTTATTATTACTAACATTTTATTAACTTTGTATCGCAGGTGAAACCTGCTCCCTCGTTCTGTTTCTCCAACCAAAGACCATGTATGGATATAATCTAGAACCTGTTCACCTGTAGCCCATGGTAGCTCAGTATCCAACTGGGTACCTTAGTAAGGGGAACAAGGACTATTTCTGACATAAACTCAATGGCGGGCTCTTTGACCTCCCCACCCTGCAAGGGAGGAGCAGCCCTCCTAGGTCACAGAGAAGGACTTTGCAGCCAGTCCTGAAGATACCTGATAAACCAGGGTCAGATCATCCCTTATCAGTGGACTTGGGAAAGGGCAGGGGGAGATGAGGGAGGAAAGGTGGGATTAGATATTCATTTTTACTGTTTGTTTTTTAAAGCTACAAAGAAAATGAATTTGGAAGCTTATAATATATGGAGGATCTTGAAGCTGTTGGAAAAGAAGAAAGCATATGAACAGATTATATTGTATGAAAAATGTCTTTAATGAATTTGTAGTACAATATGTGATATACTATGTATGGGCCTAAATATGTAAGGATTGTCCTTGCAACATGAATTATATATTTATGTCTTTTATAATGTTATCATGACCATGCAGATGGAAAGACTACAATAACAAAAACAATGAAACATAGTACATGTACCTCATTTGATAAAATAATGATATGGTATAGCAAGTAGAATAAATATGTTAAGAAGGTTTTCTGCCTATATGTTCATGTTTATTTGTTTTTCAGTAGATAGGAAGTGAGAATGAAATGCACAGTGAACAACTTTGCTATGTATTTAGTATATAAATTGCAGCTACATGGAAATATATAAATATGATGTAAAGAGAATGATCTATAAAATGATATTGTAGAGATGTAAGTTTAATGATTTTAGAAATTGAGGTTGATATTGGAAAGTCATGTTAATTATTTTATGTATATAGAGATAATTACATAGAAATCTTATTTATGAGAAAATCACATATCCTTATGTTACTCAAAATTATTTTTATTAGTCCTCAGCAAAATAAATGTTATATATAATACTTGAAACAATTAAAACATGTAAAAGTATTTAATTTTAAATTATAGAACATGCAATATATTTTTGGTGGTATGTAAGTAGAAACCTGAACCATATCTAACTTGCAATAGAGTAAGCAAACTAAACAAATTATTATGATATACCCAATATCATTTAGCGAGACAATGATGCTATTAGATGGAAAAATTCATTTAACAAGTTGGGTTTCTTTTTTCCATACAAAATGATAATTCACTGTCTTGATTAAAGTGATTTTGAGGTCTCTGAATTTCCAAGCAAATTCAGTAAGTTCATATAAAAAGTATACTTGTTAACACTATGCAAATTGGGAGCATGTGAAAATAATAATTTGAACTTATTATTCAGCTTATAATATTTAAAGGCCACACAGTAATGAATAGGAAATTACACATATTGAAATATACTGCCTAACTTTTGGTTCTATCTTTAGAAAAATGATAATTGTTAAGGTTATCAATGATGCTTTCTAAATTAAAGAAAACTGTATAATATGAACCAATTTCTAATGTAAAATGTCAATGAGATTCCATTAAAGTCTTATTCTGACTTCTGAATTTAAATTGCTAACCTGCTGTACTGTTTTCATACATTGCACCAAGTGTGAGCTTAGATAGAATAATAATAGTTTTGTAATTCAGAAAGGCTGAGAAACTTGATTCTCTTTAACTCTATTGTTCACTTGGTAGACATTCTTAGTTTACTGAATTTTCTTTCAGAAATCATGACTTTTATATTACATTGTGCTTCTTGAAAGAATTATAGCATACAGTTGGATAGAAGTTCTTTAAGTAGAGATTGAGTAAAGAAATAGTCTCATCTGACTTGGCAAAGTATAGCATTCTCAATTTTTATTCCCATCCTGTTTCTTCAAAACCTCCTTAAATTTTATTTTTGACACATAATATACAGGAAAATATTGGACAATTATTTCAAGTCATGATGAATTGGTTGAACTTAGATATAGGCTATTATTCAGCATTCATCTTTAAAGTACTTAAAGATCATAATGGAAAATAGTTCCCTTAACTTATATTACATATTAAGGGGTTTAGTTTTTATCTAAAAGAAGGAGGAACAATATGAAAATCCTTGCATTGTACGAAATAAAGCATAATTACAAGTGTATCTTTTGAAGAATAAGTCAAACTCTAGTAAAGGAACTTTTTTGTAAGTGTGGAGAGAATAATAGACATTAAAGAATGATAGAATGAAAAGAAATTTGAGAGTTCCATTCCTCTGGCTATAGATATTATGGATAGGTATTAAATTTAAGTAAATTGTCTCTTTTTATTTTATGTGGTGCCAGCGTTGTACTTTTACTAGACTATAGGATTCTTTTCACAGGGACAATACTGTTTTTATACGTGCTTTTGCAACAAGATGAAACCTGGCAAAGATTCAATGTCTGTAAAATGCTTATAATGTGAAGATATATGGAATAATAAAAATAAATTTAAATTTTTGAAACTGAATGAATGCACAGGGGAAGTCCATAAATGATTATATACACTAAAGGGTAGAGCAATAAGTGTCCATTTGAAATTAAATGATACATATCCACACCCTGATTATATTTTGCACATCTGATCTCTTTCATGTTTCATGATATTTTCATAATCTGAAAAATTTGAAATCCACTTACCACAGCAAATGACAAACACATACATATGTCTGCAATGTATTGTTTCTTGTAGTTTTCTTCGGCTTTAACTACAACAGTCTTTTCATCTTCTAATGGATATGTTTACTGATCCTTGGGAAGAGGGGTTGTGATATAGAAATCTCAATCAAGATGATCATTCTTTAGATTTTTATTCTCTGTAGTTTGACCATTTGGGGGTCTCTATGTTTATTTTCATCTAATGCAAAAAGAAGCCTCACTGATGAGCATTTACCAATGATCTAATCGATGTGTATAACAATAAGTCATTAGGAGTCAGTTTAATATAATACCTACTTAGCATTCTAATAGTAATAAAATCTCTGTAAGGACTATGACCTGGTAGAGGTTCTTGGCTGTGATGATTGTGGCAGGGATGTGTTTTAATTTGTGAATCAAACTGTAAGCCAAATCAGAAAGTATTAGTTATATTTGACAAGTGAACTATTAATAAATGAAATAGCATTGTAATATTAGTAAAACTTTAGTCTATATTTATAATATGAACAAAAGTCATATCATTTTTTCTTTATGTAATCTGTTAAATGTTTCATCACAAAAGAGCTTCTCAAAGTGTAGAGATTTGAACATAGTCAATTGTCCTCATTTAGGTCAATTTTAGACAAATATAAGTGGATTAATAAAGTTTTTCCAAATTTTGAAAGCATACCTATATTTCTAGATTATATCATACATTTTCTTAGAAGTATGAATTATTTTGTAATCAATCTTTGTCTTAGTTTTTTATCAGCTCCATTAAAGTTTCCTGAGTTTCTGTGGAGATAATTTCATAAAAATATATTAATTTAAACCTTATGTAAATATTTCATTTGTAACAAGATGAGATGAACAATTTTGTTCTCTGAAAATACACTACATTTTGTGAGCTGCCTGGCAGTGTTTTTGCAAGAACATCATACACTATTAGATAGAGAAACAAAAATGTGAAGAGTATCAAACATCAAGGATCCTGTATATCTGTCTGGACTATTATGCCCCATTTCCTCTCCAGTGTATGCACATCATCATTAGTAACACAATTATGTGTATTTTTAAAATGCAAAAAGTTTTTCCTGTATTGAGAAATTGCAGCAGCAGCATTAGCTACAGATTATATAAAAATGGAATGTGAATAAGTAAAGTATATTAACACTAAGCACTACAAAAATCAGATAGTTTACATTTACTGATGCAATGCAGACAAAAATATGTTCAATATTTTCTTTCTGTTTTATTAGTGTACAGATGATCTAGCTCAAATTGATAGTGTATGATCAGTTAGTTTATGAATCATGATTTCTTTGATACCTCTTAATATCAATATATCTATGAACACTTGAAATGGTAGTAATATGAAGGAAATAGCAAAATTTTTTTCGTTACCAAAATACAAGAATGAGAGTACTTATCATGATTCAGTAAATAAGTAAGTGAATAATGTTTCTTAGGTTAAGGAAGTAAACTGGGATATAATTACATCATCCCAGTACTCTGGAGAATGAGATTAAGGCCATTTCAGTCAATTTATATAAGGAGAATAATAATGTATCATCATCACTAATGCTAATTGTAATGGCATAGTGAATAGACAACATGAATTTTTATTTAATATCCTATATATCCAGAAGAAAAATACTCACAGAATAATATATACTAAGCTTACACATGTTATGAAGCCAACTCACAGACTAGATGTAAGGAACTTTAGATTATCAAGGTTTTCCCTAAACTGACAGTTTTAAAATCACATTCCAAACATTGTGCTCTGGTTTAAATTTTAATTTTAGTCTTTTTATTGTTTTGTTCATTTATTTGTTTGGTTTTGTTTTTGTTTGTTTGTTGCTGTTTTAATTAATTAATTAATTATTAATTAATGTTACATCCAAACACAGTTTCCTCTTCCTCCTCCCAATCCTTCCCTCTCCCCTGACACTCCCACCCTTTCTTTTCAGAAAAGGCTCAGAAAATTTGGAGGACTCCCATGGATATTAACCTACCTTATCATATCAACATGTACTAGGACTAAGTGCATCTTCTCCTATTGTGACTAGGAAAGGCATCCCAGTTAGGAAAAAGAGATCCAAAGGTGGGCAAAACTCAGATAGAGCTCTTTCTCTACTGTTATGAGTCCTGCAAGAATATGAAGTTAAACCACTGTTACATATGGGCAGAGGTCTAGAAAAGTCCCAAGGATGCTCTCTGGTTGTTCAGTTTCTGTGGGCCCTTATGAGCCCAGGTTAGTTGATTCTGTAACTTTTCCTGTGGTGTTTTTGATTGCTCTGGCTTCTTCAATCCTTCATGCCTGTCTACCATACAATTCCTAAAGCTCCTAATAATATTTCGCTGTGGGTCTCTGCACCGTTTTTTTATCAGTTTCTGAGTGAGCCTCTAAGATTGCAGTTATGCTAGGCACCTCTCTGGAAGTATAGCAAAACATTCTTAAGTGACCTTGACTTAGCTAAGGTCACCTTCATAGATTCCTGGGAATTTCCATTTTCCAATGTTTCTAGCTACATCTCCACTGATTCTAGTTCTCCACGCCCTCCTTTTCTATCCTGCCCTCAACTTGATCCCATCTGCTCCTCTCTCCACAGCTCCCAAACCTGGTTCCTTTCTCCATTCCACCCATCTTTTTTCTATTTCCCCTTCATAATGAGATTCATGCATTCTCCCTTGGCCCATCCTTGTTACTAGCTTCATTGGGTTTGAGGATTGTAGAATGATTATCCTATACTTTATTGTAACTGGACTTTCTTTGGATCACCGACAGATGTAATGAAGACATAGAGACTATTATTATTTATTATAAGCTTGTAGCTCAGGCTAACTCCCAAATACCTCATATAACCTAATTAACCATGTTTTTAGCAATTCACATTTGCCACATTGCTTGTTACCTCCTCTCAGTCCTAGTATCTCTGACTTCCTCTCTGTCTGACTGACACATCCACTGCACCTCACAATTTTTCTCACAGTTCCAATCTGCCCAGAAGTTCTGCAATTTTCATCCTGCCTAAATATAGGCAATCAGCCCTTTACTAAAACAATTAGAAGGTATGGAGAAGAATGCTCACAAAATACACAGGCAGGTGACGGTCCAATAAAAATAACTATACTGAAGTGCAGCCTGTACCCAATTCTCTGCAGGCACAGAAATCAACATTTCAATAATACAAACTTTACACAGTACACAAAAGAATTATCCCAATGAATCCCCTTCTTAGTCCAATAAAAGGTTCTTTCTCTAATACCAATAAACAACATACAATTAGAACAATTATAAAAACTATCATGTAAGAACTACATTTATAATGTTCAGAAATTACAGAGACTGCTGGCTACCTAAACAGTTACACAAGATTCTTCTGAAATGTTGCAGCACCCATTTTCTGCCTACAGGAACAGAATATCTGACAGACATACTTGTGAAGCAAGAATTATGAAGAACTTGCCTACATTGTCTTGCAAGTTTGGCTGTCAACTTCCAAGTGTCCTGCTTGTCCACAATTTAGACACAATGCTGTCAGCAGTTGAGGAAAAGGCATTATTTTGCCCATTGGCTAGCTTTGCCACATTTGAAGCAAAATCCATATGGAGGTTTGTTCAATGCACATCATCTTTGAAGAACTATAATGGGAGAGCTTACAGGAGCTAAAGTTTTTTCAGTGTTATAAAAAGCCTATTATTATTAAAACATATTAAATGCCACATTCTGTAGATCTCTAAGGTGTTTGAGGACCATCTGTCTATCTAAAGTATATCTGAGTATTCAAACATTGCTTGTTTCTAGCTATTTACTATCTGCTTAACTTTGAAAACATCTATAGATGGCTAAAAAATAACTTACTTCTGTAATTAAATAAACTAGTATTTAATGTGACCACAAGTTTGATTGACTCACTACTACCTTGCATTTCTTAATTATCCCAAACAGTTTGTAACAATCGTTTTCAAGAACTGGAACTTTACGTTACATTTGTAAATGAGCTGTGTAGATATAATACCTTAAACAAGAGTACAAACATATAGACAGTATTTTTTTAACAAAAATAACTTTAAATTTGTATCGATATGAATTTTTTGTAATCTACACCAATGTACAATATTTGAGACTAGTAGTTGCTTTTTAGTTAAAAGTAGGTGGAATAATCTACCTTCTTACCCTATCATTCCTATATCCTTCCTTTTTTATTTTATCTCTTTCTTCCTCTTCCTACTAAACTAGATAGGACAGAAAGGACAGAGGGAAGAAAGAAAAAAGAGAAAACAATCCCTGAATCTAACTTCCTTTACTTTGTTTTCTCCCTGACCAAGACTATTAACAAATTGCAACCAGCTCCCCTAAATGATGAAAAGCATTCACCATGCATCGAATAACCAAAAGCTTCTATCCCAGCTGTGTAGAGTCAGGGCATTGTTTTCATATTTCTTCCTGCTGTCTGGGGGTGACAGCATCTTTGTGGAACTGATGAAAATCGGGATATTGGTCAATTCCCGAGAGAGTGAGCTGGATCATTTGCTGTCCATTCTCTGTGTGATGGGACAGTGTAGGGTTTAACTAAAGTCCTGGCTTTAACTTTTTATTATGTTAGACCAATTGAACTAGCTCTTTAAGTTGTCCTAGATGCAAATTTTTGAGGAAACAGCAACTATGCCTGTTTGTGAATTTGGATCATTTGAGACACTTGTCTTCATTTGTGTCTGGGCCTTTAGTTCTGAAAACAGACACACTTTTAAAGGTAACATACATATCTGCATTAATACATGTATGAAATATGTAGTATGTACAAATCAGCTAACAACGGTTTTCTGCGCTATTTTTGAGCAGATGGATGTCATCAAGTGTTAGAAGTCCATTTGGACTGTAAAACCAAACTGTAAAGTAAATATCGATGCTTGCCACTTAATAATAAGTCCGGAGGAGTCTGAAGTCAACTAGATTTTTTGGCTACACTGATACATTCTGTATCTCAGTCAGTCTTAGAGCTGTTCAATGTAGATCAGCATTCATGCTACCTACTTTGTTTTTCTTGGTTTCTTCCTTCATGTCTGTAGCCAAGCTTTTCAGGATGTCTAATCTAATCTTTGTTAAATTTGAAGGTATTCATCGCTTTTTCTTTCTGGTTGAAATGAAGGCATAACCTCTCCCTCTACCAACACCTTTCCTGACTTCCATTCTAACATTAATATACCTGTTAATTCAACATTTCTTTCTAAAATACAGTGCTTTTCAGCATTTTTGATTCCTGTCCCATTGACAAATAAAAATTGAAAGTCAATAAAGCATTGTTTAATCTATCTCTGGAAGATTTCATATCCCCCTTCTGTTTTATGAACATATCCTTTAAAGTATGGTTAGATTTTTCCTTAATTGTTTGATCTGTAGGACTTTTAGAAAAATCTGTAACATGTTTTATGCCATAATGGCTACAAAATTGTTGTGTTGTACCAAACACATAAGCTGGATTTTCTCAGTGTCTGTCATTATGTCCCCCTTTTTATTTCTGATTTTATTGATTGGTATAGTGTCCCTCTGCCATTTAGTTAGTTTTGCTAAAGGTTTGCATGTCTTGTTGATTTTGTCAAAGTACCTACCGGTACTTGGTTTTGTTTGTGCTTTGAATTGTTCTCTTTGTTTCTAATGTACTGATTCAGCCCCCAGTCTATTGTTTTCATACATCAACTCCTTGGGTGTGTCTGCTACTTTCCCCCTGCCCATCCCCAGGGCCGTCAGATGTGCCATTAAGTTACTTCTGTGAGATTTCTCAAATTTCTTTAGGAAGACCTTTAGTGCTATGAACTTTCCTCTTATCACTGCTTTCATTGTGTTCCATTAGTTTGGGTAAGCTGTACCTTAATTTTCATTGATTTCTATGAAGTCTTTAATTTCTTTATTTTTTCCCTAACCAAGTCGTTGAGTAGAGAGTTGTTTACTTTTGAAGTATGTGTAGGATTTTGCTAATTCTGTTATTGTTGATGTCTAGGTTTTATTTATTCATTTATTTATTTTTATTAATTACAGTTTATTCACTTTGTATCCCAGTTGTAGCCTCCTCCCATGTCCTCTCCTAATCCCACCCTCCAACTCTCATCTCCTCCCATGCCCCTCCCCTGGTCCACTGATAGGGGAGGTCCTCCTCCTCCCTTTCCCTCTAACCTTAGCCTATCAGTCTCATCAGGACTGGCTTCATTGTCTTCTTCTGTGGTCTGGTAAGGCTGTTCCCCCATCAGGTTGAGGTGATCAAAGGGCCAGTCACTGAGCTCATGTCAGAGACAGTCCCTGTTCCCATTACTAGGGAATCCACTTACACACTGAGCTGCCATGGGCTACATCTGTGCAGGGGTTCTAAGTTATCTCCATGGATAGTCCTTGGTTGGAGTATCAGAAAAGACCCCTGTGCCTAGATTTTTTTTCTGTCCTTGTGGAGCTCCTGTCCACTCCAGGTCTTTCTATCTCCCCCTTATTTCATAAGGTTCCCTGCACTCTGCCAAAGTTTGTCTATGAATCTCACCCTGTGCTTTGATACCCTGCATGGTAGAGTCATTCACAATCACTCTATGGTAGGCTCATGCCTTGTTCCGTGTTTTCTGCCTCTGATGTGGAGATGCTCTGACCAGTCAAACTTCTGGAGGAGATTCTGCCCCAAACTTATGCCAAGATATCTAGGTTTGCAAATTTCATGAGTCTTTCCCCATGTTGGGGAGGTACCTTTGAGTCTTTCCTGCTCATATATATAAACCCTTATTATAAATAACTCAAACTTAATATGTTCACAAAGTTGGAACTCAGGATAATTGTCATTAGGGACTGTCATTGGTTCCCTATCTGGAATGAATAAACATTTATTCACATTTTCCAAGGAAAAATTTCCTTCAACTGTTCACTGTGAAGACTCTGCACAAAATAAAATTCACAAAGATATAAAGATTATCCTATAAACAGTTACCCTTGAAGAGTTATATCTCAAAACGTATGACAATTTTTCTGAAAAATCAAAAGAACTGTTGAGTTTTCAGTGTGTTCAACATTTTGTTCTTTGGGTTGTATGGTTATTGCTAAAGTCCTTGTATGTAAGACTAGAAATTATTTTATATATGAACTTTATGTGTTAAGTATACACTTTCAGTTGAACTTGGGCAAACCAGTTTTAGAACACTAACAGTAATTAAAGTCTTTACCTCTATTGTGGGTCTGTGACTGTTCAAATTCACCAATCTGACTCACGTTTTCTTTTTAGTAAATTAGAGACTTTTAATTAAAATCTGGCCAGGCTGAACCAGGGAGAATTCCTTAGGTATTGTTAGTAAAAGGATCAGTTGTAGTTTTGGTGAGGCAAATTAACTGATATTCTGTTTGTGTGGGGGCAAGGCGTGTAACAAACGTTCAGCAAATGCTTCAGCCATCCAAACAAGCAAGAGTTACATACAAATTGGAACTTAGCAGTTAGCCTGTTTAACCTTGGGACCCATTACTTTGTAAGAATAGCTGAGGCTATTTTTGGAACAATCAGCATTTTTTTTTTAAGAATAGTCCAACTGCACCAGGAAGTTGTCATCTTGGGCTAGCTGACAATGTCCATCAAGACAGAAGGATCGTCCTCCCAGCTTAAGCAGAGAAAAACAATTTTATTTATACAAGCCTGTCACAGTAAATTATCCTCTAAACAAGTATTCACCACCATAATCTTAAGTCTTGGAACGTAACATTTATTGCAAAATATGCATAGTGTTTTCTTCTTGGATGTGTCTTCTATGGTGTCTCATAAATACTTTTAAATTTTCCTTCCCAAGCCAAATTATCTAACCTTTATATGTAAGTGAACCACAGTGAATTAACACCTATCAGTTTACTTAAGGAAGACTGGAATTAGTGAGTTTACTACATGACTTTCTTTTCTAAAGGAATATCTCATGATCCGCAAAGGTCTTCAGTTCGTCTTTCTTCATGGCTTAAACTCTATCAGTAATGTCAATGCTGTTGTCTCAGTGTTAGTAGTCCATATCTGTCTTCATATTTAATTCTCTTCAGTTTTTATTTGCTTAATGATTCATAAAATGCCAGATAATGTGTGACTTTATAAAAATGTAGTAAAAATTTGATTAGATACAAGTACTTATATTTTCACTAAATTTTTTTATCATTTATTTGTGTTTCTGTTGCAATAATGCTAACTCATTTAAGTAATGTCAAAATAATAATTCTGCTACTACAAATACTACAAAATACTATAAAATAATTGAACACATAAATAAAAGAGGTCCTAAATTAATTACCATCCATTATTAGAAGAGAAAGTGGGGAAGAGCCTTGAACTCATTAGCACAGGAAACAATTTTCAGAACACAACACCAACAACTTAGGCAGTAAGAACAACAATTAATAAACTGGACTTCAAGAAACTGAAATGCTTCTGTAAGGTAAAGGACACTGTCAATAGGGTAAAATGGCAACCTGCGGAATGGGAAAAAATCTTCACCAACCCTATATCCAACAGAGAGCTATTATCTAAAATAAATAAATAACTCAAGATATTAAACACCAACAAACCAAATAACCCAATTAAACCGATTTTCAGACGAGAAATCTCTTTTTCCTTCTTTTTAAAATTTTATGTACGTATGTATGTATGTATGTATGTATGTATGTATGTATGTATGTATGTATTTTGCAACTTATTCACTTTCTATCCCTGCTGTAGCCTCCTCTCTCATGTTCTTCCAGTCTTACCCTACCTTCCTATTCTCCACCTATGCCTCTCTCCATGTTCACTGATAGGGGAGGACCTTCTCCCCTTCTATCTGACTCTAGCCTATCAGGTATCATCAAGGCTGGCTGCATCTTCTTCCTTTGTGGCCTGGCAAGACTGCACCCCCCAGAGGGAGGTAATCAAAGGGCTGGCCAGTGAGTTCATGCCAGAGACAGCTCTTGTTCCCCTTACTAGGATTTCCACTTGGAAACTGAACAACCTATGGGCTACATCTGTGCAGGGGTTCTAGGTTATCTCCATGCATGGCCCTTGGTTGTCATATCAGTCTCAGAAAAGACCCCTGTGCTCAGACTTTTTGGATCTGTTGTTCTCCTTCTAGAGATCCTGTCCCCTCCAGGTCTTTCTATTTCCCTCTACTTTGATAAGATTCCCTGAAGTCTGCCCATAGTTTGGCTGTGAATCTCAGCATCTGCTTTTATACCCTGCTGGGTAGAGTCTTTCAGAGGCCCTATGTGGTAGGCTCCTCTCTTGTTCCCTGTTTTCTCCCTGTTCCTAGGTCCATTCAATTTACCTTTCTGAGTGTGGATTGAGCATCTTATCCAGGGTCTTCCTTCTTGATTAGCTTATTTAGCTCTACAGATTTCAGTATGTTTATCCTATATTATATGTCTAATCTCCACATATTAGTGAGTATATAACATGTGTGTCTTTATGCTTCTGGATACCTCACTCAGTATGATCTTTTCTAGTTCCCACCATTTTACTGCAAATTTCATTATTTCCTTGTTTTTAATAGTTGAATAGGATTCCATTGTATACACAATTTCTATATACATTACTCCATTGAAGGACATCTAGGTTGTTTCCTGCTTCTGGCTAGTATGAATAGAGCTTCAATGAACATAGTTGTGTTAATGTCCTCATTGTATCCTTGACTATATTTTGGAAATATGCCTAGGAGTGGTATATCTGGATCTTGAGGAAGCATTATTCCTAATTGTCAAGAAAGCACCAGATTGAATTCCGAAGTGGTTGTACAATTTTACACTCCCACTAGAAACGGAGGAGGGTTCTCCTTTCTCCACATCTTATCCAGCTGTGTTGTCACTTTAGGTTTTGATCTTGGCTATTCTGATGGGTATAAGGTGAAATCTCAGGGTTGTTTTCATTTGCATTTTCCTGATGATTAAGGACTTTGATCATTTCTTTAAATGTTTCTCTGCCATTCGATATTCCTTTGTTGATAATTCTCTGTTTAGCTTTGTACTCCATATTTGGATTGCTTTGATTGTTGGTGATTAATTTCTTAAATTCTTTATGTATTCTGGACATGAGCAATCTGTCAGCTCTGGGGTTAGTGAAGATCCCTTCCCACTCTGTAAACTGATGTTTTATTCTGACAACAGTGTCCTATGCTTTACAGAAGCCTTTTAGCTTCATGAGGTCCCATTTATAGATTGTTGATCTTAGAGCCTGGGCCTGATCATAGAGCCTGTCAGTGTTCTGTTCAGGAAGTTGTCTCCTGTGCCAATGATGTCAAGATTCTTCCCTACTTTTTTTTTTTCTAATTAATTTAGTACGTATGGTTTGATTTTGAGGTCTTTGAACCACTTGGACTTTAGTTTTGTGCACGTTGATAAAAATGGATATATTTACATTTTTCTGCATGTAGACATCCAGTTAGAATAGCACCGTTTATTGATGATTCTATCTTTTTTTTCATCGTATTATTTTGGATTCCTCATAAAAAAATCAGTAGGTGTGTGGGTTTATATCTGGGTCTTCCTTGATTCCATTGTTCCACTATTACGTTTCTATGCCGGTACGGTACCATGCATTTTTTATTACTGTTGTTCGATAGTACACCTTGAGATCATGGATGGAGAAACCTCCAGACAATCTGGTACTATACAGGATTGTTTTTAGCAATTCTAGGTTTTTTTGTTTCTCCATATAAACATTGAGAATTGTTTATTCAAGTTCTGTAAAGAATTATGTTGCTAATTTTGTGGGAATTACATTGAATCTGTAGATTGCCTTTGTTAGGATGCCCATTTTTACTATATTAATCCATGAGCATGGGAGAGCTTTCCATCTTCTGAAATCTTCTTCAATTTCTTTCTTCAGAGACTCAAAGTTTTTCAAAAGGTCATTCACATACTTGGTTAGAGTCACACCAACGTACTTACATTATTTGTGGCCATTGTAAAGGGTGTTGTTTCCCTAATTTCTTTCTCAGGCATTTTGTCTTTTGTATGCAAGAGGGCTCCTGATTTTTTTTGAGTTAATTTTGTATCCAACCACTTTGCTGAAGGTGTTTATCAGCTTCAAGAGGTCTCTGGTAGAATTTTTGGGGTCGCCAACATATACTATCATATAATCTGCAAATAGTGATATTTTGACTTCTTCCTTTCCAATGTGTATTCCCTTGATCTCCTTAGCTAGGATATCAATTGCTATGCTTAAGAGATATGGAGGTAGTAGGCACTCTTACCTTGTCACTGATTTCATTGCAATTGACTTAAGTTTCTCTCCACTTAGTCTGATGTTGGCTATAGTCTTGCTGTTTATTGCCTTTATTGTATATAGGTTGTGCCTTATATCCCTGATCTCTGCAGGATTCTAAAAGTGAATGGGTTTTGGATTTGTCAAATGCTTTTTCAGCATCTAAGGAGATTATCATGTGTTTTCCCCCCTTCTCTTTGTTTATGTGATGGATTACATTGATGGATTTTCTTATATTGATCCTATCTTGCACACCTGGGATGAAACTTACTTGGTAATGGTAGATGATATTTTTTATGTATTCTTGGATTTGGTTTACCAGAATTTTATTAAGTATTTTTGCATCAGTGTTCATAAGAGAGTTAAGTCTGAAATTCTCTTGTTTTTATTGTTGAGTCTTTGTGTGGTTTAGGTATCAAGGTGATTTTGGCTTCATAGAATGAGTTTGGTAATGTTCCTTCTGTTTGTATTTTATGGAATAGTTTGAAGAAAATTGGAGTTAGCTCTTCTTTGAAGGTCTGGTAGAATTCTGCACTGAAACTGCCTGGCCGAAGGCTTTTTATGGAGGGAGATTTTGATGACTATTTCTATTTCCTGGGAAATAGAGGACTGTTTAATCTGTTTACCTGATCATGATTTAATTTTAGTAAATGGGATCTATCAAGAAAATTGTCCATTTCATTTAGATTTTTAAATTCTATGGTATATAGGCTTTTGAAGTAAGACCTAATGATTTTTTGAATTTCATTAGTGTCTGTTATTATGTGCACCTTTTCGTTTCTGATTCTGCTGATTTGGATAGTTTCCCTCTGCCTTTTAATTTCTCTCTGGTTGTTTTCTATGGCTATAAAAGTTCATTGTCTTTGGCAAATAGCTATAAAATATTAATGGTCTTATTCAGAGAAAAAAACAAGGTTAGATTCAGGGACTTCTCTCTTTTTTGCTCTATCTCTCTTAAATATGGATAAAAGTAGTTAAAAAGAAAGAAAGGGGAATAGAGGGATATCTTATAGGAATAATAAGACAAAATATAGATTATTGAATCTACTCAACTTAAGGCTTTATTTATTATTCTCAAATGAGGTTGTTTTTAACATGATAAGGTTATTTTTAACTCTGATGTAGATTTTTTATATTGATGCAAAAATAAGTCTATTTTTAATACATTGGTAAATTTTAGTATATTGATACAAATTCAAGGTTACTTGTGAGAGGTTCAAAAATTTAGAGTTAATTATTGGGACTGGGGCAAAGTCACCATAGCACAGTTCTTTCAGAGCAAGGGTTCAGCAATCCCCCACACAGATTAACCTTGGGATGTGACTAGGGTCACATAGCCCCTAAGGAAGCCTATGGAATATGTTAACTCCCTCCCCCTTGCTACAACCTAATGTAGCATGTAACAAGGCAGGTATCCTCAGGTAGCCAGATCTGATCATTGGCAGTTTTGGCGCCTGAAAACAAACCAATCATTTTAAGGTCAACTCCCCTAGGGACCCTTTCACCCAATCCTATAGTGCCAAGACTTACACTTCCCTACTTTCGTTTTTGCCCCCTTAAAAACCCTGTTCCCCCATAGCTGGGGGTCGCTCGCTTCTTTGTTCTTGCAAAAGGCAGCCACCCAGCTTGTAATAAAGGCCTTCATGTGCTTTACATTGGACTCAAAGCCTGTTGGTCATTTGGGAACCTGCGATCTGGGCATTTCACTTGCAATACTTTTAAACTACTATTACAAACTGTTTAGGCTGTTAGGTAATGCAAGTTAATTGCTAGTTAATCAACTCATAGTCATGTCAGACACTAGTCTAATTTATCACAGGAGTATACATTACAGGCTTAACCAATAGATATGATGATATAAAGATAGGTGAGTATTCAAAAACTTCAGAGACCTACAAAATATGGCATTTAAAAATGTCTTTATTATTTTTAAAGAGTCTTTGACAATGAAACAGGTCATGTGATGGCAGCACTCTGCCTACCTCAAAGAAGTTGATGAGCATTGAAGAACCTCCATATGGAAATGGCTTCAAATGGGACAAACAAGCCAATCAGGCAAAATTAAAATGCCTTCATTTCATGAAAGACAGAATTCTGCCCAAAACAGGCAAGCTTAAATGCAGGACAGCCAACTGCCAAACTCTACAAAAACAGGGTAAGCAAGTCTTAAACAGTTCCTGCTGAGGATGGTGCTCCAACCTTATAGAGTTAAGGGTGACTCTTCAGGCAGCAAACTATCATTTTTTAATTAAAAAAAATTGGAAGCTGCTAATGCACACTTCCTATTTACTCCATTAACTAATTTTATTCCTTCTCTAGTCTCTAGTGACGTTGAAGAAGAAATAGTTAGAGTTCCACAGTTAAGCTTCAGTTGTTAAGAATTTAAGAAAAAACTTTTTCATATAGGTAATACCTATATGGATAAAACTTAATCGAGGCATAGAACTCTAATTTTGTCAAGATAAGATAGATAACCAAATACTTCTCATAAGCATTGCATTGCCAAATGCATGTGCACTGGACATTGGACATGTAAATCTTACCTAACAGTTTTCATAATTTTTATAATTATCATTGTATTGAAAGAAAAGGAGCCTTTTATTGGATTTAAAGGGGGAAATGTTGGTATAATGTTTTTGTGGAATGTATACAATTTACCCTTGTTCATTCAAATGCTGATTTCTCTACCCTGCTATCTGGTTTCAATGGGGGCATTGCATTGTGATGTTAATTTGAGCATCACCTGTCTCAAGTTTGTGTAAACATGCCACCATTTGTTCTCTGAATTTTCAATTAATCAACCAGCCAGTGCTGAACAATGGAGAGAATGCCTGGCCCAGAGGGGAGGAGAAGGAAGCAAGTAAGGCTAGGAGAGCAGAGATCTCCAAGAGAGGACTTAGAACCGGGAGGAGAGATGAACTTGACTTAAAATATGACTGAAAGCAAGTATAATGTTGGTAATTCTGAATGGGAGGAAGCTTTGCTAGCTTGGAGGTTTAGGGTGGAGAAATCATTGCCCATCATTGTGCTCTAGGTTAATTAAGTAAATCCTGGTCTCTGTGTGGTGATTTAGGTATACAGCTGGTTTAGGAATAACCACTGTTTAACTAAAAGATAAATCAATAGTAAATATTAATGTTCTACAACAAAAGACCAACAGAATATTGAAGAAACAGGATCCAATATTCTGCTGCATCCAAGAAACACACCTCTGCAACAAAGGCAGACACTGACTCAAAGTAAAGGACGGGAAAAAAAAGGTTTTTCAAGCAAACTGATCCAGAAAACAAGCTGGAGTAACTATCGTAATTCTAACAAAATAGATTTTCAAACAAAATCCATAAAAAAAATATGAGGAGGGCCACTGCATTTTAATCAAAGGAAAAATACACCATGAGGACATCACGATCTTGAACCTCTATGCCCCTAACACAAGAATACCTGCATTCATAAAATAAACGTTATTAAAATTCAAATCACAGATTGATCCTAACCTCTTAATAGTGGGAAACTTCAACGCTCCATTCTCACCAAAGGACAGGTCATCTACACATAAGCTCAATAGGGAAATAAAGACACTTAAAAAAGTCCTAAATCAAATGGACCTAATAGATGTCAACATAACTTTTCACCCAAGCTCCAAAGAATATACCTTCTCCCAGCATTCTACGACATCTTCTCAAAAACTGACCATATAACCAGATATAAAGCATGCCTCAACAGATACAGTAAGAATGAAATAGTCCCTTGTGTCCTATCAGACCACCATGGCCTAAAACAAGGACTCAACAACAGAAATTTAAAAAGCCTACACATAGATGGAAACTACACTACTCTCTACTCAACAACAGCTGGAGCAGCAAAGGAATAAAAGAAGAAATTATAGGCTTCTTAAAATTTAGTGAAAATGAAGGCACAACTTATCCAAACTTATGCGACACAATGAAAGCAGTATTAAGATGAAAGTTCGTAGCTCTAAGTGCCTTCAGAAAGAAGTTTGAGAAACTGATACAAACAACTTAATGGCACACCTGAAAGTCCTAGGAAAAAAAGAAGCAGACATACCAAGGAGGAGTAGACCATTGGAAATAAACTCAGGACTGAAATTCATAAATTAGGAACAAATAAAAAAATTAAAAGAATGAAACCAAGAGCTGGTTCTTTGAGAAAATCAACCAGATGGACAAACCAGCATTAGCTGGTTTTTTTAATTGAAAATATAGAGAACAAAAGGTGGAATGTTTACACAAACTTGAGATAGGTGATGCTTAGAATACACATCACAATGCAATGTCCCCATTGAAATCAGATAGTGGGGTAGAGAAATCATCATTTGAACGAATATGGGTAAATTATATACATCCCACAAGAACATTATACCAGCATGTGTCTTTTTATTGGAGAGTTGAGCCTATTGATATTGATAGCTAATAGAGACCAATTAATGTTAGTTCCTTTTATTGTAGAATTGGTGGGTTAATGTGTTTGTGCTTGTGTACTTGTTTTCTTTCATTTGTTTGTTTGTTTGTTTGTTTGTTTGATTGTTATGAGGTTATCTATGTCTTGTGTTTTCTTGGCTGTAGTTGATTTCATTAGATTAGAGTTTTCCTTTTAGTATCTTCTGTAAAACTGGATTACTGTATACATTTGTCATGGAATATTTTGTTTTATCCATTAATGTTGATTGAAAGTTTTTCTGGGTATAGTAGTCTAGTTTGACCTCTGTGTTCTATTAGAGTCTACAGGACAACTGTCCAGGCCATTCTGGCTTTCATGGTTTTTGTTGAGAAGTCTGGCATGATTCTGATAGGTCTACTTTTGTATGTTACTTGGCCTTTTTCCCTTGCTGCTTTTAATATTTTTCTTTGTTCTGTACATTTAGTGTTTTGACTATTATGTGAGGTGAGGAGTTTCTGTTCTTGTCTAGTCTATTTGCTGTTCTGTCCCTTGTATGTTTATTGACATCTCTTTCTTTATGTTGTGAGTTTTCTTCTATGATTTTCTTAAAAATAGTTTCTCAACCTTGGAACTTGGGATCTTCTTTTTAGTCTATTCCTAGTATTCTTAGATTTCCTTTTTTCATAGCATCCTTGTTTTCTTGGATGTTTTGTGTTTGGGACTTTTCTGATTTTATTTTATTTTATTTTGAGAAATGTATCAATTTCTGCAATTGTATCTTCAGTGCCTTAGATTCTCACTTCCATCACTTGCATTCTGTTGATAATGCTTACCTTTGTGGTCCCTGACCTTTCTCTAAGTTCTCCAGCTCCAGGGTTGTCTCTGTTTGTGTTTTCTTTATGATTCCTATTCTGTTCTTATGTCTTGAATCATTTTCTTCACCTGTTTGAATGTGGATATCTGTCTTCCCATGATGGCATCTAATTTTTTATTCATTTCTTTAGTTCCTCTATTTGTGTGTCTCTATTTGCCTGTATTTCTTTGGGAGCTTCGTTTGTTTCTTATTTATGTGCCTCTAATAACTTGATAAACATAGCTTTAAAATCGTTTCCCTGTGGTTCCGATGAATTGTAATTCCATTGATTTTGGGGTTTACTGCCAAAGCCATGATGTCCATTTTTGTTGGATGTTTTCTTAAGCCTATTTCTAGCCATATGATGATAAGTATCCTTTGCTGTTTGTTCTTGGAGCCTGTGCTGCCGATTGGATCAGTCTGTCTTGTAGTGTGGAGTATTCTTCAGGAAGATGAGACAGGTCCACTGGTTTGCAAGTAGGTATTTGTATATCAGATGCATCTAAGGGAGGAAGGTTACAGGTGCCAAGTGCTCAAGAGCAGGAGTGAGCTTGGAGGTGTGCCTGCCTGGAAGAGTGAAGTGAAAGGGAGAAGCAAGTGCAGATTGTGGTATAGTGTGCATGTGAAGGTGCCCTGAATGGCTCAGTGGCCCACAGACCTGTCTTAGTATTGTACTCCAAGTTTTCAGATCTGCCTAAGCTGCACCAGCTTGTCTCCAGGAATAGTTTGGCTGGACTCTGCTTGGAGACCTATAGGTTTCAATGTTGAGAAAGCTGTACAAGAGATCTCTGTGTTGCTCATAGCATGGCTTTGGGTGTGAGGGGTCCAATGTATGGCACCTAGTGCACAGGGATTTGGGTCTGGGCCTCCGTAAGTACTCTCTTGCAGAAGCACTCACTCGCAGGCACAAGTGGTAAGCTCAGAGAGCACACAGTTTTCAACTCTCAGACTTGGGTTTCCTGTTGGGCCATTGGAGTAAGGAGGCACCAAAGGTCTGAGGTTGGGAGCTCTCCACTGCTGTGCTCCCTGCCACAGCCCAAAGGTTCAGCTGATAGTTTACCACTCTCAGACCTCAGAGATGTCCATGGAAGGCCTGGATCCAATCTGTCCCAGCTCATAGGTTGTATCCTCTAGCCCAGGAAACCTCAAAGTTGATGTGCTGGCTTCAGCCACCTAATCCACTCACCAGTTTTGGAGTTTCTAATCTTCTGCCCTTTAGAAACAGTGTGCACTGCACTGGTCATCACCATCTTGGAGAGCCCCCATAGTTTAAGTGTGATTTAAGCTTTAATAATGGGTTTTTGACAAATGCAGGAAACCTTTTTAAAAGTTATTGGCCACAGCTGCTCAGGAAACTCCAAAAACATACAAACTATTATTGCTTCCCTTGGTTGCTCTCCAAGGGTAGCAGTTAACTTTTTTTTTCCTTCCTCATGAAGAAGACCTTAGATCCCTGGCTCAGATGTAGCCCACAGGCAGCTCAGTCTCCATGTAGGTTCTCTAGTAATGAGAGTAAGGGATGTCTCTGACAGGAACGTGGGTGCCTGCTCTTTGATCACCTCCCCCTGGCAGTATGGCTTTACTAGGACATAGAGAAAGAGTGCCCAGGCAGTACTGATTAGACCTGATAGGCTAGTGTCAGATAGTACAGGAGCAGGACCTTCCTTAACAGTGGACTAGGGGAAAGGAATGGGAAGGGGGGAGAGAGGGAGGGAGGGCGGGACTGGAAGGAGATGAGGGAAGAGGCTATAACCAGGAAACAAAGTGAATCAATAATAATAATAATGATAATAGCAAAAATAATAATAATGTAAAAAGAGGAAAACAACAAAACAAAAAGCCAAATTAAAAAAAAAACATAAAAGTAGTTAACTTCTTTATAATGCACTTCTGTAACAATAAGCAATTACTTCTAAACTGGAACTGGATTGAATGCGCCTATTTTAGGAGTAGCTTTCATGGCTCCAGAAGGTTCTGTGAAATTTAAAAAAAGGAAGGCAACTAAAATTCCTACAAAACTATGATACCTGTGAAAAACATCAACCACAAACACGGCGTAATAAGGTAACCCTCAGGGTGTAGTAATGGCAAATATACCAACATCTTCTTAATTGGATTTAAGACACCCTCAACAAGAGGGAAATTATGGTGGAAGGATTCAAGAAGGCAGTGACCAGTGTGCACCATATCTGAGGACCACAGCTTCCAAAACTCCAAAATTGGCCTATATCTGAGAATAGAAAATAAGGGGAACCCCTGTGCTTTCTGATTAGGCCTGCTAGTCACTGAGTGCACCTTCAAGTCAGTGCTTGCAGAACCCCAGATCCAGGGTTGCTCTACTGAAGAAGTCAGAAATCAGATCCCTCACATCCACACACCCACTGTGGGCAACATAGTGATTCTTTGGACACATTATCAACATTGAAGCTATTGTACTGTGGGTCTACCAGTGGAGTCCAGGCAAAGACTTCCTGGAGCCCAGACAGATCTGAAAACCAGGAAAATAGTACAACAGGCCTATAGGCCACTGAGGTATTCAGGGCAACTACACATGTGCATTCTGCCTGCAAACAGTTCCAGCACCTGCACCATCTCCTGTTCTTAAGCCCCACATTCCAGGCATCTATAGGTTCTAGCATCCTGTCCTTCAAGGCACAATTCCAAGCACATGCCTGTGCTTGCTCACCCACAGTAGTGGACTTCTCAAACTGGTGGAATGCTCTCATCTTCCTTAAAAATACTCCATACACCAGAGAAAGATGGACCCAGTCTGAAGTACAAACTCTAGGAACAAACAGTGAAGGTTACAGATAAGCACATGGCTTATCTGTAGACGTTGGCTTAAGAACACATCCAACAAAAATCAGATAATCATGGCTTCATAGCTGCTCCCAAAATGAATGAAAATGCTAAGTCATCAGAAATACAGGAACATGATCTCAATTCTAGACTTATCCATATATTAGAGGCACATAAAGAGAAATGAACAAAGTTCTCAAGGAAATATTGGCAACTACAGCCACACAAATAGAAGCACAAGTAGAGGGACAATTAGTGGCATATAGAGAGGAAATAAACAACAAAAAAAAATAGGCATCATAATTGAAAGACAGGAAACCACATTCAAACAGATGAAGGAAATTGTGCAAGACATGAAAACAGAATTAGAATCAATAAAGAAAACATAAACAGAGGACACTCTGGAGCTGAAGAACTTAGAGAAAAGATCAGGAACCACAAAGGTAAACATCACCAATAGAATACAAGACACAGAAGAGAGAATCTCAGGTGCTGAAGATACACTTGCAGAAAATGATACATTGTTCAAAGAAAAAGAAAAATCGGGTAAGTTCCAAACACAAGACATCCAAGAAATCAAGGACACCATAAAAAGACAAAATCTAAGAATAATATGAATAGACAAAGATTCCAGGCTCCAAGGTCCAGAAAATATTTTCAAGAAAATCATAGAAGAAAATTTTCACAACTTAAAGAAAGAGAAGTCCATAAACACACAAGAGGCCTACAGAACACCAAAGAGACTAGACCAGAAAAGAAACTCCTCACGTCACATAATAGTCAAAGTACTAAATCTACAAAACAAAGAAAAAATATTAAAAGCAGCAAGAAAAAAAGGCCAAGTAACATACAAAGGTAGACCTATCAGAATCACACAAGATTTCTTAAGAGAAACTATAAAAGCCAGAAGGTCTTGGGAATACTCTAATGGACCGCAGATGCCAATCCAGACTACTCTACCCAGCAAAGCTTTCAATCAACATAGATGGAGAAAACAAAATATTC
Organism: Pachyuromys duprasi; assembly: GCA_028658305.1. NCBI lineage: Eukaryota > Metazoa > Chordata > Mammalia > Rodentia > Muridae > Pachyuromys > Pachyuromys duprasi. Next base: position 32,610,375 of record CM053764.1, read on the forward strand.
TTTGACAAAACTAAACTTAAACAATATCTTTATAGCAACCTAACTCTACAGAAGATACTGGAAGGAAAACCCCAATCCAACAAAAAAGACCTACACCAAAGAAAACACAGGATACAGCAAAAAAGAAAATGAGCATTGATATACAGTATTACCACCAACTCCACAATAAAAGGAATTAACCTTCGTTGGTCACTAATAATTATCAACGTCAATGGACTCAACTCTCTAATAAAAAACACAGACTAACAAAATGGTTATGAAACAAGATCCAATATTCTGCTGCATCCAAGAAACACACCAAAAAATCTGGGCCCAAGGGTCTTTTCAGAGACTGATACTCCAACCAAGGACCATGCATGGAGATTACCTAGAGCCCCTGTACAGATGTAGCCCATGGAAGCTCAGTCTCCAAGTGGGTTCCTTAGTAAGGGAAACAGGGGCTGTCTCTGACATGAACTCAGTGACTGGCTCTTTGATAACCTCTCCCTGATTGAGGGGCAGCCATACCAGGCCACAGAGGAAAACAATGCAGCCATTTCTGATAAGACTTGATAGGCTGGGGTGAGAGGGAAGGGGAGGTGGGCCTCCCCTATGAGTGGACTTGGGGAGGGCATGGTAGGAGATGAGGTAGGGAGAGTGGGATTGGGAGGATATAAGGCAGGGGGCTACAGCTGGGTGAAAATGTGAATAAGCTGTAATTTATACTTAAAAAAGAACCTGCTGTAGAACTCCTGGGCATATATACCAAATATGCTCAACCATACAACAATGACATTTGCTGAACTATATTAATGACACAATTTTTTTAAAACTCAGAAAATCATAATATTTTCTTCACCCACATTTATACAACATTTAAAGATATTCATGTGAAAAGAATGGTGCCTTTAATAAATCTACTTGAAATTTGGCTGGAGAGCACTAGGGACACAGGAGTAGGCTTTCCCGCAATGTAGATGCCTATTAATTATCCATGATTCTGTAACCACTTACCCATGCTCTGCACCAACCTAGATGGAGATAGAATATTTTCTTTGTTTGTCTTGTGTTTCACATATGGGTGAATGGGCATACACCTTTACAAAATTTAAGTAATTCAAAGTAACAATAAATACTCTGCAATTCTCACTCTAAGTTTATTGTTTTGGTTTTACTAGTTAATTGCTTACACCACCTGGAACTCAGTTGTTAATAACAGCAAATGACATTCTGAAAGTTTGTATTTCTGCTCAAGTGGTTTGTTCACGAAATAGCAAAATATTTCTCCAGAAGAGTTCAGGTCAATGGATTTGAAATTGGAAAAATACAGAAGTAAGGATGGTAGTTAAAAAAAAAAAACAACAACAAAGTTAAACATTACCAAAGAGTTATTATAAAAAAACCCTACCATTATTAAATGTAAGAGTACATGTATAAAATAATAATGAAATTAATGTGTAGATCTTACAGTAACAGTATTTGACCCAAATGCTTTCTTTTTCAAAGATAGTCATCATGGAACTTACAGACTTTCTGTTTGGCCTTTAGAACACGTCTCTGAAAACTGAAACAAAGTGATTGATAAATACATCTCCTTTAAAACTGAGTATTACATTTATTTTACTCTCTGCAAATTAACCAGTTGTGTTTCTCTGTGTTATTTCCCAACAGCAAGGGCTGAAAATGGCAATAGTGTACAGGAATAGCAGAATGTTTGATAGACTCATCTTATTTCTGTGTTACTTTAGAAGAACAATATAATTTATATTTCTCTTAGATCAATGGCCTATTCAGTCTCAAGTTTTTGATAAGGCAACATTGTCAGACATAGATTCCATGTCATGTAGTGGGCCTTAATCCTAATCAAAGAAAGTTTGTCCATGGCAACATCCGCGCTACCATTATGCCAGCATGTTATGCAGCCAGGTCACTACTGGAGAGGCCATGACTGTGGTTGGGCTGGTAGTTCCCATTTTCCTTAGGGCAAGTAGAGTACCTTCCAGTATCAAGAACACTAGTCAGTGTGGAGGTCTCTATTTATAAATTACTGCAAGTTAGCCAAGTTCAGTTAGCTATGTAAGTATTATATTCAGCAGTAGGATATTACCATAAATTTGTGAAGAACAATTAAAGGCCTTCGTATTGCCTGAGTTATTTGCAAGTTTTCAAGGACCCTTTTGGCCAATGACTTAACTAAATGTCCTTTATTCTTAATGCTGCAGGTCCAGTTTGTGGTAAACAATATTTAGTTGGGACACTGTCTTTGAAATTATTTGGTGATGAGGGGTGAAGAGGGACAGAGGGTGGGACTGGAAAGAGATAAGATGGTGCTCCAATCAAGATGTGAGGTGAAAATATTGTAGAAAATGAATTTAAATTCTATATAAAAAAAAACTTCTCTTTAAGCAAAGCTATAAAAAGGCTAATGAAAATGTCCATTTTGCAATTTCCAGTGATAATACAGGTCTTAGATTTTTACAAAGATATATTCATCATAATAATGATATATTAGACATTTACTTTTGGGAATCTAATCCATAATTATACTTTCTAAATAGTGCTATGACTACTTAAACAGACAAATCTAAACTGAAACATACTCACTTTTAACAGGCAGAAAAAAATTATAGCTTTCTTTCTGATATCTATATAAACTCACAGAGACTGGGGCAGCATGGAAAGGACCTGTCCGCGACAAAGACAGTGTGTATCCCAGCATCAAGAGGGAAACAAATTCCCACCATGGCAGAGGAGCTATCAGCAGTTTGCAACTTCTGTGAAACTAAAGATTCATTTTCTCTAAGAGAGTAGCCACTGCTAAATCAGTTATTATCCTGCGAATGACAACATATCTCTGATTATTTGTGTAAAACAAACTGGCCTGGGTGGGGCATCGATTTTGGTAAATATGGAAGGGGAGTTACATCTGGAAAGAGCTGGGAGAAAAAAGGGATAAATACAATAAAGCATACATGCAGTTTCCAACACACACCACACACACACACACACACAAATCTTACACCCTTGAAGGAAAAATGGGCAAAATTGATAGACTTAGAATGCATAATGTTAGACCAAGTAAAGCAATCTCAGGGGAAAAAAGCCTTGCATGTTATCTCTCCTAAGTGTACCCTAGTATGTCCATATATATGTGCATGCATATGTGTATGTGTGTGTACAAAAGTTCACATGTGGGCAAAATGAAGGATGCAGAATGGAGAAAAAGAAAAGGTATATAGTGGTTGATAAGGAGAGATGGAATCCAAGAACTGAACATTTGAGTCTCCTAAAAGGTTATGAATCTACCTTTTTGAAAATTTAAAACTGTCAATTATTTGTAAAAGGTTTTATGTAGAAGTAGGTCTGAGATAAAATGATAAGTGATAATATTAAAGTGCAAAATCCAATGTGAATCTCAACAGCTTCAGAAGAGCTATTTTAATGGTGTAAATACTCTGAAACATGAGTAGAGATTGGTCAGATTCTGTTGTATAAATCTAATTATTTAGACGCATAGATTTTTATTCTAGTTAAAATCATTGCATACTTTTATTTAAAATTCCTTTAGAGTAAACTTAATTTTAAAAACAAAAAGATTTATTTCATAAATATAATCCTATCTTTTCATTTTACTCCTCAAATGAACCATCGTGTTAACCGTCTGTATGTGTTTTTCCTCCTCTGATTCTTTTATTCCTTTCTGCATATAATCGTTCTACTCTAGTCTCCTCTTTGTTTCTCCATAACTATATATATTATCCCACCCCTTTTGGGAAGGGGGAGATATTCTTCTCTAGTCTTTTATTCATGGCTTGTAGTATGCCTGTTGAATATTTTAAAAGCGAATATCCAAATATAAGAAAATACATACACAATTTGTCGTTTATTATCTAGGTTACCTTATTCAGACTGAAAATCTCTCATATATTCTACTTTGACTTGATCTTCATTTTAAACATTGACATAATGTCTCCATTTTAATATGTGTCTTTGGATTATTCATGCTTAATGACATTATATTCTTATTTGAAGTGGTACCTGACATATTTGTAACTGTCTTTTTTGTCTTTTGATAAATTGTTATAGTTTATTTATTTGCCAAATTTCCCTTCTCTGTTTTAATGTCTACCTTCCATAAATTTGTTATATTGGATTATTAGAAAATTAACATATTTCATCTAATTTTACACAGTTTTCATTATTAAGCTTTTGCACTGCATGAATATGAACAAGTACTTAATCCCACTGGAAAAGGCTTGAGAAAATATTCTACTGTTGTTATAGGACTTCAGTATTTTACATTAATTAATACACCAATCACCTTTCCAGAATCTGATATTGCATATCTGTTGTATAATCTGATCTGTTTGTGTCTGTTTATATATATGTGTGTGTGTGTGTGTGTCTATCAACTGTATATGTATATATTTAAGAACACATATATTGATAATATACATATATACAAAATATACATATTTTCTATGATAAAAAACGACATTAGTTGTCATAGTTAGAAAAGAAGCTCCAGCTACAGGGACTCATATTTATCAACAACTTTTTATGGCATACATGAAACAGACAGGGCAGCTTTCCAGAAGACAGAAGTGGAAAGTACATATATTTTATGCTTTAAAGAAGCATGCCTAGTCATAGCTCATTGATTCAGACTATAATACAGAGTCATGCTTGGACACACAAGATTGTACATATTTTCATAGAAACGTGACTATTTTCTGGTGAACTATAGGTATTTATATATCAAAGCAGTTGCTCAGTTTTTAAAAAGTACATTCAAAAGCACATATCTCAGAGAAAATTTAAGACTTAGATTTTAACTTAAATAAAAAGTACTTAAATTTTATGCAAAAAATCAATAGAAAAGATAGTTACTTGATCATAAATCTGGTGTAACATATGATTTCTGATGAAGACTAATTAAACAAAAGATGGTGTGAAATATTATGTAACATTATATGTTTATACTTTTAATTTTGTGCTATTTCAAATACTATAATTATGCCTTATAATAAAATACATATTGAATGTCTAGATGCAGTGTAAGTTTGTAGGAAAGATGAGGTATGTTAACATTCCTGCAGCAAACATAGCAAACATATTCACTGAGTCCTTAAAAATCTCCATGCCTTAGACAGGCACGATAGTGCATGGCACTATTGAGTGATGGCAGCACTCAAGGAAGCAGAGGCAGATGGATCTATAAGAATTCGAGTCTAGCCTGGTCTAAAAACTAAGTCCAGGCCAGCCAGCCAAGGCTACACAGAAAAACCCTGCCTCAACCCCCCCCCACAATAAATAAATAGATGATAGATGATAGATAGACAGACAGACAGACAGACAGACAGACAGACAGACAGACAGACAGACAGACAGACAGATAGATAGATAGATAGATAGATAGATAGATAGATAGATAGATAGATAGATAGATAGATAGATAAAATATCCACAGGAAGGGTGACATTCAGTAAAGCTGACATTCAAAGAAGCAGAAAAATTTACTCAAACACACAGTTCCTAAAGTAGTACCGAGTCTCACCTTTTCCCCCAGCTTCTTTCTACTATATCCTGAGTGAGATAGTCCATAAGCTGAAGTATATGCACTTATAAGTGAAGTATATCACTTATAAGCAGATATTTACCATATAATATAGGATAAACATACTAAAATCTACAGACCTAAGGAAGCTAAAGAAGGAGGACCCTAGGGAAGATGTTCAATTCTCATTCAAAAGGGCAAACTGGATAGACACCAGAAGAGGTAGAAGAGGGAGAAGAAGAAGGGAGCCTACCACAGATGGCCTCTGAAGACTCCAACAAGCAGGGGATCGAAGCAAATGCAGAGACCCACAGCTAAAATTTGGGCAGACTGCAGGGAGTCTTATGGAAGAAGTAGGAGATAGAAAGAGCAGGTGTTCCAGAAGGAGACCTACACAGCCAAAAAATTCTGGGCCATTGGGTGCCGGCAGAGATGGACCATGCATGGTGACCACTTAGACCCCCTGCTCATATATAGTCCACAGGCAGTTCAGGCTCCATGTGGGTCCCCTGAGAGGGAAAGCAGGGGCAATCTCTGACATGAACTCAGTTACCTGCTACTTATCACCTCCTGATGAGAAGGCCTTGCTAGGCCACAGAGGAAGAGAATTCATGTAGTCCTGATAGGCTAGGGTCACAGGGGAAGAGGACCTCCCCCATTTGTGGACTAGGGGTGGGGAATGAGGGGAAAAGGGAGGAAGAGTCTGGTGGGGAGGAGATGAGGGTGCTACAGCATGGATACAATGTGAATAAATTGTAAATAATGGTGATGATAATAAACTGAAATTAATAATTAATAATTATTATTTAACATTTAAAAGCTATGTAATGGCAAGTATACTTAAGACATACTGAACAAGGGAAATCATGACTGATACTAGAACCTTAGATACTTAATGAGTCTGGTGAAGCTATGAATATTGGTGCCTATAACCATCACTTTATTAAACTTATATAATTCCTGACTGCAATCCAAATGATAGTCTTTGTACACAGAGATAAGGGTAGCCCTAACAAGTCACCCAGAAAATTTTGCTTTTTTAAAAAAGACTTATTTATTTATATGTGCATTGGTGCTGTGCCTAACTCTTTGTGGGAGGATGGTACATATTCTGGAATTGGAGTTACAGGCAGTTGTGAGCTGCCATGTGGGTGCAGGTACCCAGTTGAACTTGGGTACTTTGGAAGAGCATCCAGTGCTCTTAACCACTGAACCACCACAAATCAAAAATAGAAAATTAGGGAACCTAGTCAAAAGAGATACATTTGCAAAGTAACTCTTAATTCTAAGGCTAGAAGAAGATACCTGATATGGAGTCAGAAATACCATAAGATCCACAAGTTCAGGAAGCTTCATGTAAAATTGTGTCTCCTAAAAGTGGAACAAGCTATAACCATAAGATCTCACCAACAGGCTTTAAAAGGAGCTGAAGAAGAACAATACACATGTTAATGTGGGGAAACACACAGGCCTCAAAACTACAGAAAGAACTACAAACAACTAAGGATACTTAGAATAAGAAAAAATAGTCATCCCTAGGGAAGAGTGCACCAACGGATTATCCAATATCAAATGATCAGTCCAGAAAGCATACGTACAAGTAACATAAAAGAAATACAATAATACTTTTCTATACTGCACTTACATTGCACCAGATATAGTAGCTATACTATTGCATGCTAGGACTTTGCATGTTCCCATTTTAGCAAATCAGGGTCCCCAAAATAAAAGCATCCAATCTCATCATAATACTAGAGTTGCATTGCAAAACTATGTATTGGGAGATTTCAGTGAGTTAGGAGTATGATGGGGAGAATAAACAGTAAAGATGAGAATTGGCACAGCATGATAGATTAAGTTGGGAACCTGATACATTATATGATTGACCATATATCAGTAAGATTAAAACATTCAAAAGACTGAACCTATAGAGACCAGGAAAGGATGAATAGTAAATTAAATTCAATAAGTAATCAATAAAGACAGTTTTCAGCCATAACAAAGAAGAAGAAAACACAATTTCAGAAAGACTACAAACAAAACAAAGGTTGAATTGAAATAAAAACTTAGGGAAAATAGTGTCCTTAAATGTTAAGTGCAACTATCCAGTAAGCAACAATAAGAGAATCATTATAAAATCCTTAAACATACTAAAATCTGCACACCTAAAGAAGCTAAGCAAGGAGGAGGACTCTAGGTAAAATGATCAATCCTCATGCAGAAAGGAAAAGGGGATGGATATCGGAAGAGGGGGAAAAAAAAACAGGCAACAGGACAGGAGCCTACCAGAGTGGGTTGTTGAAAGACTTTACACAGGAAGGTATGTAAGGAAATGCTGAGACTCATAGCAAAACTTTGGGCAGAGTGCAGGAAATATTATGAAAGAAGGGGGAGATAAGAAGACCTGGAGGGGACAGGAGCTCTGTAAGGAGAGCAACAGATCAAAAAATTCTGGGCCCAGGGGTCTTTTCTGAGATGGATACTCCAACCAAGGACCATGCATGTTGATAACCATGCATGTAGAACCCCTGCACGGGTGTAGACCATGGCAGCTCAGTCTCCAAGTGGGTTCCCTAGTAATGAGAAGAGGGACTGTCTCTGAATTCAATGGCAGGCTCGTTGATCACCTCCTCCTGATGGTGGAGCAGCCTTGCTAGGCCACAGAGAAAAACAATGAAGTCACTCTGGATGAGACTTGATAGGCTAGGGTCAGAAAAAAAGGGAGGAAGACCTCCCCTATCAGTTGACTTCGGGAAAGGCATGGATGGAGAAGAGGGTTGGGGTGGAAGTAGGAGGGGATTAGGGAGGGGGCTACAGAGGGGAAACAAAGTGAATAAACTGTAATTTATAAAAATATAAATAAAAATTTAAACACTAGAAAAAAGAAGGCCAATTATTTTATTGTATTTGAATAAGTTTTAAAGATTTATTAGTATCCTCTATAAAAAAGGATAAAAAGGAATACACTGTTTTAACATAAAAATTTTTATTGTAAAGTGTCTGCACAATGATTCTTTGTCTTTTAGTAGCTTCAAAGGTAATTTTGTGATTTTTTTTCTTTTTATATAGAGTAAGAGAAGTAGCACTGATTTTATAGCAGTTCAGAAGTTCACCAGTGTTATGGACAGTTTGATGTCTGTAATATCAAGAACTCTGTGCTTGCCACTTAGTTCGAGGTTCTCCTCAAATACAGTTTATATAGAAGAACAGCCAAAGAAAATGAAAGAATGTTAGGTCATAAAAGTCAATGTCAAACAAGATGAGGAATAAAATTTTACAACTCAGCTCTGGTCAATCCAAATAGGAAGGAAGAAAAAAGAAACCCAGGAGAGGAAGGAAATGTGAAGATTCCTTACCTTGATCAAAGAATGATAATGTTAGGCTGATTATATCCAGAATAATTGAAGTTCCGTGATGAAACTTAATAACCAATGGGAGCATTGTGCATGTCATATGCTTGTTACCTTTGACACATACTTGCCAGTGGCTCTATTTATGAAGTATAAATGTAACCAGATACATATAAATGGGGAAAGGTGAGCATAGGGGATTATATGAAATAAATATTGTGGACAAAGCTATCTTTTCTGTAAAAAGAAAGACAATTCATAAGTCATACAAACATTATTGAAATAGGTTGAATTATGTCTCCTGTAAAAGATGCTTAACAAGCAAAAATACTTTTTGTAATTTTTCTCAGTCTTTTAGGAGATATATCTGATGTCAGACATAAATAATTAGAAAGAGAAAAAAGATGAGATATAGTGATGTCGTACTTAGATATTATGCTTTATTATTAATAAAAATTAGAGGCAGAAAAAGAGAACACTTGACAGTAAGGGCACACTTTAAATTTAAGCCTCAAACTACTTGCAACTGACTGTAGAGCCTAAGTTAGTCTTTGCTCTAGGTCCTCAAGAAGAGGAGAGTTCACTAAGTGTGCTTTCTGGGCTAGGCGTAAACTTAGATAAAAAGAGAAGGGCTTATTTTCACCAAAAAGTGCTAGAAACCCTCTGATGGAAAAATTAAATGTAGTGTCTAACGTTCAGGTCTTATGGGATGCATTGCTTGAGTCAAGAGTATTAGCTGAGGTCTGAAATCTAATGGAAGCATAGTGTGAGTCGATAATTAACATCCTGGACTTTTTTTCCCTTATATCTAAAAGTAAAAATTTTGTAACCCTAAGATGCTCTAGACTCCACAATATTTTATTCTTAAAAAAGTTCTAGCTGGGTGTTCTGGTAGTGGACCAGGCCGGTTCTCCCACTTTGGGGCTTCCTCTTACCTGGAGAACAGGACCACTGTTGTTTTAGGGCCTACAGTTCAGTTCCTTGGTCGTTGTACCGAAAATGTTGTTCTGCAGCTGAGAAGCGGCATCCTCCTGGCACCACCATCTTGACCTGGAGAGGACAGGAGCTCCACAAGGACCGAATATAGCAGGGCAAAGGGGTCTTTTATGAGATTGTTTCTCCAATCAAGGGCCATGTACGGATATAACCTAGAACCCCTGCTTGAATGTAGCAAATGGTAGCTCAATATCCAAGTGGGTACCCTAGTAATGGGAACAGGGACTATTTCTCTCATGAACTCAATGGCTGGTTCTTCGACACCCCCACCCCAGGGAGGAGCAGCCTTGCTAGACCCCAGAAGAGGACATTGCAGCCAGCCCTGAAGAGACCTGCTAAGCTAGTGTCAGATGGAAAGGGAGGAGGTCCTCCCCTATCAGTGGACTTGGAAAGGGGCAGGGAAGAGATGAGGGAGAGATGTGAGGGATAGGGAGGGAATGCGGGAGGTGGCTACAGCTGGGACACAAAGTATATAACCTGTGATTAATATAAAATAAAAATGTAAAAAAAAATGAAGCTTGAAGTCGGGACAGTTCTAGTAGACATCATTTGAAGAAAAAAATTCTACGGGACATTCATTCTGTTATCTAAAGTCTGTTTACATCTATTTTTATAGACTTAGCACAGGTGTTCTTCAGTCTATATCTTTTCAAGTCTATTACCAGCAAATAAAGTAAGATTCATATACTAGAATAACTGTATCGATTAAATATATTCTCAAGCTTGAAAAAAAAGTTCTAAAAGTATACTTTGTTATAAAATTTTTATGGAACATTATGAAGCACATTGGCTCAAAACATCCATGAAATGAAGTTCACAATATTTTGGATTGATTTATTACACATTCATATATTAACAAGAATTAAGAAATCTTGGTATTTTGTTGTTATTTTTACCCTAATAAATACTGGAGGAAGGATCATGCAAAGAGCTCACTTCTCACTATCAGAAACCTCTTCCAACGATCACTTAAAATCATTATTAACTTGAAAGTAGTATAGTTTTAACTTCTGAAGAAATATGCTTATGTAAATATTTATTTTATAAATTTAACATGAATGTGCTAACGTTATGTCAGTATACAATGTGTCTTTGAAACAAAATGCACATGCAATATATAAATAAATAAACAAATAAAAATATCATGTAAGAATATTAAAGAGGGCATAGAAGTTTGTTGGATGGGTAAGGTCACCTTCTATTCTTGCAGAGGAATTAGGTTTATTTCCTAGAACCCACATGGCAACACACAATTGTCTGTAACTCTAGTTACAGGGATTGGACATCCTCTTCTGTCCTCCCTACATACCAAGTATGCAAATAGTGCACTGACACACATGCAGACAAAGCACTTGTACTCATAAAAATAAACTGATCTGAAATTATAAAAAGTATTAAAATAAAAAATTTAAAACTAAAAGCTGATTTTTTCTATTTTGATACAAACTTATAGTATATATGATCTAATATATGCCAAATGGGACTATTTCTTTAATTTCTACATTTGTGTTGGGAAAAGAAGAAATGGGGGCTGGAAAGTTTGCTCAGTGGGTAAGAGCTTTTCCGTGTACCTGATTTCAATTTCCTGCACCCACATGGCAGCTCAGAACTGTCTGTAACTTAGTTCCAGGGTATCTGACATTCTGACACAGACATACGTGTAGTCAAAACACTAATGTGCATAAAATAAAAATAAATAAAATTATTTAAAAAAGAAAAGAAAAATGGATTTTATGATATACCCCACATTCACAAGTATACATGCCAAAGAAATATATGTTTTTACTTTTATAATTTATCTTCATTCACATGAGTCTCTTAATATGCAAGAATATGCAGTAGACTTTCACTAGATATATTTGGGATAATAATTACATGCATTTTTGTACTTGTGTTTCATAACTCAGGTTTTTTAAATTTCTGAAATACATTCTGTATTGAATTATGTTCCATGCTATTCTGCTTAAAATCAGAATTTCTTAAAAAGATCATTTAAAGCAAAATATATTATTGCATATAAGTTGTAATTCTATAAGTATGAATGTTAATTTTCTAGCATTATTCTATTTGTATAATGAGTAGGAAAAGAACATAAGAAATATAGTAGGTAAACACAAAACTATGGGTTAAAGTGTGTTGAACCTATATGCTATAACATGTATTGGATTGCTTCCAAATGTATTTGTAAACACTTAGACCATTTTATCTAATCAATTCCCTTTAATGTCTGAATGATATACATACAGCAACTTCAAAAATAGCATTAATGTGACTTTCACCTTACCATTTTGAGGACATGTACAATTCTAGTAATTACATTTTTATACATATTTAAGCCATACATAAAATTTTTTTTCTATTATTTGGGAACTTCATACTGGCATATAAATTTTTTGATCAATTATACCCTCAATTCTCTTGTGATTATTCCATCCAATTCATAAAGTTTTAAAATATGTTTTAATTTTTGAAAATATTAATTATCATTCCCCTATTATGTTTCTCCTTGCATAGTCTGGTACCAGTCCAATATCTCTCAAATTAAAGTCCTTTTCCCTCATTTTTGTTTATATACATATGCATAAATGTATAAATACAACCTGGATCCACCTGAGTTTATTTAGTATTACCTGTGTGTACATGATTTCAGGATTGTCTAAGTTGTAATGAAAAAATGAGTTTATTTGGTGTTAACAGGATGTGTCTCAGTATGTGTCCATCTACAGAAGCAGTGGCAGTCTTTCAGAGGTGCAAATAATTACTGATGATGATTGAGAGATCCATCTGTGTACAGCTATAGGACTTTGAAATTCTGAGAAACGCTATAGTTACTTGTCAAAATAATTGTAGTAGGGTCTCCCTTAGAGACCATGACCTTCATGCTCATGGGTTTAGGAACTAAAAATGGTAAAAGACATGAGTTTCAAACCTTGAGTACATTTTTTAAAAGAGGTTGATTATTTCCATAGCAAGGTTGCCACTATTGTAGTAGTTAGCAGGCATATCTTGCCAAGCTGATGATTGTTGAAGTCTGCAGGGTCAACAGGTGGGTAAAATCTATGGTTACATTTTTCTTCCAGTACACAGTACCTTCCAGGATTAAAAAAGCAGATAGAAATGATGAAACATTGATATTAGAACCTGAGTACTTTCTTCATGTTTTATGAATCAAGCATGTGATATCAACACGGTCTTACCATCAGGTTTTTTAAGGTAGTCAAAAACAATAGCAAAAGCTTGTCTTATTTGGGGTATCTATCGAAATACAATGATCAACAACTCTAGAAGAGGTACTCCATTCCTCATACTGTTATTTTTGTTTATAAGCTGATGAAAAGTTTTAGCCTAACTGCTATACAATAAGTCCATTTAAAAATATTTTCATTTTTATATGTGCATACATTTTATGAAGCCTCTACAGTAGTAGATTTCTGTGTGATTCTTTCAACAGTCTTTAATGTTATTCATTACTTGCCAACATTCTTCTGATATCCTTTTTTCCCATTTCTACAACTTAATCTACTTAATTCATTATTCCTTATTCCCCTTTATACAACCTACATTCTGTTTTATTTCCTTTGAAAGTTTCTACACCATGGTCCCTTACCAGTTTCTTGACCTATCTATGTATTCTAAATTAAATACACATACCTGGCGATTTAAAGCTTGCATACACAAAAGAAAAAGTGACATTTGTCTCTGTGTTACCTCACTCAGAATGATTGTTTTTTAATTCCATCTATTCACCTGAAAATTTTATAATTTTGACTTTTTTAACCACTGAATTGTGTAAGTATAAGACACAGCTATTATATATTCATCAAATGTGAACATATGGGGTATTTCCATATTCTGGTTATTCTGACTAGAGCAGCAATGAACACTGATGAGCAAGTATCTCTGTATTAAGTTATACAGTTCTCTTGGAATGCCAATGAATGATAAAATTAAATCATGTTGTAGGTCTATTTCTAGCATTAGAGGAAACTTTATACTGGTTTCCATAGAGACTTACTATTTTTCAGTCTTGCCAACAATAAATAAGTGTTCCCTTCTGTTATACATGCACACTTTTATTGTCTTCATTTTTATCTTAGCCATTTTCGATGTGGTAAGTTAAATTTTAAAAGTAGTTTTAATTTACATTTGCATGCCTGTTTGAGGATGTCTTCCCATTTCAAATGATTTAATTCAGAAACAAAATCCCTGTCAGATGTGCCCAGCCATTTGGGTTTTAGTTAATTTCAGATGAAGTCAAGTTGATAACCAAGAATATCCATCAAAATCCCTTCTAAATAAAATTTAGGCTTACTTATAATTACCAAAAATAATAAATTTAAGTGTACATAATTTATATTCAACAAACTTGACAATAAAATGAATAATGTTATATTATGTTGAATAGTGAATCAAATAATAAAGTTTAAGAAACAAACAGTTATTTGAAAACTAACACAGACTGAAATAATATGTAATTGAAAACTATGTAATAAAGAAAAGACCCCATATAAGAAAGAAATGTGCAGAGGCAGTTTCTCCTACCACTATGCAACTCTAAACTCACCTGCACCTAGAACAGAAATAGAGTGTACAGTGATGGTGTTGCATTTGAAGACCTCTGGTTCCTGTTTGTCTTTTTTTTAGTAAGTAAAATAAATCTCCATTATGACTTATTCTTACATAAAAGTAGTATCTTGTGTGGTTAAAAAGTTTTCATGTGAATATCATGTATTTCAAAAATAAACAGAAACAAGCAAACATCTAATTGCTATTTCTTTTGTTTATAAATTAGAACCTGAGGAGAAGTTCCTCTTGTTGCCCAGGCATTGTAAAACATTAATCCTAGCACTGAGTAAGCAGAAGTGCGGCAATAGTTTTGAGTTCTTAGCCAGCCTGGATTAAATAGAGAGTTATAGGATAGCCAGGCATATATAGTGAGTCTCTGTCTCAATTAAAATAAGAGGATGCTCTTCTGGAAGGCACTACCTATTTGGGTAAAAAAAAAAAAAATGGAGAAATCAAGCAGGCACTGATATCTTCCTCACTACTAGGTTCTCTTAACAGTGTTGGAAGATGTGAACAGGCAAGAATTAATGGAAAGTACATAAATGTGCATATCTGCATGATGATCTGGAAGCTAAAAACATTTTTTTTGCCATTATAGGATATAAAAACTTTTCTTTCAATTTTATTAGTGTATAATCACCATAAAATATGTATATGATATTTAATACACGTGTGTCATATATTCTAGGCACATTCACTCCCCCAATACCATTTCTTGCCTCTCTTGCCAATAGTGACAACCTTATTCCAAATTGTCTCTGTTCTACTTATATTCCAAAACACTGGGACATCAAAGCCACCAATAATTTTGGAAAACAAGCATTCTGAAAAGACTCTTTTAAAAACTATCTGTCACTAAAAATATATTATTATTATGACAACATTTTCACCAATCTCTAAGATATACAATGTGGTAGAGTAGTTAATATGTTTCTCAATTAAAGGCATTGATGTTTTGGGATTCAGAAAGTAGATATTTAAGAATATAAGCAGTGTGAATTATTAAACTTGGAAGAAAGTGAAGTGGCTGGAAATTCTCTGTTTGTCTTGATAGGCTCATCTTCAAGAAATGCTTTGTAGTATGCAGTTCAACACCTGAAAATATTCCAGTGTGAGGCATCCAGAATTTTATGAATCAAAATATTCTGTGTATGGTACTAGCCTGAGTTCACTGAATTGCTTGTTAGAAGCTGTAAACTTGTGCCCCAACAGGATATTAGTATTTAGAGCAATTGGACCTGAGGATCTGTCACAAAACAAACAAACAAACAAACAAACAAACAAAAAACGAAACAAAACCACTTAAAAAGCTAATGAGAAACCAACTTAAGAATTATGGAACAGCTGAGTAGTATTCCATTGTGTAAATATATCACAATTTCTGTATAAATTCCTCAGTTGAGGGGCATCTAGGTTGTTTCCAGATTCTGGCTTTTACAAATAAAGTTGCTACTAACATGGCTGAGCAAATTTCCTTGTTCTATTAAAAACAAGGAAATTGTGAAATTTGAAGGCAAATGGATGGATCTATAAAAGATCATCCCCAGTGAGGTAACCCAGAAGCAGAAAGACACACATGGTATATACTCACTTATAGGTGGATATTAGACATACTATATATGATAAACATACTAAAATCTGTACTACTAAAGACTCTAAACAAGAAGAAGGACCCTAGAGCAGAGACTGAAACCCCATTCAGAAGGTCAAATGGGATAGATACCAGGGGTGGGAGATGATAGGGAACAGACAAGAGCTTACCATAGTTTCGAATCAGATACTGAAACTCATAGCCAAACTAGGTGCAGAGTGCAGAGAATCTTATGAACTAAGGGGGAGACAGAAAGACCTAGAGGAGACAGGAGCTCCATAAGGAGACCAAAAGAGCCATAAAAACTTGGCCCATGGGTCTCTGTAGAGGTCAGTACTCCAACCAAGGACCATGAATGGAGAGGACCTAGGACTCCTGCTCAGATGTAGCTCATAAGCAGCTCAGTGTACAAGTAGGTGTCCTAGTAAGGGGAACAGAGGCTTTCTCTGACAAGAACTCAGTGGCCAGCTCTTTGATCACCTTCCCCCAGGGATGAGGTGGGGTGGAGCTTTGCCAAGCCACAGAGGAAGACAATGCACCCAGTGCTGATGAGACCTGATAGGCTAGAATCAGATTGAATGGGAAGAGAACCTCCCCGACTAGTGGACTAGGGGAGGATCCTAGAGGTGGAGAAGGAGATAGGGTGGGCCTAGGAGGGGATGAGGGAGAGGGCTACATCAGGGATACAAAGTGAATTAATTGTAATAAATAATAAATAAAAGAATTATAGAACATATAGAGAATGTAACCAATTAATTGCAAATTCTTTGCTATATAAATGTAGTTGGAGAATAGATACTTATAAGCAGACAAAAAGAGAAACTGGAAAGTGGATACATAACAAAGCATTTTAAGAGGAATATTCATTAGTTAAAGATTTTTTTGAAACAATTACAGCTGATACAAATTACATGCTAGGACATTTTAAAATCAAGAGCTATTATTCAATTATTGTTTCAGAGAAAATGTATCCATTATGAGCCTAAATATATTTCTGCAAATGCAAATAGATGTTGATTAATGTTTCACTGTTGGTTTACCTTGTCCTGCTTTGAGTTTGCTTCCATTATATTTTGTTTTACTGAATAGATTCTGTAACCCAGACTTGTTTCAAACTCATACTTTCAAAAACAGTAAACTTAAACTCATTATTTTCCTCCCTCCAACAAACAAGGGATGAAATAAGATACATGCAAGATTATGTCTGGCACTATATGTCCAATTTAAAAGCTGCACTGTGTGCTTGCATTAATCTGCAGTCAACACAGTGATAGCCATCTTTTTTCCATAAAAATATAGATTTTCATCAGTTATATATTCATATCTTCCTAAGAAATAGGAGAAACTAAAATATGTTCACTCAAATAGGAAATGAATACATCCCTTATTTTTTTTTTTACCTAAACTAAAATTACAAAGATTTAAATTATCCACGTCTATCTGATTGAAGACAGGCTAGATACTGTACAACTTTTTTTTTTTTGACAATGCACATCAATGATTTCAGCCAAATTTGCCTGATGTTTGGCTATGATTTTCAAGATTTTAGATGATTAAAAAGTCTTTTAATATGCCAAATTATTTAACTTATAGAAATATTAGTCATTAGGGTTTTTTTTTCTTCCAAAGGCTATGGCAGTTCATAACTTTATCACAACTGCAGTGAAACCCAGTTTGCAAAATTTTTGAAATGCCTTTAGAAGAGTGTCATTGCACTACAGATTTCCTTAACCAATGACCTTTCTGCCCTCTCAATTGAACATTTAATTTTTTTCACATTTTTGTGGATGATTTCTAAAACTATATAAACACACATATTTGCCTGGAAGTCTTTTATTAATCATATTTTATCATGCTTTTCATTTCTAGAAAGAAGTAAATATTACTCCAGCAAATATTTATTTAGAGTATATTAGCTAACATGAAAGTTACAAGCAACTCAAAAAACACGTTTTAAATGTATTTATTTATTACAATTTATTCACTTTGTATTTGTCTGTGGGCCCCTCCCTCATCTCCTCCCAGCCCCATCCACTCTCCTTCTTCTCCCCCTATTCCCCTCCCCTAGTCCTCTGTGTCATCTCAGTTTGAGAAATTGAGCCTCTTTACAGAACCATTAAGCAGTCATTAAGTTGATCATGAAGATATAGAGAAAAATGAGCCTTAATATATACACTATCTCTTTGTTTACTCCATCTGTATTATATTCTCTTTCTTCCCACTCATATTCATTCATTGTTAGTGATTTTTTTTCTCCTGTCCCTTAGCTTCTGGAATAATGAGTCATGAGACTCATTAAATATTAGACAAATTCCTAGGCCTAGGCTAGTCTCTTCTCTGACTAGCTCAAAACTTAAAATAACCCATTAGACTACTTTACATTTTGCTCTGTTGCTGGTTACTTGAGCTCAGGCCCTGCACAACCATCTTTCTCATATCTTGCTGGCTGAATATCTCCTTCCTGGTTTTCTCCTAGAATTCTTTCTGCTAATGGTATATTCTTTTTGTCTATTTTCTGCCTAAAATATAGGCCATTAGATTTATTATTGACATCCATATATTACACATACAAAACATATTGCTACATCCACATAATGCACAAGATATTCTTTACATGTTTTACCATGAGCACCATGACCAAGCCATTATTCTCCAAGCTAAATGGCCCTACCATATTTCCAAGTTCTATGTCTGTGATGATTTGGCCTTTCTGTTCAAGTTTCCCTCTCAGATGAAAAGCAGAGTAATTGTTTCCTTTCTTTATAACCTCTACCAGCTTCTGGTGGAACAACTATATTGTTTCCCTCTTGAATTCTTTCTTTTGTGAATAGTGGTGCTTAGCAGTTTCTTTCTTCTTCTTCTTTTTGTTTCCACAGGAAGAGAAAGATGCAACCACTTTTGGTCTTCTTCACATTTTTTACCATTTCCTCATGGCTGTTTCCTCTACTCACTTCAATCAATTTATCTACTGCTAATAAAATAGCTTTCATAGCCATGCCATGGGGTATGATATCAGTCACATACACTCTTTTTCTCTTTCTTTTTTTATTTAACTTGGATAGTTTTCAAATAGAAACTATAAGCTGATTTCTTATTCTTTAGGGAGCAGAGTTGTAGCTGGATGTACATCTCAATTCCTTTATTCATTATGGATGCCAGTTTCTTATCCTTAAAAGCCAGTACCATCATGGCTTTGATATAGCTCTCTCAAGCCTCCCCATTTTTAGTTACCTTATCACATAAGTTTCCATTCAGAACTAGTAAATTAACTAAATTCCATTTTTTTCTCATCCGTTTACCATCTGAATATACTCTTTGTTTTCAATAAATGCACCCTTGATCCTGAGAACTCTGGCCCCATCCAAGAGACCAGCCTTCACTGTAGGACTTCCTTTTCAATTTCGTGGACCATGTGACTGTTGACATTCTTCTTCTTTTTTTTTCTAATAGTATTAAATTTTCATTATTTATTTTTATTTTTAATTAAATTTTAATTTTTAATATTTATTACAGTTTATTCCCTATGTATCCCAGCTGTAGCCCCTTCCCTCATTCTCTCATATAAAATAGGATAAACATGCTAAAATCTGTATACCTAAAGAAGCTAAACACGAGGGAGGACCTGTTGTACCAGATTTGCAAGACCCCAAAAGACCACCACCAGGAGTGAGTCCATTGCAAAACACATAAGGATCTTTTTTTTATTACAAGCTATAGCTTGGGCTTACACACTCTCACAGTTGAAGTGAGTCAAAGTGGTGAGAGCTGAGAGCTCAGTGCTCAGGTTAGTTGGGTGATCTGAAGAGTCAGGTCCTTCAAAGCATGCCCAAAGTAGGGGGATTCCTGCCTGGCAAGCATCTATTAGCCAAAAAAAAAAAAATAGGATGCTGCATTTTGAACTGAATGGCTATAGGAAGGACCCCAAACCATTAATTGTCTAGTTTCCCTTGTTTGACTTTCCTAGCAACTCTATCTCTATTGGGTAGGAAAATAATTCAGTAAGGCTAGTTCTTCCCCTCGGGGCCTTGAAGCTAATTCTTTCCCACACATTGCTGAACATGTCTTCACCTAGTTAGCCTTCCTTCAGGCTTGTACTTTAAACTTTAAAACAATATCCACTGATTTTTAATTCTTTGGTCTCTCAGACCCTGGGTAAGATGATCAATCCTCATTGAGAAAGACAAATGGAATGGACATTGGAAGAAGGAGAAAACAAGAAACAGGACAGTAGGCTACCACAGAGAGCCTCTGAGTGATTCTACCCAGCAGTGTATCAAAGCAGATGCTGAGACTCATAACCAAACTTCAGGCAGAGTTCAGGGAATCATGAAAGAAGCAGGAGATAGGACGTAAAGAGGACAGGAGCTCTACAAGGAGAGCAACAGACCCAAAATATCTGGACACATGTTTTTTTTGTTTTTTCTTTTTTGTTTTTTTTTCTGAGACTGATACTCCAACCAAGGACCATTCATGGATATAACCTAGAACCCCTGCTCAGATGTAGCCCATGGCAGTTCGATATCCAGGTAGGTTCCCTGGTAAGGGGAAAAGAAGCTGTCTCATGAACTCAGTGGCTGGCTTTTTGATCACCTCTCCTTGAGGGGGAAGCAGCCTTGCCAGGCCACAGAGAAAGACAATGCAGCCAGTCTTGATGAGACCTGATAAGCTAGGGTCAGTTGGAAGAGGAGGAGGACCTGTCAGTCGACATTCTTCTTAATGAATAGAAACATGCCATATTTTTGCTACTTTGGGTATTTTATCTTCCCTGAAGTCGGAGCGCATTTATGTAGAAAACAAAACAAAACAAAAACCCAACAACAGCAATAATAACAACACCAAAAAGCACTTAGTCATCAAAACTTCTAATCAAACCTTTGGCAGATGGCAGGGAATCATGTGAAAGAAGGGGGAGTTAATATGATCTGGAGAGGATAGGAGCTCCACAAGGATCAAATATATCTGGGCACAGGGGTCCTATATGAGACTGTTTCTCCAACCAAGGACCATGGGTGGATATAACCTTGAACCTCTGCTTGCCTGTTGCCCATGGTAGCTCAGTATTCAAGTGGGTACCTTATTAAGGGAAGTAGGGACTATTCCTGACATGCACTCAATGGCAGACTATTTGACCTCCCCACCCAGCAAGGGAGAAGCAGCCCTGCTAGGCCACAGAGGAGGACTTTGCAGCCAGTCCTGAATAGACCTGATATACAGGGCCAGATGAAAGGGGAAGAAGTCCTCTGGACTTGGAAAGGGGCAGGGAATAGATGAGGGAGGGAAGGCGGGATTGGGAGGGAATGAGGGAGGGGGATTAACCTGGGATACAGAGTTAATAAAATGTAATTAATAATAAAAAAATAAAAAGACTTCCTTCTTCTATGAACTCTAGTCTTGGCACTCACTAGACAATGGACAAATTCTTATTAAAATTGGTGGGATTTACAGGGAGGATGTGTCATCTGCATTTAAGTGACCTGTGTCATGTTCTCTGCCACATAAAATCTGTGAATATCCCTTAGCATTCACCAACATGTTAGCTCACCTCTTCTACAATTTTATTTGAATACTTTAACCTCTTGTCCTTTTTCAAATTAGCATCTTGAAGTTCTTGTGACTGGTGAGTCTGTGTCTTTACTTAGATTTTTGCACCACAATTATCTTTATCCATTAAGTGGTTTAATTAAGGTTCTTTTTGGGACAACTCTTTTTTTTTCTTTTTAAACTGCTATTTCTTTCTAAATTGCTATTGAGATGTCAGAACCTGTCATAATTACTTATATTACATGGCATCACTAGGTTGGCTCTTAATCTATTTCAAATTTTACATTTAATAATTGCTTTGGATATATAGATACATGAATTTTGTTAGTTTACAGTATATTTAGTAATTTTGAACATATTTAAACTTAGTTCAGAAACCCTTCAATGTTGTAAAGTTTTTGAAGTTAATTACATAGTTTTCTTTTCATGTGTGTATTTTGCATTATTGAGATCCGTATTAAATTATTTCTTTTAAGACATAAGCTTACTAAATTTCACAGACATGTAGATAGATCCCGGGTCTTTTGGTTCTCAGCCTCCTAAATGGCTAAAATGTGCATTTTTAGTTACCATGCCTAACTACATGCCTTAAATGTGTTCTGTTGTGTTTATGTTGTATTGTTTGTTTGTGTGATTATAGGCGTGTTTTTCTTCACTGTATTCATATTGGGCACTGGAGGTTGGCATGGTTTTTTTTTTTTTTTGCACAAATCTAATTGTGGCTGTTTCTTTAGAAATAATTCTTTATTTTCAGTTTATTGTTATTTTTAGGTATGGATTCTATATCACCATGTTTATTTACATATTTCATTTAATAAGTACTGTCGTGATTTAAAAGCTATTGACACAATTTTAATCAAATGACTTCAGGAAATTTAGTGAGTTATGAATTAAATATCCTCTGTTCAAATTATGTTTATAAATAAAACAATTCAGTTAAACTAAGATTATTTTATTTCTCCATTAATTTATCTATTTAGTCACTTTATAGCCTGATCTCAGGTCCTTCCCTCTTCTCATCCTATTCCCACCCTCATGTGACCCTCTTCCCAATAGCCCCCTCAATTTGAAGGGGAGAACCCACATGGGGTCCCAATGCATCCTGACAGCCTCAAGCCACAGCAGGACTAAATGCATCCTCTCCAGCTGAGGCCATACAAGGCAGCCCAGGTAGGGGAAAGAGATCCAAATTCAGGAAACAGAGGAAGAGACAGCTTCTACTCCCATTGTTAGGAGACCCACTTTAAAACCAAGCCGCATATCTGTTAAATATGTAGTAAGATCTGGTGTGCAGGCAGAGTGTTGTGTAAATAATAAATAAATCTTTTTAAAAAAGGAAGTTTATGTTAGCAGCTTCCAAAAAAACAAAAAAACAAAACAAAGCAAAACAAACAAACAAAAAACAACAACAACAACAAAAATAAAAAACACAGAGACAGTTTGCTGCCTGAACAATCACAGAAAACTCCATAACTCTAAAGCACCATCTTTAGCCTTCTGGCTCAGAATATTTGCCAGACATATATGTGAAGCAGGAACTATTTAGGACTTGCTTATCCTATCTTGGCAGAGTTAAGCAGTCGACTTGTCCTGTATTTAAGCTTACCCATTTTTGGCAGAATTCTGTCTGTCATGAAACAAGGGCATTTTCTTTTTGCCTGGGTGGATGTTTGACACATTTGAAGCCATCTCCATATGGAAGTTCTTTGATGCTCATCATCTTCTTTGAGGTAGGCAGGGTATTGCGAGGAGATGACTTATCTCATTCTCAAAACAATCTTTTTTTAAGAGCTTTTCTTTTATTTTTAATTTTTTTTTCCAGAGCTGAGGACCGAACCCAGGACCTTGCACTTACTAGGTAAGTGCTCTACCACTGAGCTAAATCCCCAACCTCTCGAAAAATCTGTAAAATAATAAAAGACATTTCTAAAATGCCATATTCTGTATGTCTCTGAGATTTTTGAAGACTTACTTATCTTTATATAATCATATCTATCTGTTAACCCCAGGATGTATACCCCTGACTAGTGTCTGATATGAGTATGAGCTAATTAACTAACAATTAACTTGCATTACCTAATATTCTAACCTTCTTTTTCTCTCTGAATAAGATCATTAACAATTTATAACCATTTCCCAATGACAGTAAACATTCATAGCCCCAGACAACAACCAAAAACCTTCCCAGCCCTTTTTAAAGGAAATTTGAAGTTGTTCTAATGAATTTTTTCTAGCTGACATTTTGGACACACAGAAATCCTCTTAGGGAGCCCAAAAGAAATTGGGAAATTGGTTAAGTAAGCAAACATTAACATTTGTGGTCCAGTCTTTGAATGTTGAGAAATTTCAGGCTTAATAGAAGTCCTGTTTGGAACAGCCTAAAATGCTGGACCAACTGAGATTAGTAGCTTTCTTCAAAGCTCTCTGGGAGTAAGCTTTGATGAGAAACAGCAATTGAAGCAGTTGAGGCAGGAACACGCAGAATGCTGGAACATGCAAGATGTTGAAACTTATGTGTCAATGTCTCAGCAGGCTGGTAGGATGAATTGTCAGGTTTGATCCAGCATCCCTGGTGTCCCATCCTTTGTTAAAAAACGGCATAATAAATTTCGCGGATATTGTAGGCAAGAATTTATTGGTCCTTGTAATATTGTAGTTATGGCTGGAGATATTTTTTATGTCTCAGGCAGTTTCAGAGTTGTTCCCATGTGAAGGGATCAGCAATTTATGTTACCTGTTCTGCTTAGTCTTCTTGATTTCTCTCTTCTTGTTTGTGGCCAAGATCTTCAGGTGGTCTTCCTCTGTTATTTCTGATTTTTATTAGTTTTGATGGAACTCTTCATTTCTCTTCTACTATATGAACATATATAAAACCTCTTCCCCAGCATAATTTGGCCTTTTTCCTCTTGCTGCTTTTAGTATTCTTTGTTTGTTCTGTACATTTAGCATTTTGAATACATATGTTGTTTTGTAAGCTTCTTGTTTCATACTATGTTCTTAATTTTTTAGACTTTTGAATAGGTATCTTATCATTTTCAAGCTTCTGTTCTTCTGTTTTATACATTTTCTTATAGTTATACCTTAATAAATATTTTGTAACAGTAACAGATATTATTCCTATGGGTTATCTGATTATTTTCCTGATTTTGTTGCTAGGTCAGATGTTTACAAAGAACCCTATCCCAAAAATGTGAATGTTTACTTCTACATACTTGATTTAGAGTACCCTATAATGGCATTATAAAATAAAGTGTAGTAATACATTTTTCTTTTACCTTTTTAAAGAAAAGGAACCAATAATAGCTGCTAGTATCACTATGAGATGCTGGTTCTACTATTCCTTAAAAGTTCAAAGAACAATAAAATAACAAACAAACCCTTTGATATGATATTAGAGCTGGTCCAGGAAACCCAGCAGCATATATAGAGTCACAAGAATAGGCAAAAGAGTCAGGGACATCAAGTCCCACAAAAACCCCAAACTATCAACAATAACAGAAATGCAGAGGACCTATGTCAGACTATACAGGGACAATGATTGCTGCCTCAGACTCCTTGAGCACCCATGGGCACTGCAGTGTTCTGTCAATACTCAGTTTTGTTTTGTTTTCTGAAATGAAAAGTAGGAGAAATGAATCTGGGGAATAAGACAGGTGGAGAAGTGGAGGGACAGAAAACTACGGTCTGGATTTATTATGAAGTAAGAATTTAAAAGAGAGTCAAAAACAAATCATGTCCCTAACCCTTGCCTCTGGATGTGAAGATAGAACAGTTTTACTCTCATTTAAAACACTGCTTCTTGTTTTATATTTTGTGATCAACTAACCAAGAAGTTGCTCTTACTTAACTTTCTCATTGATTTTTTTTTAATGTCTTAACTTTCATTGGCTGCTTTTAGATTATAGAAAATAAGACAAAAAAAAAAAATGAGGTGACATTAGCACCTTGAAAGACAGGAATTTAAAGTATTTGACAAACTTAATTATTTTTGTTAACACTTGGCATTTTCAGGAAATAGCTTTTAAGTATTCTGATAATAGTCATAATTTAAATGTTTTGACCCTTCACCATAATTATTTGAACAGTACACTTTTTTTCTGATAAGTGTTAAATAACTTCTTTAACATAAACAAGCAATTGTGATGGTAGAGTTTTCCACTTTTAACTTAATCTGTAGAATCCCCTTAATTTCTTTCTGTCTTAACTTATATTAAAATTTAATATTATATTCTGATCATTGTTTTATGCCCCCTCACTCAGTCCACATATTTGCCAGCGCCCCCATCCAACTCTAAGCTTTTTTCTTTCTCTTTTGTAACATCAAGAAACAAAAGCACAAGTCACTCTATAGTCTTACAAACACTAAATCAAAATCCCTAAGATAAAATATATAAAACATAATACACAAGCAAATCCTCAAAAAATGCCATATGAGGCAAAAAAAAGTCTGCAAAAATATTATTGAGTTTATTCTGTTTTGGATATCTACTGCTGTCCTTGGGCCAATCCCTAGAGGTTACTGCTACACACAGTGAGACTTCACTGGTAGAAAACTAAGTTTTCTTTACAAGGAGTTTCAAATTAAAGATATCTTCTTTTTCAGGGATGGGAGCCTCTGTCTTATTCCACATCTAATTTCTGGCATCCCTTGTAGTTTGAATTTGTGTATATTCTCACAATCTCTGTTTTTGTTGTTGTTGTTTTGAGTCACCTCTACAATCTTTCTGTTTCCTCTTCTGTATAGATAGTTTTCTGAGTCCTATGGGGAGGAGTTTGATGATGACTTTCATTTAGGACTTAGTCTTCCAAAATCTATCATTCTATCAGTACTGTCCAGTTGTGGATATTGGTATTAGTTTTCATCTACTGCAAGAGAACACTTGTCTGATATTAGATAAGCAAGGCATGGATCAATAGGGGTAACAAAATATCATCCATTGGGAGCCATTTTAATGTTATGTTCCTTTAAAACAATACTATTTTTCCACAGGGCATTGGTATGCATACATGTTTAGTTTAAACCAATTCCCCACTTGTTTATCTTTTAATTGAAAACACATATTTTTAGATGAGAGGAATTAAAAAACTTACCCCAATTCACCACACTCTAGCCAGTATATACTGTTGCTTGAGATTTTGATCTTAGCCATTCTGACTGTGAGATGGAATCTCAGAGTCATTTTGATGTGCACTTCAATGATGAGTAAGGAAGTTAAGCATTTCTTTAAGTGACTCTAGGCCATTTGAGATTCCTCTGTTGAGAACTCTGTTTAGTTCTATGCCCCATTTTTTAATTGGATTTGACATTCTACAAATTGGGACAAGGTCTTCACCAATCCTACATGCAACAAAGGGCTAACATCCGAGATACATAAGGAACTCAAGAAATCAAACACAAAATAAGTTTTTTCTTAAAAGCTTGTGTATCTACAGAGTTATAACAAAACCATTAAATCCAGGATTTTCCATTGAGATAATGCTTCCTTAGCAAATACTTAATACAGATGTTGCAAATGTCTTGATTTAAACTACTCAAAAATTGTTTGTTTTTTGGAATGGTTGAAGTTATTCTAAATACTACTTATAGGTAAAATGGAAGAAATATTTTGCTAAGGCTTTGTGTCTGAGGGAGAAGCAGTTCTGTAGTTGATAACAAAATGTAAAATAGTGATTTTTTTGATTAAATGAAGTGCTGAAATATCCCAACAAAACCAGAAAAAACTAAATCTTGTCTGCATGTAAACATAATGTGTATATATATATATATATGCACTTACAACGTATCATTGTCTCAGACAAATAGATTTTATTTCTCATAGTATAAACTTGGCCTACTGCAATTATTCCTTAGGGCTCTGCAATCTAACATCTTTGCCCCTCCCTTCTGTTTTCACTCCTTTCATCTCTCTTTCCTTTCCTCAACACCAGCTATGTAAGTGTGTCTAAAAATAGTGTGTTTATTATCATTTCTAAACTATAGGTTTACATGTCTGTTCTTTAACCTAGTATAATAACCTTTATTTTCCTGCAGGATACTGATATTCCCTACTCCCATCATTACTTCTGTGTACATTATTTAAAATTATTATAGACATGAAGAGCTATCCTTATAGAAATAAGGGCTGAATAAAAAAGGAACAGCAGCATGTGTATTAGTTTCTTTTATATTGCTATGATAAAATACTAGGACAAAGAAAGCAACAAAAATAATTCAATTTGGATTAAATTTCCAGTGGTTTAAAGTTTATGATGGAGGATCAAAAGACATGGTAGTAGGCAGTTGAAACAGTAGCGGAGGGCTCATGTTTTCATCCATGGGCAGAAGGCAGAGTACACCTTGGAAATGGAGTGAGTCTTAAGACTAAATGCCTACCCGAAACCAAGAGCTGATTCTTTGAGAAAATCAACAAGATAGGCAAACCCTTAGCTAAACTAACTAAAAAGAAGAGAAACACTCTCCAAATCAACAAAATCAGAAATAAAAAGGAAACATAACAACAGACTCTGAGGAAATCCAAGGAATCATTAGGACTTACTTCAAAAACCTATAGGGAACAAAGATTGAAAAAAACCTACTTAACTGGACAATTTTCTTCACGGGTTTCCTTTACCAAAGTTGAGTCAAGATCAGGTAAATAAATTTAAAAGTCCTATAACCCCTAAGAAAAAGAAGTGGTCATCAAAAGTCTCCTATCCACACAAAGCCCAAGGCCAGATGGTTTCAGTGCAGAATTCTACCAGACCTTCAAAGAAGAGCTAACACCAATACTCTTTCAACTATTCCACAAAATAGAAACAGAAGGAACATTAACAACCTCATTCTGTGAGACCTCAGTCACCTTGATACCTAAGCCACACAATTACCCGTTTAAGAACTTCAGACCAATTTTCCTTATGAGGATTGACACAAAAATACTCACTGAAATATTCTCAAACAGAATCGAAGATATCATCAAAGATATTATTCACCATGTTCAAGGAGACTTCATCCCAGGCATTCAAGTAGGGTTTAATATACAGAAATCCATCAATGTAATCTACCTTAAAAACAAACTAAAGGAAAAAATGACATGATCAACTTCTTAGATGTTGAAAAAGCATTTGATAAAATCCAAAACATGTTCATGTGTAAAGTTTTGGAGAGATCAGTGTTGCAAGGCACATACCTAATCGTAGTAAAGGCAAAATATGGCAAGCCTATAGTCAACATCAAACTAAACAGAGAGAAACTTAAATCAATCCCACTGAAATCAGGGGCTAGACGAGGATGCCGACTCTCTTTGTATCATTTTTAAATTTTATTTTAATTTTTATTAAGTACACTTTATTCACTTTGTATCCCCCCATAAACCCTTCCCTCCTCCTCTCCCAACCCCACCTTCCCTCCGACTTCTCCACACATGCCCTTCTTCAAGTCCACTGATGGTGGAGGTCTTCCTTTCCTTCCTTCTGATCCTAGTCTATCAGCTCTAATCAGGACAGGTTGCATTGTCTTCCTCTGTGGCCTGGTAAGCCTGCTCCCCCATCTGGGTGAGGTGATCAAAGAGCAGGCCAATCAGTTCATGTCAGAGGCAGTCCTCACCCCCATTTTATGGAACCCTCTTGGATACTAAACTGCCATGGGCTACATCTGTACTGGGGTTCTAGATTTTCTCCATGCATGGTACTTGGTTGGAGTATCAGTCTCAGGAAAGAGCCTTGTGCTCAGATTTTTTGGTACTGTTGCTCTCCTTGTGGAGCTCCTGTCCTCTCCGTGTCTTACTATTTCCCACATCTTTTATAAGATTCTATGCACTCTGCCCAACAGTTGGCCATAAGTCTCAGCATTTGCTTTGATATTCTGCAGTGCAGAGCCTTTCAGGGGCCCTCTGTGACAAGCTCCTAGCTTGTTTCCTGTTTTCTTCTTCTGAAGTCAATATGCTTTCCTTTTCTGGCTAGGGATTGAGCATTTTAGCCAGTCCTCCCTCTTGATTAATTTCTTCAGGTGGACAGATTTTAGTAGTTTATCCTATTTTATATGTCTATATGAGTGAGTATATACAATGTGTGTCTTTCTGCTTCTGGGATAGCTCACTCAGGATGTTCCTTTCCAGTTCCCAACAATTACCTGCAAATTTCATGATATCCCTGTATTTTATTGTTAAGTAATATTCCATTGTGTAGATGTACCAAAATTTCTGTATCCATTCCTCAGTTGAAGGACATCTGGGTTGTTTCCAGCTTCTGGCTATTACAAATAAAGCTGCTACAAACATGGTTGAGCATATGCCCATATTGTGTACTTGAGCCTCTTTTGGATATATGCCTAGGATTGATATTGCTGGATCTTGAGGAAGCACTATTCCTAGTTGTCTGAGGAAGTACCAGATTGACTTCCAGAGTGGTTGTACAAGTTTACATTTCCAACAGCAGTGGAAATGTAGTCACTTGAAGTTCTGATTTTGGCCATTCTGATGAGAGTAAGGTGAAATCTCAGGGTCATTTTGATTTGCATTTCCCTGATGGCTAATGACCTTGAGCATTTCTATAAGTGTTTCTATGCCATTCGATATTCCTCTTTTGAGAGTTCTCTGTTTAGCTCTGTTCCCCATTTTTTAATTGGATTTCTTGATTTGTTGCTTTTCAACTTCTGTAGTTCTTTATATTTACTGGATATTAGCCCTCTGTCAGATAAAGGGTTGGTGAAGATTCTTTCCCAATCTGTAGGCAGTTGTTTTGTTCTGATGACAATGTCCTTTGCTTTACAGAAGCTTTTCAGTTTCATGAGGTCCTATTTATTGATTGTTGCTCTTAGAACCTGTGCTGCCCCGACCCGCGGGACCTAGTTATTCCTGGGGGCAAGGAGGACCAAAACCTGAAAAAGGTGGGTGAGAGAAGGAACGGACTCAAGCAAATGTGCACTTGTCAAGAGCCTAATTTTATTGAGACCAAGCAGGCTTTTTAAAGCCAACTTTAGGTGGGGGCGGGGCGAGGG
>CM053764.1:32641428-32660861 GCA_028658305.1 Pachyuromys duprasi
ACTAGCAGAATCATCCTCATCTGAAGAAGGCAAGGGAATAGAAGCTGCAGGGAGATGGGAAGAGGAATAAACTCCAGCAGCAGGGGTAGAAGAGGTGGGCCCGCTGGGCGCAGTCATGGATCGCTGTCCTTGATTTTGTCTAGTATGTGATCGAGTGGTGATGGGGAAAGCTAGGCAGGTGGGAGGCAAAGAGCGAGGAGGCTGAGGCAGGGGAAATGAGTGACCGGCAGAACAGCGAGCCCAAAGATGAGAAAGTTGTTTTTGAAGTTGGAGGATCTCTGTCAGGTCCCGAACTTGAGAGGAAAGGCGAAGTTTGGTCTCAGAGAGGGAATTAGTCTGAACGTTAGGAAAGGAGGGCAAAGTCAGGAGAGGAGCAGAGGGACGAGTAGGGGCAGCAGAAGCAAGGGGCGGCCAATCAGGGTTGTGGTAGCAGGCGGCCTCATCCTCTATGGTGGCCACATTGCCAGGGTCAAGGGGCTAATCGGGAGGAGAGGAGGAAGGCAAAGGATGATTGGTATGAGGCTTAGACTTAGCGGCCATGGGTTTTTGGATAACAGGGTTAATTAATTGAGGTGGCGGATTATAAGGAGGAGGCTTAGGGGAAGGTGCATTTAATGAGGGAAGTGGAGGATAAAGTTGAGGGAGAGTTGAGGGGTCAGAGTTATGAGAATCGGAGGCATCAACGAGAGAAAAGGAGGCAGAATCCCGTGAAGGAGGGCAGGAAGGGCAGCGGGAGCCAGGCTGCGAAGACGAAAGACAGTATTCGGCCACAGAGAGAAGGTGGTGTTTGCCAGAGTCATTGTCCGCTTCCTCGACAATGTCTCGAATTATACCCCAGAAAGAGAAAATAGTTGGGGACAAGGCGGCATTACCTTCCTCAGTGAGTTTTTGATTTAATTCTTTACCTACTTTTTGCCACTTTTTGGGGTGAATGTTTGGCCCATCAATCATAAACCATGGACATGCCTTATCAACAAATATAAAGAAGTTTATAAGATCCTTTTTCTTTATGCTTATTCCTCGCTCTCTGAGAGAGGCCTTTAAATCTTTAATAAAACAGGCCTCCTTAGACAATGAATGGCCCATCTCGATGGGACGGAATGTAAAAGCTATGCACTCACCAGGTCTAGCCGTCTCACGGGCGATGAGTTGGTAACCTCTCAGATTCCAATCCGTGGATGAATCCAGGGTGTGTCCATCCGGTAATGATCCCTGCCTCGAGCCCCACATTGGGTGCCACCTGCCCCGACCCTCAGGACCTAATTATTCGTGGGGGCAAGGAGGACCAAAACCTGAAAAAGATGGGCAAGAGAAGGAACGGACTCAAGCAAATGTGCACTTGTCAAGAGCCAAATTTTATTGAGACCAAGCAGGCTTTTTAAGGCCAACTTTAGGTGGGGGCAGGGCAAGGTTGGAAAGGCCCATAATAGAGCCTTCTTACTCAGGGAAGGGCAAGGTTGGAAAGGCTCATAATAAAGCCTTCTAACTCAGGGAGGGGCAAGGTTGGAAAGGCCCAGGGCAAGGGTGGAAAGGCCTGGGGCGAGGGTGGAAAGGCCCACAATAGAACCTTCTTACTCAGGGAGAGGTGAGGGAAGTTTCTCAGGGCTTGTCTCCAGGACTGTGCAGTTAGTGTTCTGTTCAGGAAGTGGTCTCCTGTACCAATGAGTTCAAGGCTCTTCCCCACTTTTTCTTCTAACAGATTTAATGTGTCCGGTGTTATGTTGAGGTGTTGATCCAATTGGACTTTAGTTTTATGCAGGGTGATAAGTATGGACCTATTTGCTTTTTTCTGCATGTAGACACCCAGTTAGACCAGCACCATTTTTTGAAGATGCTATCTTTTTTCCATTGTATGGTTTTTGCATTTTTGTCAAGAATCTGGTGACTATAAGTGTGTAGGTTTATTTCTGAGTCTTCTATTCGGTTCCATTGATCCACCATTCTGTTTCTATGCCAGTACCATGTAGTTTTGATTACTGTTGCTCTATAGTGCAGCTTGAGATCAGGGAAGGAGATAGCTCCAGAAGATCTTTTATTGTAGAGGATTGTTTTAGCAATTCTGGGTTTCTTGTTATTTCATACGAAGTTGAGAATTTTTCTTTCAAGTCAGTAAAGAATTGTGTTGGTAATTTGATGGGAATTGCATTGAATCTGTAGATTGCATTTGGTAAGATGTCCATTTTTACTATGCTAATCCTGCCTAGCCATGAGCATGGGAGTTCTTTCCATCTTCTGATATCTTCTTCTAATTCTTTCTTCAGAAACTTGAATTTTTTTCATACAAGTCTTTGACTTGCTTGGTTACGGTCACACCAAGGTACTTCATGTCTTTTGTGGCAATTGTGAAGGGTGTTGTTCCTAAAATTTCTTTCTCAGACCTTTTGTCTTTTGTATACAGGAAGGCTGCTGATTTCTTTTTTTTTTTTTTTGAGATAATTTTGTATCTGGCTAGTTTGCTGAAGCTGATTATCAGCCATAGGAGTTCCCTGGTAGAATTTTGGGGGTCACTCAGGTATACTACCATATCGTCTGCAAAAAGTGACACTTTGACTTCTTCCTTTCTGATTTGTATCCCCTTGATCTCCTTCAATTGTCTTATTGCTCTAGCAAGGACTTTTAGAACTATGTTGAAGAGATATGGAGAGAGTGGGCAGCCTTGCCTTGTCCCTGATTTCAGTTGGATTGCTTCAAGTTTTTCTCTGTTTAGTTTAATGTTGGCTATAGGCTTACTGTATATTGTCTTTATTATGTTTAGGTATTTGCCTTGTATCCTTGATCTCACCAATACTTTAAACATTAATGAGTGTTGGATTTTGTCAAATGCTTTTTCAGCATCTAAGGAGATTATCATGTTTTTTTTTATTTCAATTTGTTAATATGGTGGATCACATTGATGGATTTCCATATATTGAACCACTCCTGCATACCTGGGATGAAGCCTACTTGGTCATAGTGGATGATATCTTTGAGGTGTTCTTGTATTCGGTTTGTAAATATTTTGATGAGTATTTTTGCATCAATGTTCATAAGAGAGCTAGGTCTATAATTCTCTTTCTTTTTTGGGTCTTTGTGACATTTGTATACCAAGGTGACTGTGGCTTCATATAATGAGTTTGGTAGTGTTCCTTCTGTTTCTATTTTGTGGAATAGTTTGAAGAGAACTGGAGTTAGCTCTTCTTTGAAGGTCTGGTAGAATTCTGTGCTGAATTCTTCTGGTCCTGGGCTTTTTTTTGGGGGGGGGGATGGGAGACTTTTGATGACCACTTCTATCTCCTTAGGGGATATACGAGCATTTAATTGATTTATTTGGTCTTGATTCAGGTTTGGTAAGTGGATTCGTTCTAGAAAATTGTCCATTTCATTTAGATTTTCAAATTTTCTGGCATATAGACTTTTCAAGTAAGTCCTAATGATTGCTTGGATTTTCTCATTGTCTGTTGTTATGTCCCCCTTTTAATTTCTAATTTTGTTGATTTGGATGATATCTCTCTGCCTTTTAGTTAGTTTGGCTATGGGTTTGTCTATCTTCTTGATTTTCTCAAAGAACCAGCTCTTGGTTTCATTGATTCTTCGAATTGTTTTGTTTCTAATTGATTGATTTCAGCCCTGAGTTTATTTATTTCCAACTACTCCTTTTTGGTGAGTCTGCTTCTTTTTTTTTCTAAGGCTTTTAGGTGAGCCATTAAGTTGCTTGAACTAGAAATCTCAAATTTCTTCTTGAAGGCACTTTTTGCTATGAACTTTCCTCTTAGCACTGCCTTCATTGTTTCCTATAAGTTTGGGTATGTTATATCTTCATTTTCATTGAATTCTAGGAAGATTTTAATTTCTTTCTTTATTTCTTCTCTGACTCAGCTGTCATTTAGTAGCAAGTTTTTCATTTTCCATGTGTGTGTGTAGGCTTTTTGTTATTTTTTATTGATGTTAAGATCCAGCTTTATTCCATGGTGATCAGATAGGATACAAGGGATTATTTCAGTCTTCTTCTATATGTTGAGGCTCGCTTTGTGACCAACCATATGGTCTATTGTGGAGAAGGTTCCATGAGGTGCTGAGAAGAAGATAAATTCTTCTGTGTTTGGGTGTAAGGTTCTGTAGATGTCTGTTAGGTCCATTTGATTCATGACTTCTGTTAGAGACATTGCTTTTTTGTTTAATTTCTGTTTTGTTGATGTGTCCTTTGTTGAGAGTTGGGTGTTGAAGTCTCCCACTATTAATGTGTGGGGATTTATGTGTTGTTTCAGTTTTATCAATGTTTCTTTTAGAAATGTGGCTGCCCTTTTATTTGGAGCATAGATGTTCAGGATTGTGATATCTTCCTGGAGAAATTTTCCCTTGATGAGTATGCAGTGTCCTTCCCCATCTCTTTTCCTTAATTTTGGTTGAAAATCTATTTTATCAGATATTACAATGGCTACTCCTGCTTGCTTCTTGGGTCCATTTGCTTGGAAAACCGTCTTCCAGCCCTGTACCCTCAGTTAATGTCTATCTTCGTGACTAAGGTGTGTTTCTTGTATGCAACAGATTGCTGGGTCTTGTTTACGCATCCATTCTGTTAGTCTGTGTCTTTTTATTGGAGAATTGAGTCCATTGATGTTGAGAGTGATTAATGACCGGTGGCTTTTAGATACTTTCATTTTGATGTTGGTTGTGGTAGTAAGTTTGTGTGCTTGGTTACTTTTCATTTTACTGTAGAGAGGTTAGTTATTTCCTGTGTTTTCTTGAAAGTGGTTAGTTTTCTTGGGTTGTATTTTTCCTTCTGGTATCTTCTGTAATGCTGGATTTGTGTGTAGGTATTTTTGAAATTTGTTTTTGTTGTTGAATATCTTGTTTTCTGTGTTTATGCGGACTGAGAGTTTTGCTGGGTGGAAGTAGTCTGAGCTGACATCTGTGTTCTCTTTGGGTTTGCATGATGTCTGCCCAGGCCCTTCTGGCTTTCATAGCCTCTGTTGAGAAGTCAGGTGTGATTCTGATGGGTTTACCATTACATGTTACTTGGCCTTTTTCCCTTGTAGCTTTTAGCATTTTTTCTTTGTCCTGTATACTTCCTGTTTTTTTTTTTTTTTAATTATGTGGCAGGAGGATTTTCTTTTCTGGTCTAATTCATTGGGTGTTCTGTAGGCTTCTTGTATTGTTATTGGCTTCTCCTTTAAGTTGGGAAAATTTTCTTGAAAATATTTTGTTGAAAATATTTTCTGGGCCTTTGAGGAAAGAATCTTCTTTTTCCTCTATTCCTATTATTCTTAGGTTTTGTCTTTTTATGTTATCTTGAATTTCTTGGAAGGTCTGTGTCAGGTATTTTTTTGACTTAACATTTTCTTTGATGGATACATCGATTTCTTTCATTGTATCTTCCACACTTGAGATTCTTTATTCCATCCCTTGTAGTCTATTGGTTATGCTTACCTCTGTAGTTCCTGCTTTCTTCCCTAAGTTTTTTCTCTCCATGATTTTCTCCATTTGTGATTTCTTTAATTTTTCCAATTCTATCTTCAGATCTTGAGCCGCTTTGTTGATTTCCTTCACCTGGTCTGGCTGTATTTTCTTGATTTTCCTTCGATTCCTTCAGCTGTTTGTTTGAACAATTCTTTGTTTCTTTTATTTCTTTCAGTGATTTAAGTCTTCTCTAAAGGCGACAAACTGTTTGGCTGCAACTTCCTGTCTTTCTTTATAGATGTCCATAATCTGTTTGTCTTTATCTTCATCTAGATCTTTACGCATTTTATTTGTTTCCTCTATTATCCTCTTCACAAGCATAGATGTTAGGTCATCTTCTTGAATTTCAATTATACTGGGGTGTCCAAGGCTGCTTGCCCTTGGATAACTAGGTTCTGGAGATGCCATATTTTTCTGTCTTTTTTTGGTTGAGCTTTTATGCTGGCGTCTACCCATTGGGCTATCTTAGGTATTGGGTGTTAGTTTCTGGTGGTTCCTGGAATCCTGTGGTGGAGAGAATCCCCTTGGCAGGAAGATGCTTTTTCCTGAAGGAAGTTGACTCTGCTTTTTGGGTGTGGTCACTGAATGGCCTGTGTTTTTCAGGAATTTCCACAGCTCACCTCAATTGTACAGACCTTAGTGGTAACTGTGGTCCTTATTAGTCATGAGGGCTCTCCTCTCACCCGGAGAAGACCTGGGGACAACTGCCCTGCTTCTAGGTTTCTTGCTGTAAATTTAGGGAGCTACAGCTATTGCCTGGGTGCCCCATGGTTTGGTCAGTTTTGTTAGGGATAACTGATTGCACCTTGGAGCAGTGTCTGGACATTGATCTCGAGGATCCCAGGCTTCTGTAGGTCTGAGATTGGAGTTCTGTGCCCCAGTACCTAAGCAGTAGTCAGTGGCCAGTAAGCACTGTTCTCATGGGAGCAGCAGGAGGCTAGTTGGTGCACAGCAGGTTTCTGGGCTGGCAGTGCATGCTCCTGCCGGTCTGCGGGACCTTTTCCAGGGAAATCCTGGGTACCCTAAGTCAGTCCCCATTTGCTTCCTTCCCTGTGGGGTTTTCTCCTGACAGGGCCCAGAGTTTGGGCTCTTGGTCGCTGTACCGAAATGTTGTTCTGCAGCTCAGAAGCAGTGTCCTCCTGGTGCAGCCATCTTGTCCCTCCCCTTTCTTTGTATCTCTTAAACATAGTACTTGAAGTCCTAGCTAGAACAATAAGATAAATAACTAAATAAGATAAAGAAATATATATCAAAAAGAAGTCAAATTATCACTATTTGCAGATGATATGATAGTATACATTAGCGACCCCTAAAATTATAACAAAGAAGTCCTTCAGCAAAATAAATACCTTCAGCAAAATGGTGGGATACAAAATTAACTCAAAAACAAAAAACAAAATAAAAAAAAAAAACCTAAGAAACAGTAGCCCTCCTGTGTACAAAAGACAAAGGGCTCAAAAAGAAATTAGGGAAAAAACACTCTTCTCAATAGCCAGAAATAACATAAAGTAACTTGGTGTAAATCTAATCTCCCATGCTCATGGATTTGTAGGATTAATATAGTAAAAATGACCATCCTGCTAAAAGCAACCTACAGATTCAATGCAATTCCCATCAGAATGCCAACACAAATCTTTGTAGATCTTGAAAGAACAATTCTCAATTGCATATGGAAAATTAAGAAAAAAAGCTAAAACCATCCTGTATAATAAAATAACTTCTGGAGGTATCTCCATCCCAGATCTTAAGTTGTAGTATTGAGCAAAAGTAACAAAACTAGCATGGAAATGGCATAGAAACTGACTGAAGGATCAATGAAATCAAATCAATGTCCCTGAAATAAACCTACCAATAGACATCCGGGTTTTGATAAAGAAGCTAAAACCATGCAATAGAAAAAAGACAGAATTTTCAACAAATGGTACTGCGCTCATTGGATGACTACATGTAGAAAAATGCAAATAGATACATAGTTCTCACCCTGCAGAAAACTAAATACAAGTAAAGACCTCAAACCAGGAACACTAAATCAGGAGAAACATTGGGGGTGGGGGAGAGAGCTTTGACTGCATTAGCACAGGAAACAACTTCCTGAACAGCACATCAAGAACTCTAGCTCTAATGATCAACAATCAATATGTGGGACCTCCTGAAAGTGAAAAGCTTCTGGAAAGCAAAGGAATGATCAACAGAACAAAACAACACCCTACAGTCTGGGAAAAGATCTTCACAAACACTATATCTGACAGGGGCTAATATCCAGAATATAAAAAGAACTCAAGAAATTAAATACCAATATACCACATAATTAATTTAAAATATATGGTGCAAACTAAACAGAATTTTAAGCACAGAAATACCAAATAGTGGAGAAACACTTAAAGAAATGCACAATGTTCATAGTCATCAGAGAAATGAAAATCAAAATGACTCTGAAAAATCTCACACCCATCAGAACAGCTAAAATCAAAACCTAAGTTACAACACTTGCTGGAGAGGATGTGGAGAAAGAGGAACCCTCCTCCATTGCTGGTTGGAATGTAAATTTGTACAACCACTTTGGAAATCAATGTGGCACTTTCTCAGAAAACTGGAAATAGCTATACCTCAAGACTCAGCTGCACCCCACCTGGACATTTATCCAAAAGATGCTTAATCATACAACAAGGACATTTGCTCAACTATATTCATAGAAGCTGTATTTATAATAATCAGACATTGGAAACAACCTAGATACCCTTCAAACTTGAATGGATACAGAAATTCTGATATTTATATATGCAATAAAATACTACTCAGGTGTTAAAAACAAGAAAATCTAACTCTAGCTTATCAGGTCTCAGAAAGGGAGGAGGTCCTCCCCTATCAGTGGACTTGGAAAGGGGCAAGAAGGAGATGAGGAAGGGATGGGGGGATAGGAAGGGAATGCAGGAGGGGGCTACGGCTGGGATACAAAGTACATAACCTGTGATTAATATAAAATAAAAATGTTTAAAAATGATAATAATCATAGAGCTAATAAAAAAAACCAAGAAAATCATGGTGGAAACTAGAAAAGATCATCCTGAGTGAGGTATCCCTGAAGCATAAAGGCACACATAGGTATATACTCACTTATAAGTAGATATTAGACATACAATTTAGGATAAGCATAGTAAAATCTGTTCACCCAAAGAAGCTAAGCAAGAAGAAGGACCCTGGTTAAGACCCTGGTTAAGAAATGCAAATGGGATGGACATCAGAGGAGGGAGAAAGAGGTAACAGGACAGAAGCCTACCACAGAGGGCCTCTGAAAGATTCGACCCAGGAGGGTATAGAAGCAGATGTTGAAACTCATAGCCAAACTTTGGGCAGAGTGCATGGAATCATATGAAACAAGGAGGAGATGAAAGACCTGGAGGAGATAGGAGCTCCACAAGGAGACCAGCAGAACCAAAAATACTGGGCACAGGGGTCTTTTCTGAGACTGGTATTCCCACCAAGTACCGTGAATGGAGACAACCCAGAATCCCTGCACAGATGTAACACATGGGATCTCAGTGTACAAGTGGGTACCCTAGTAAGGGGAACAGGGGCTATATCTGACATAAATTCAGTGTCTAGGGTCAGATGCAAGGGGAGGAAAACCTCACTTATCAGTGGAATGGAGGAGGGGCATGGGAGGAGAAGAGAGAAAGAGGGTTGTATGTGGAGGGGTCTAGGGAGGGGCTACGTCTGGGTACAAGGTGAATAAATTGTAATTAATAAAAAATAACTAATTTAAAAGAACTGGATAAAAGGAATAATTTGTCAAAAATAATTATAAATAAAGAAAAAAGACCTCCTGTAGTTACACACATCTTCCCACTCATCATACTTAACAGCTAATAGTAGACAATGCAAAGGTGACTCGGTTTTCATTTTTAATATTCAACATAAAAATTCCATAAAATTATAAAGCACATTATTCTTTTTGCTTTTTTCCCTAGGAATCAAAAGAATATGTTCCTCATTTCTCTTCTGATGTGGAGTGAAGGTCATTGAAAATGAGCAAAAGATGATGTTGTTCTATCTTGGCATATTGCCATCATCTTTATAACATTTGGAGTATGAGTTCCTATTTCACAGTTGTGTACACTTTTTAAACTGTGTATTATATTACAAAAGAAAAAAATAAAATTTCAACAGCCTATTGAATATTTTTCATTGATTATTTGTTTGCAAAATTATGAAGATTGATGTAACAGTATTACAAGGAGCATGCATGAACAGTTACTTTATCAAAGAAGAACGATATATGAACATATTGCTGGAAAATTCAAAATATTTCGAAGATATACTCAATTTCTTTTCTTTTATATTTTGAGATTTCATATATGAGTTTACAGTATGTACATCATTCTGGGTCTTTTCCCTCCAACATGTTCCACATATCCCCATTTATATATGTGAGTTCTTTACCTTAAATTAGTATTATTATACATTTATAGATATATGCACTATACAAATATAAATATAAAATAAAGATAAAACATTTGAAT
Source organism: Pachyuromys duprasi (assembly GCA_028658305.1). Lineage (NCBI taxonomy): Eukaryota > Metazoa > Chordata > Mammalia > Rodentia > Muridae > Pachyuromys > Pachyuromys duprasi. Next base: position 32,651,385 of record CM053764.1, read on the forward strand.
ATATTCAATTTTACCTTTGTGTTTATATTTTGTGTATATTTTTAGGACTAACTACTTGGGCTTTCAATAAAGAATTTTGAAAAGGACAAAAGAGAGGCTGAAGGGAGAGGGAGGACTCAAAATCTAAGCACGCATATTTGAAAAGGCTTAAGATATTCTTTAGTTTTACCTTAAAATTATATACAATTACATGTTACTGAGTAGCTCTATAGTCTCTGTGAAGTAATAATGCCTTTCTCTAAACTGTGAAACTTGCAATTCCATGACTCTTTGTTTCTAAAAAAAAAAAAAAAAAAAAAAAAAAGTGGAATTTTCTTGTTTCATATGTGAAGTACTACTTCACACCATTGTGTTAGTTAGCAAACATTAATATAATTTTATACGATATAAGTAGATTGCATGGGAAGTGCAATGAACGTGATAGCGTCTACCTGAAAATAACATTGCATAAGGGGCGCAAATTCTGTAATTATTTCAGACATACAAAAATTCTTTTGAATAACTTATGCAGTTATAAGGATATTATAAGGATATTTGGCTTGATTGTTCAATATGTATTAATCTTCCTCTTTCACTGTAATTTTACATTTTAGAACTGGAAAACATCACCTATGATTAAGGGCCCAGAACTCCTCTTGTCAGTTATGAAACCTACAGTGTTGAGAATTTATTCTTCTGGTCTGAGGTAGGTAGGATTTATTCTTTTGGAAAAGGCAATAACTATGTAGTTAGTAGAGATTTTGCCCTCATAAATTCTTCATACCGTTATTCATTGCTGTTAGCTCATAAAAGAATTGGGGGTGAATTCTGATTTATGGTCTGAATCAGCAGAAAAACTTTAAGTGTTTGAATTCAAATATACAGCACATGGTAACATTTCAGTCTCAAGGAAACAGGTACCATAGATTGATTGCTCTTTGAACTTTTAAAATCTGATACAATTTTTACTCACATAAATTATTTTAGTGATATAACTGTCACCAGGAGTGAACTAATAAGCCAAGTTTTCACCAAAAATATCTTTTCTTGAGTTTTATGTCAAAACCTTAAACATATGAAATTTAGTATTAGTTTAGTAACTCCTCTGTTGCCAGTATTTTGATACCACAAACACATATCCTTTATAATACTCTTATTTTAATGATTATGGACTCAACATTTTCTGTCTCTGTAATAAATTAGCATAGTCTATTTTTACTATATAAGGAGAAAAATATTCCAAACAACTTCATCATTTCAAACTACATGTATCATTATTTATATACAAAGTCTGCCTGAGAAGAGAATATTCAAGTTTAAAAGTCAAATGTTTGGACTCTCAAAAATTTTGATAACATGGAGGATTGGTAGAATAGTGTTTTAAAGAAAATAAAAATAAATGGCACTGATATTCTTTTAAGTATAATGTTAATATAACAGAATTATATGTTTGTTGGTTATAGCCAACTTGTGCAAATTAATACTATATAAATTCATTCATAACTTACTATTTTATTATAGAGAGTTAGAACATGTCTTACAAATATTTTGAGGAGATAAAATCATATTAAGCAGATTTCTAATCACTAAGAAACCACTGAGGAGGACGAAGAAAAGGGTATTCTGTTGTGAGGTGAAGAATAAATTCACACAAGAAGACACAGGTAATAAATAAATAATAACAGGAAAGCTTATAACACCAAAAAATTATCAATGAAGTTATATGGGTTAATAAATACTTATGAGTAATGATTCTGAATATTAACAGTTTCAACTCCCCTGGTAGATGAATGACTATACCAGAGTATATATAAAAATAGATACACCACTTTTTTGTTTGTCCAACTTCTATAAAACAGACCGCTATTACTAGCAATAAAACTGTCTTAGTGTGAGGAGGTGAAAGAGACTGGGTAGTCCAGAGACATAGACTAGAAACAAACACAAATGGCAAAAAAAAAAAAAAATTCAAAGAAATGTTTTCTAATGATATTCTGCTCTACTCACAGGTCGGTGCCTCTCATCAGAGGTGGAAGAGTAGAGGGAGAGCAACTGTAGTCAAGATATACTGTATTTAAATAACCTATTTTTAATAAAAGGGGAAAATAATAATAAAATATGTCAAATGATTTTTAAAAGTCGCCAAACTGAAACACATTTAGTGTCATATTCCATACCTATGAGTTTTTGATTTTTGACAAAGAAGCCAAAACCATTCAATAGAAAATAGACAGCATCTTCAACAAATGGTGCTGGTCCAACTGGATGTCTACATGCAGAAAAATGAAAATAGATCCATATTTATCACCCTGCACAAAACTAAAGTCCAAGCGGATCAAAGATATCAGCATAAATCCAGACACACTAAATCGGTTAGAAGAAAAAATGGGGAAGACCCTAGAACTCATTGGAACAGGAGACGACTTCCTGAACAGAAAACCAACAGCACAGGCTCTAAGATGAACAATCAGTAAATGGGACCTCATGAAACTGAAAAGCTTCTGTAAAGCAAAAGACACTGTTGTCAGAACAAAACGACAGCCTACTGACTGGGAAAGGATCTTCACCAACCTATATTTGACAGAGGGCTGATATCCAGAATATATAAAGAACTAAAGAAGTTAAAAAACAACAGATCAAGCAATCCAATTAAAAAATGGGGTATGGTGCTAAACAGAGAATTCTCTGTAGAGGAATACAGAATGGCAGAGAAACACTTAAAGAGATGCTCAATGACCTTAGCTGTCAGAGAGATGCAAATCAAAACGACCCTGAAATTTCACCTTACACCCATCAGAATGGCTAAGATCAAATCTCAAGTGAAAATTCATGCTAGACAGGTTGTAGAGAAAGGGGAACCCTCCACTACTGCTGGTGTGAATTTAAACTGGGACATCCACTTTAAAAATCAATCTGGTCCCTTCTCAGACAACTAGGAATAGTGCTTCCTCAAGATCGAGCTCTACCACTCCTAGGCATATATCCAAAAGATGATCAAGTACACAACAAGGACGTTTGCTCAACCATGTTTGTAGCAGCTTTATTCGTAATAGCCAGAATCTGGAAACCATCCAGATTTTCCTCAACAGAGGAATGGATACAGAAATTGTGGTACTTTTAGACAATGGAACACTACTAAACAATTAAAAACAAGGAAATCATGAAATTTGCACACAAATGGAGGGATCAAGAAAAGATCATTCTGAGTGAGGTATCACAGAAGCAGAAAAACACAGACGGTATATACTCACTTATAAGTAGATACTAGACCTATAAAATAGGATAAACATACTAAATTCTGTACATCTAAAGAAGATAAACAAGAAGGAGTACCCAGGGTAAGATGATCAATCCTCACTTAGAAAGAAAAATGGGACAGACATTGGAAGTAAGAGAAAAAAGTAACAGGACAGGAGCCTACCACAGAGGGCCTCTGAAAGACTACTTAGCACTCTATCAAAGCAGATGATAAGACTCATAACCAAACCTTGGGCAGAGTGCAGGGAATCATATGAAAGAAGGGGGAGTTAGTATGACCTGGAGAGGACACGAGCTCCACAAGGGCCTAATATATCTGGGCACAGGGGTCTCTTATGAGACTGTATCTCCACCAAGTATCGTGTATTGATATAACCTAGAACCCCTGCTCAGGTGTAGCCCATAATAGCTCAGTATCCAAGTGGATACCCTAGTAAGGGGAACAGGGACAATTTCTGACATGAACTCAGTGGCTGACTTTGACCTGTCCCCCTCCCAAGGGAGGAGCAGCCTTGCCAGGCCACAGAAGAGGACTTTGCAGCCAGTCTAGAAGAAACCTGATAAGCTAAGATCAGTGGACTTGGAAAGGGGCAGGGAGGAGATGAGGGAGGTTGGGATTGGGAGGGAATGAGGAGGGGCCTAGAGCTGGGATACACAGTTAATAAACTGTAACTAATATTAAAAAAATAAAATTTTAATAAAAAAAGCAGACACACTAAATCTCTTAGAAGAAAAAGTAGGGAAGAGCCTTAAACTCATTGGCATAGGAGACAACTTCCTGAACAGAACACCAAAGGCTCAGGCTCTAATACCAACAATCAATAAATGGAACCTCATGAAACTGAAAAGCTTCTGTAACATAAAGGACACTGTCAACAGAACTAAATGACAGCCTACAGATTGGGAAAGAATCTTCACCAACCCTACATATGACAGAGGGCTAATATCCAGAATAAAAAAGAACTCAAGAAGTTAAACATCAGTAAACCAAGTAATTTAATTTGAAAGTGTGTTACAGTTTTCTTTATCAGTTCCCACTTTTCAAGACATGGAAAAATTGTAAAAAGGAGGTTTTAAGTGTAAGAGTCATTGGACATAGGAGGCAATAAGAAAGAAAATAATGCCTTCCAGAAACAAAAGGATTAATGTACATATAAACTCATGGAGTCAGTGACAACATACATAGTCTGCACAGGCCTATGCCTGATGCATTTCCAGCACTGAACTGGAGAAACTGATATAATTTCTAATCACAAACCAAGAAGCTATTTCTAAGTGACAACCACTAAGAAAAGAAAAAAAGGTTTCTGCAGTGGCATCTCACTTTGTATAAAACCATGCTCATGGTTTTTATTATGAAAGGTTGTTATATTTAATTAAAAATATTCCTTTATTTAGATAATCAAGTGTTTTCTGTCCATTAATCTAATTATGAAATAGGTGACATTTAATGATTTAGTTTTCCTAAACCTTTCCTCTCTTGTTTCATTTTCTATTTCATGAAATAACTTGAAGTTTATTTGTTTCAGTTCTTCTTTAAAATTCATTTTTTGTTATTTCATAATTTTCTTTTTTATTTTTTTAAATATTAGTTACAGTTTATTAAGTTTGTATCACAGCTGTAGCCCCCTAGTCATTCCCTCCCAATCCTACCCTCCCTCATCTCCTCCCTGCCCCTTTCCAATTCCACTGATAGGGGAAGTCCTCCTCCAATTCCACATGACCCTAGCTTATCAGATATCTTCAGGACTGGCTGCAAAGTCCTCCTCTGTGGCCTAGCCAGGCTGCTCCTCCCTCGGGAGGGGAACAGGTCAAAGAGCCAGGCTTTGAGTTCATGTCAGAAATTGTCCCTGTTCCCCTTGAGCTGCCATTGGCTGCACCTGAGCAGGGGTTCTAGGTTATATCCATACATGGTCCTTGGCTGGAGATACAGTCTCATAAAAGACCCAGATACATTAGGTCCTTGTGGATCTCGTTTCTTCTCCAAGTCATACTAACTCCACCTTCTTTCATATGATTCCCTATACTCTGCCCAAGGTTTGGTTCTGAGTCTCAGTGTCTGCTTTGATACACTGCTAGGTAGAGTCTTTCAGAGGCCCTCTGTGGCAGGCTCCTGTCTTGTTACTTTTTTCCCCTATATCCAATGTCCATCCCATTTGTCTTTCTAAGTGAGGATTGATCATCTTACCCGAGGTCCTCTTTCTTGTTTATCTTCTTTAGGTGTACAGATTTTAGTATGTTTATCCTATCTTATAGATTTACTACCCACTTATAAGTGTGTCTGCTTTGATGTTGAGGTTTTTGATCCACTTGGACTTTAGTTTTTTGCAGGGTGATATAGATCTATTTTCATTTTTCTACATGTAGACATCCAGTTAGACCAGCACCATTTGTTCAAGATCCTGTCTTTTTTTTCCATTGTTTGATTTTGGTTTCTTTGACAAAACTCAAGTGTCCATAGGTGTGTGGGTTTATTTCTGGATTTTCAATTTGATTCCATTTATCCACCCTTCTGTTTCTATGCCAGTACCATGCTGTTTTTATTACTGCTGCTTTTTAGTACAGCTTGAGGTCAGGGATGAAGATATATCCAGAAGACCTTGTACATGGTATTTTTTAGCTATTCTGGGTTTTGTTATTGTTGTTGTTTTTTCAAATGAAATTAAATATGGTTTGCTTCCACAGAACTGTAAGTATTATGAAAACTTTTGCAGTAGGAGTAAAGAAATTAATGATCTTAACCAGCATGGGAGAATAAATGTGTACAGTACAGAGCTGGCCAGCAACATGTGCTCACTGTGTGTAAATATCCTTTTATATTTTATATAAACTGAGGCTGCACCTCAGTTTATATATTGTGCCTAGTTGTATAATCCTGGACTAAAACTCATGACCGGACAAAATATTGGCCCAATGGAAAAACCTACCGGTGCTATTTAGCTGATCAGTAATGTTAGCAAACAAACTCCTAAATATTATAGCTCTGCTCATAGATTTGTACTTTTCTCAACCTTGCTTTGAAGCACTTTGTGCCTAAATACTAATTTATGTGGAGCCTCATAACTGTTGAAAGTCCTAAGAGTAAATGAATGTTAGTTTCAGCCATATATGGTTTACCTTTATAACCTTACTCCACTTAAAGCTCTGTGTACATTTTAACAATTAAACTAGTAAAGAACATACATTTTTGAAAGTTCAAGAGTAGGTTCATGAAAAGTGTTGGTGGAAGAAAGAAAAGGAGAAAGAATATAATGCAATTATATTTTCATAAAAAATTTTTCAAAATAAACAAAAGCATAACTTGTATTACATGTTGTATGCTTTGAATAAATAAAATTATAATATGTACATTTTAAAATACATGTTGCGAATATAATATTTTAGTGAGTAAAATATTGAAATAAATATTCAGTATATTTAATACAAATTTGAAAAGTAAGGTAAAATTTTTACATATTTAAAAACTCAAATATTTTAATCTAAAAAGGAAATATATTACTACTACAATTGATAGAGTTAAACCTAAATATGTAGTTTTTATGTTTGCGCTACCACAGAGAACCTTATTGTAGCCATGTGCTGAATAAAGATACAGCTCTGCCCTGGCACCATCAGCAGAGTTGGGAATTCTAAGTTTTAGGGTCCCCACATCTGGATGAAAAACATTTGAGGCATAAAGTGTAACCATGGGAATAATGAAAAAGTAAGAATTACTTTGGAGTAAGAAAGCAGGAGTCAAGTACAAAAAGGTATATGGGAAGAGATAAAAGATATTGATGACTTTCAAAAATACGTTTATAAATCTCTAACTGTAGAAAGTTTTTTTTTTCCTGTGTTATGTCTTTGGGTGTGTGTACATATATAAAAGGAGTTAAAATTGAATCACATCGTAACAGAGCAGTGATTCCCCTCCTAGACAACTCTTACTAACAAATAAAAAAACATGTCTGGTAATTTGTCACTTCTTTTGGTGTTGGTAGCCAGTAAGTTACCACAGGCCATCAGACATTAGAGGGTGTTGACATTACTGTTTGTCATCCTCAAGAACTTAATAGGTTGTTTTGTCTGCTCTTGGGACTCTTGTGCAGTACTGATACAAGAGTCTTTGCCTTGTCTCATGGCATTTTGGTTTGTCCTGTTTGGTTGTTTGTCTCTCAGAAGAATGCTCTTTTCTGAAGTGGTTGATGGGGAAAGTAGAGGTGTTGCAGAAAGAGTTGGAAGGAGTGGAGGGATGGGCAAATGTGATCAGTATATATTGTATAAGAGACAAATCCGTTTTCAATAAAAATAAACTTAGAAACAAACTTGATGGTAAGACCATATGACATAATATAACAAGTATTTGAATCATGGGGAATGGATAAATCCACTTGTAATGGACTTTGAGATCTCATCTTTACTGGCTAGCTTTCATAGTACTGGAAGTTGCTTTGCAGGCTACTGGTAGGTTTTGGGGGGATAACCATCAATCATATACATCCAGCAACTCTGCAAGCTACAATAATAATTACTTTGAAAAGACATTCTCATTGGTGTACTTACAGGGCAAATATCACTGGAAGAAGAAACCACAATTTTATTGAGTTTAAGTTCTAGTTCATAAGATGTAACCTATACAAACATGATTATTGGCCCAAGAACCTGTCACAAAACAGATCATAGCCTTGAAGGGAGATAACTTACTACTATCATGCTGTAAAATGGACAAAGTATTAAACTGAATGCTAACGACTTACCTGTATCTACAGATTCATTCATGTATCATCTCCTGTTTGAGTATCTTTCATTTGTATTAGATAGTGCTTAATACAAAGACACACAAACTGCCAAGAAACAAAGGATGAAAAATTGATTAAGTCTCAGCCTAAAAAGGAAAATAAATACTTCCTCCCAAAGCTCAGGCATCATTGTGGAAAATGGAGCAGAAAGTGTAAGAGCCAGTAACAGGAGATGACTATAAGGAATCACTATATTCTGGACATAGCACATAAACACCTACAGAAGTTTTGACACTATGAACAATATCCATGCAAGCACAAAGCAGCCAAACTTCCAGCAGACAAATATGAGGTTACACATATAGGCCTACCTATACCCGTGGAGTTTTGAGAGTTTTAAGCTGCTGGGAGAAGGACAGACAAATTTCTTTAAAGAGTGTATCTCTGGTTAAGTCAACCAGGCTCCCGTGGAAGATCATACATTTGAAAATAATTGTGCTTGTACAGCACTAACTGGTCTTCAGGATTTTTTTAAAATGTAGTTTATTTTTATATTAATCATAGGTTAGGTACTTTGCTTGGAACATAAGCAAATTACTTATTTTAATATGAGAAAAAGGTAAGGAGTTTGAACAAGTGAGGTATTAGAAATGTTATGGCCTGTATGAGACAATGAGCTAAGTGAGTAGCCATTTCTATTAGTTTTTATGTTTGCAAATAAGGGTCATATGAGACTCTGCCAGAGACCATACAGAATGAAAGGAGCCTAGATAGGCTGCATGTTCACAAAACTTTTCTACTCTCTTGGCCTCTGCCAGCACTATATTCCCAGACCTCCATACCCCAAGTTGCCATTCCTCAGCCACCAACTAAGAATGAGACTCCATGCTCTACCAGAAATTGCTTAAATTAAAAGAATTCCAGGTAGGCTGCCTGCTTGCCACACTCCTTTACAATCTCACTACCTTGGGTCCCCCCACATATCCCCAGTCCAACAAATTACAGTTGCCTTGCAACAACCTACAACTAGAGCAGAGACCTCCACACCTATCAGAGACCACTCAGACTGAGAAGCCAATATCCCACAATTCAGAAGGCCAGATATTAACTAGAAATAAAGGAACAAAACCCCATCCAACACAGAAAAATTCAGAAATCAACACCTAGATATATAATTACCCCAAACCCAGATGCATAGAGCCCCTCACAAGAACATACTCATCAATAGCCAAGACAATATGTCAGCACCATAACACAGCTATCCCACCATAGTAACCACTGTCTATTCCAACACAGCAGCACAAGAGTAATATTAAAACCACCTTTATGAAGATGATTGAGGTCCTTTTCTCTGTATTTTCTTTTTTTATAAGTAATTTATTTATTTATTTATTTTTAATTTTTTTTAATTTATTTATTTTTATCTCAATCACAGGTTGGGTACTTTGAATCCCAGGCGTAGCCCCCTCCCCCATTCCCTCCTACCCTCCCACTCCCTCCCTCATCTCCTTCTTCCCCGCCC
>CM053764.1:32661361-32681576 GCA_028658305.1 Pachyuromys duprasi
GGCTAAGATCAAAAACTCAAGTGACAACACATGCTGGAGAGGTTGTGAAGAATGGGGAACTCTCCTCCATTGCTTGTGGAATTGCAAACTGGTACAACCACTCTGGAAATCAATTTGGCACTTTCTTAGAAAATTAGGAATAGTGATTCCTCAAGATTTAGTTATACCACTCTTAGGCATATATCCAAAAGATGCTCAAATACACAACAAGGGCATTTGTTCAACCATGTTCATAGCAGCTTTATTCGTAATAGCCAGAATCTGGAAACAACCCAGATTTCCCTCAGTTGAGGAATGGATACAGAAATTGTGATATTTTTACACAATGGAATATTATTCAGCAATTAAAAACAAGGAAATCATGAACTTCGCAGGCAAATGGTGGGATCTGGAAATGATCATCCTGAGTGAGGTATCCCCAAACCAGAAAGAAACACTTGGTATTTACTCACTTATATAGACCTATAGGATAGGATGGACATGCTGAAATCTATACACCTAGAGAAGATAAGCAAGAAGGAGGACCCAGGGTGGAATGATCAATCCTCACTTAGATGGACAAATGTGATGGAAATTGAATGTAGATGATTGAGGTCCTCAGTGGCAATGAATAAGTCTCCCCCCAAAATTCAGAAAAACACAAACAATTGGAAGTCATAAATACATTTCTTAAAGACAGGCAAGAAAAAAATAAACAGGGGAAATAAACTAACAAAAATGTTAAAGACCTGAAAACATAAATCAAAGCAATAAATAAAACACAAACTGGGATAATCCTTGAGATGTAATACCTAGTTAAGCAAACAAAAGCTACACATGCAAACATCACCAAGAGGAGACAAGAAATGAAACAGAGAATCTAAGTCAAAGAAGATGAAATAAAAAAAAAAAAAACTGATACAGCAGTTAAAGAAAATATTAAATCTAAAAGGTTCCTGGCACAAAACAACCAAGAAATCTGGAACACTATGAAAAGACGAAGCCAAAGAATAATAGGAATTGAAAAAGAAGATTTCCAACCTGAAGGCCCAGAATATATTTTCAGCACAATCATAGGAGAAATTTTTTCTAGCCTAAAGGAGGAGGTGCCTATAAAGGTATAAGAAGCATAGAAAAGAGCAAATATATGGCACCAGAAAAGAAAATCACATTGTCAAAAAATAAGCAAAAACTTATAGATTCAGAAGAAAGGAAGATTACCAAAAGCTACAAGGGGAAAAACAAGTAAATATAAAGGCAGACCTATTTAAATTATAGCCAACTTCTCAGTGGAGAGTAGAAAAGCAAGACGGCCTGGGCAGATGTCTTACAGTTTCTAAGAAACCAGCCCAAACTAAATCTACCAAGGGGATTTTTCAATTTATAACATCTATGACACAAACACAGGGGCAACTATGTTTTTAAAGAAAACACCACTAAAGATTAAATCAAGTAAAATGTTCAGATCCACATAGATGGATAAATTGAAAGTTAAACATATCTATCCACAAATCCAGCCCTACAGAAGGTACTAGAAGAAAAACTCCAACCCAAGGAGGAAAACTCCACCCACAAAAACACAGATAATAAATCTCACATTAGTAAACCCCCCCCAAAAAATAGAAGTGCATACCCACACCTATGCACAAACACACTTCCACCACCACCAACAAAGTAACAAGAATTAACAATCAATGCCCGTTGATATCTTGCGCTATTAATGGACTCATTTTCCTAATAAAAAGACACAGACTAAGAGAATAGATGCAAAAAAAAAAGAGATATCTTTCTGCTGCAAACAAGAAATGCATACCCACATCAAAGATAGACATTACCTCAGATAAAAAGGTTGAAAAAATATTTCCCAAGCAAGTGGACCAAGAAACAAGCTGGTATTGCCATTCTAATACCTAACAAAAATAGACTACAAACCAAATTTAATCAAAAAAGAAAGGGAAGGATATTTAATATTATAAAGGAAAAAAAATCCACCGAGATGATTTTCTCTTTTTATTTTTTCCTTTTTTTATTATTATCATTTATTGCCGTTTATTTAATTTGTATCCCGGCTGTGGCACACTCCCTCATCTCCTGGGTCCTTAGTAAGAGGAGCATAGACTTTCTCTGGCATGAACTCAGTAGCAGGCTCTCTGATTGTCTCCCCAGGGGACTGCAGCCTTGCCAACCACAGAAGAAGACATACAACCAGTACTGATGAGACCTGATAAGCCAAGATAAAAAAGAAGGGGAGAAGGACCTCTTCTATCAGTGTGCTAGGGGAGAGGCATGGGGGAAAAGAGGGAAGGAGAACCAATGGACAGGTTCATGCAGACAAAATCTAAACAGAGAAATAACAGATTTAACAGGTGTTATGAAGCAAAGGGTCCTAACAGATATATTTTTACAACATTTCACCAAAATACAAACAGATACACCTTCTACTTTTTAAAATTAATATATTTTTCCTAATTAAAATTCATTCATTTTCTACACTAGCTGTAGACTCCTCCTTTGTCCCCTCCCAATCCTGCCTCCCTCTTCTCCTCCCATGCCTCTCCAAAGTCCACTGGTAGGCACAGTCCTCCTCGCCTTCCATCTGACCCTAGCATACACTGGTCTCATCAAGACTAGCTGCATTGACTTCCTCTGTGGCCTGGTGAGGCTGCTCTCCCTCATGAAGAGGTAATTAAAGAGCCAGCCACTGAGTTCATGTCAGAGACAGTGCCTCTTCCTCTTACTAGGGAAACCACTTGGACACTGAGCTGCCACAGGCTATATCTGTGCAGGAATTCTAGGTTATCTCCATGCATGGCCCTTGTTTGGAGTATCAATCTCAGAAAAGATGCCTGTGCCCAGATTTTTAGGTTCTGTTGGTCTAATTGTGGAGCTCTTGCCTCCTCCATGTTTTTCATCTCACAATTCTTTTATAAGATTCCTTGCACTCTGCCCAAAGTTTGGCTATGAGTCTCAGCATCTGCTTTGATACCCTGCTGGGTAGAGTCTTTCAAAGGCCCTCTGTGGTAGGCTCCTGTCCTGTTCCCTGTTTTCTCCCACTTCCGCTGTCCTTCCTGTTTGCTTTTCTGAATAAGGATTGATGATCCTTCTTTCTTAGCTACTTTATATGTACAGATTTTAGTATGTTTATCCTTTATTATATTTATAATGTCCACTTATAAGTGAGTATATAGCATGTATGTTTTTCTGCTTCTGGAATACCTCACTCAGGATAGTCTTTCCTATTTCCCACAATTTACCTGCATATTTCATCAATCCTTTGTTTTTAATTGATGAGCAGTATTATGGCATTCCATTATATAATACCATTGCATTCCAGGCTACTCAATGTTTTAGGTCCCAAGGTTTGTGTCTGGTGATATGATGAAAATTTTCTCTTCCTGTAATGTGCTAAGTACCTCCTAGCACCATGAATATTATTGATCAGCTTGAAACTGCTTGTTGAGCATAAACTCAGCTTTTCAATATTCAATGATATGAGCAATTGCTGTCTTTACCAGTACAGTATTTCTTCAAGTTGTGAAGAATTACCTGTTGCCTTGGAAATAGCATGTGGTAGGGGAGGAATGTTAGTGAACACGTTTGTCTGCAACCTCAATAAATTGTAATTCACTTTTGACACGGGAAGTTTTGCAAGGTAACATAAATATTTAGGTTGAGTGTTGTCTAACCCATTATGTGGCAATTCTATTAAAAATACAAATGCATGTATTTTGGGGCACATCTGCATTAGTCGGATTCCAATGGCTTTTCAAAAAGCTCTCGGTTTTAGTTGGCCCTTTAGAATGTATATAAAGAAATAAAATAAAAACTAAAAATCAAGAAAACAAATAATAGAATAAAATATTGGAGTATAGTATTGAACAGAGACTTCTCAAAAGACAAAATGCAAATTAAAGAAAAATACTTAAATGTTCAACATCCTTAGACATTTGGGAAATTCAAATTAAAACTGAGACTCCAAGATGGTGGCCCCGGGAGAACACTGTGTCTGAGGAGTAGGACAGCAGTGTAGGCACAGGAAACTAAAATCTGACACCTAAAACACCAGCATTTGTGATTGCCAGGTGAGCAAAATTCCTACAGTGAGGAAACCAAGTGGGAAAGTCCTAGGGACACCCAGTTAATCCCTGGAAAAACTCTGGATGACCGCCTGTGCACAGCCTTGATCTGAATGCTCAGCTTCCCTCCCTGCTGCCAGACGCCTGGACCAGGAAACACAGTCTCCTAGCCAGGCTGAGGCACCCTAGAGATCATTCCAGTCTGGGTGCATCAGCTGCACACATCAGATAGCCCTGACCTGACCTTGCAGCCTCCCACCACCCTGCCAGACTCCTGCCATCCTGCCAGACTCCTGCCACACTGCCAGCCACCAACTTTGACAGGGACACAGAGTTCCCGGTCCAGACTGATCCCATTCCAGACCTGGGAGAAATGGCAGGCTCACATCTGCTAGCTCTGATCTGAACGTGCAGCCTCTCGTGGCCCACCATTTGCCATCTCTGACTGGGACACATAGATCCCAGTCTAGACTGAGGCACCTTGGATACCAGTCCAGACCTGGGAGAAACAGCGGGTACACATCTGCTAGCCTTGAGCAGAACATGCCCCTCCCACAGTGCCAGTACTGCCAGCTGCCACCCAGGATAAGGACATGTAGTAATTGATCCACACTAAGGTGTCCCCTGATACCATCCCAGACTGGGGTGCACAGCCCCTAACTCAGAAGGAGGCACCCGCAGTGCCACCCACTGACCTCAGAGTCCAGCCTGTGGAATCTGCCACAGAGTGAAGGACACTGGGAATCCAGGAAACCTACACAGGTGCTTGCCCACAGTCTGCGCTCACTAAACACACTAGCACCCTCATCCTCTCCTGCGCTTGCTCCCAAACCCCATAGCTCAACCATATACACTCCCCTAGCACTCCCCTTTAAGACACCTTCCCAGTGCACTTGCGTGAGCACGTGAACACACACACACAAACACACACACCACACACTTATTCCCCCTCCCCAACAACAAAACTGTGCCAGCGACCTTTCCTCCCACAAGGACAACTGAGTCACAACACACACTATCAAACCACTGGAACTCCCTGATCTTCTTGAAGAATACTCCAGACACCAGAGACTGACAGTTCCAGTCTGAAGGTCAGCTTCAAAGAACAAACAAAAAGTTAAGTATATATAAACAAATGGCCAGAGATCGAGGTAAGAACTCACCCAAGAAAAATCAGGACACCATGGCACCACCAGCAAACACCCAAAAGCAATGGAGATTTTAATTCAGTGGAGACACAGGAAAATAATATTAAAGCTATGCTTATGCAGTTACTAGAGGAACAAAAGAGGAGATGAACAAGGCCCTCAAAGAAATACAAAAGAATTTAACTGCCCATGTAGAGGAACAATTAAAGACATATAGAGAGGAAACAAACAAAAAATAGGAGCCACATTCAATCAGATGAAGGAAAGGGTACAAAGCATGAAAACAGAATTAGAATCTATAAAGAAAATACAAACAGAGAAAAACCTGGAACTGGAGAATTTAGAGAAAAGATCAGGAGCCACAAATGTAAGCATCACCAATACAAGAGATGGAAGAGAGAATCTTAGGAGCTGAAGATACACTTCCTGAAATTGTTTCCTCACTCAAAGAAAAAATAAAATCGGAAAAGTCCCAAACACAAAGCATCCAAGAAATCAAAGATGTCATGAAAAGACAAAACCTAAGAGTAATAGGAATAAATGAAAAAGAAGACTCGAGGATCCAAGGACCAGAAAATATTTTTAAGAAAATCATAGAAGAAAAATTTCCCAACTTAAAGAAAGCAATGTCCATAAACATACAAGAAGCCTACAGAACACCAAATACACTAGTCCAGAAAAGAAATACCTTGTGTCACATCATAGTCAAAATGCTAAACCTACAAAACAAGGAAAAAAATATTAAAGGCAGCAAGGGAAAAGGGTCAGTATCATATGAAGGTAGACCAATCAGAATCACACCAGACTTCTCATGAGAAACTATGAAAACCAGAAGGGCCTGGTGTTGGGAGCTGGTCACAGCCACTTTGGCGGCTGCTTTGATATTCAAATCTCAGCATGGAAGACAGGCTTCTACCAGGCCTTCCCCTGGAGTCAGGAAAGAATTTGCAAGTCCACTGCCTTTTGCTTTGTGACAGCAGGTGGGAGAGCTTGTTAAAATCACAGCTCCTGCCTCACCTCCTAGTGAAGTTAACCCATTGTATTTACTGTGTTTTATAAATAAAGTGAAGGTGGCTGGCCAGTCCCTTTATGGGTACAGAACACTTTGTGCTAAGAGCAGACTGCCAAAAGCCTCTCGGAACATAACATGTGTTGCATATTTTATTAATTTCAATCCTCACTCCTGACTCAGGAACCCATTCTGCTCTGCTTGCGGGCTCCAGCAGCCTGGTCAGAGGTCATGCAGTCCTTAAGGGATCACAGATGCCAACCGAGACTACTATACCCAGTAAAGCTTTCAATCAACATAGATGGAGAAAACAAAATTTTCCATGACAAAACAAAATTTAAGGAATATCTACACAGCAACCCATCTTTACAGAAGATTCTAGATGGAAATTTCCAATCCAATGAAAACAACTACACCAAAGAAAATATAGGATTCAGATAACTTCCCAACAAAAAGGAAAAAAAAAAGCAATGAATCATAGTAAGACCACCAACTCCACAATGAAAGTAAGTAACAGTCATTGGTCACTATTATCTATCAACATCAATGGACTCAACTCTCCAATAAAGAGACACAGACTAAAAGAATGTGTGCAGAAACAGGATCCAACATTCTGCTGCATCCAAGAAACACACCTATGCAACAAAGATAAATACTACCTCAGAGTAAAGGGCTGGAAAAATGTGTTTCAAGCAAATGGACACAGAAAAAATGCTGGGGTAGTGATCCTAGTATCTAATAAAATAGACATTCAACCAAAACTAATCAAGAAGGATGAGGAGGGCCACTTCTTTCTCATCAAAGGAAAATTCCAACAGGAGGACATCACAATTTTGAACATCTATGCCTCAAATACAAGACCACCCACATTTGTAAAGGAAACATTATTAAAGCTGAGATCACACATTGATCCCAACACCCCTAATAGTGGGAGACTTTAACACTCCACTCTCACCAAGGGTCAGATTATCCCATCAGAAGTAAAACAGGGAAATAAGGGCACTTACAGAGGCCCTAAAAAAATGGACCTAATAGATGTCTACAGAACTTTTCATATTAGATCAAAAGAGTATACCTTCATTTCAGCACCTCATGGAACCTTCTCCCAAATAAAACACATATTGGGTCACAAAGCAAGTCTCAGCAGACATAAGAAACTTGAAATAATCCCTTGTATCCTATCTGACCATCATGGTCTAAAGCTGGACCTCAGCAACAATAGGAACAGCAAAAAGCCTGCAAATACTTGGAAACTGAACAACTTGCTACTTAAGGACAGCTTGGTTAGGGAAAAAATTAAGAAAGAAATTAAAGACTGCCTAGAATTCAATGAAAATGAAAGCACAACATACCCAAACTTATCGGACATAATGAAGGCAGTGCTAAGAGGAAAGTTCATAGCACTTAGTGCCTTCAAGAAGAAATTAGAAACATCTCATACAGCATCTTAATGGCCAAGCTGAAAGCCCTCGGGGAAAAAAAAGCCCTCGGGGGCTGAAATCAATCAATTATAAACAAATAAAACTATTCAAAGAATCAAGGTAACCAAGGGCTGGTTCTTTGAGAACATCAACAAGATAGACAAGCTCCTAGCCAAACTAACAAAAAGGCAGAGAGAAACTATCCAAATCAGCAAAATCAGACATGAAAAAGGGGACATAACAACAGACATTGAGAAAATCCAAACAATCATTAGGTCTTACTAGCAAAGCCTATATGCCACAAAATTTGAAAATCTCAATGAAATGGACAATTTTCTTGAGAGATTCCATCTTCCTAAATTAAGTCAAGATCAGGTAGAAAGATTGAATAGGCCTATATTCCCCAAGGAAATGGAACAGTCATCAACAGCCTCCCTACCAGATGGTTTTAGTGCAGAATTCTGCCAGACCTTCAAAGAAGTCCTAACACCAATTCTCTCTAAACTATTCCACAAAATAGAAACAGAAGGAAAATTACTGAACTCATTCTATGACGCCACAGTCACCTTGATACCTAAAGCCACAAACCCAACAAAAAAAGAGAACTTCAGACCTATCTTTCTTATGAACATTGACGCAAAAATATTCAATAAAATACTCACAACCTGAATTCAAGAACACATAAAAGATATCACCCACCATGACCAAGTAGGCTTCATGCCAGGCATGCAAGGGTGATTCAAAATATGGAAATCTATCAATGTGATCCACCATAAAAACAAATGGAAGGAGAAAAACCACACGATCATCTCCCTAGATACAGAAAAAGCATTTGACAAAATCCAACATCCATACATGTTTAAAGTCTTGGAGAGATCAGGGATATAAGGCACATACCTAAACATAGTAAAGACAATATGCAGCACGCCTATAGCCAACATCAAACTCAATTGAGAGAAACTGAAATCAATCTGACTGAAATCAGGGACAAGGCAAGGCTGCACATTGTCTCCATATCTCTTCAACATAGTACTTGAAGTCCTAGCTACAGCAATAAGACAACTAAAGGAGATCAAGGGGATACAAATTGGAAAGGAAGAAGTCAAAGTATCACTATTTGCAGACGATATGATAATATACATGAGCGACCCCAAAAATTCAACCAGAGAACTCCTTCAACTGGTAAACACCTTCAGTAAAGTGGCTGGATACAAAATCTACTCAAAAAAATCAGAAGCCCTCCTGTACACCAAAGACAAAAGGGTTGAGAAAGAAATTCAGGAAACAACACCCTTCACAATAGCCACTAATAATATAAAGTACCTTGGGGTGACTCTAACTAAGCAAGTGAAAGAGTTGTTTGAATAAAAACTTCAAATCTCTGAAGAAAGAAATTGAAGAAGATATGAGAAGATGGAAAGACCTCCCATGTTCATGGATTGGTAGGATTAACATAGTGAAAATGGCCATTCTGCCAAAAGCAATTTACAGATTCAATGCAATTCCCATCAAAATACTAACACAATTCTTTACAGACCTTGAAAGAAAAATTCTCAACTTCATATGGAGAAAGAAAAAAATGAGAATTTCAAAATGATCCTGTACAATAGCACATCATATGGAAGTATCTTCATCCCTGACCTCAAGCTGTACAACAGAAAAATAGTAATAAAAACTGCATGGTATTGGCATAGAAACAGAACAGTGGATCAATGGAAAGGAATAGAAGACACAGAAATGAACCCACACACCTACAGAAACTTGATTTTTTACAAAAATGCCAAAACCATTCAATGGAAAAAAGACAGCATCTTCAACAAGTAGTGCTGGTCCAACTGGATATCTGTATGCAGAAAAATGAAAATAGATCCATATTTATCACCCTGCACAAAACTAAAGTCCAGGTGGATCAAAGACTTCAACATAAAACCAAACACACTAAACTAGTTAGAAGAAAACTTAGGGAAGACTCCAGAACTCATTGGCACAGGAGATTACTTCCTGAACAGAATACCAACAGCACAGGCTCTAAGATCAACAATAAATAAATGGGACCTCATGAAACTGAAAATCTTCTGTAAAGCTAAAGACAAAACTATAGCTTCCAGACTGGGAAAGGATCTTTACCAATCCTACATCTGACAGAGGGCTAATATCCAGTTTATATGAAGAACTCAAGGAGTTAAAAAGCAACAAATCAAGTAATCCAATTAAAAATATGGTGTATAGAGCTAAAAAGAGAACTCTCTGTAGAGGAGTGTAGAATGTCAGAAAAACACTTAAAGAAATGCTCAATGTCCTTAGCCATCAGCAAGATGCAAATCAAAAAGACCCTGAGATTTCACCTTACACCTGTCAGAATGGCTAAGATCAAAAACTCAAGTGACAACACATGCTGGAGAGGTTGTGGAGAAAGGGGAACTCTCCTCCATTGCTGGTGGGTTTGTAAATTGGTACAATCACTCTGGCAATCAATTTGGCACTTTTTAGACAGTTAGGAATAGTGATTCCTCCTGGTCAATATAATTATTACAAATCTGTGGCCAATTGCTAGCCCCATATGCAGATTATCAGGCAAGGACACATAATAATATGATTTAATCCTAATCTTATATGTTACTATATTTTACAGTAGAGCATTTAAATAAAATCTAAATTAGATGTGGGTTGGCCAATACATAACTACATATGTATTGTTTGGTATTTACAAATTTGAAATCCACATAATATTTTATATAACAAAATTAATAGGAATTGAGTATGTGTACAATGACTGATTTAATGATTAAGCTTATATTCGCTTTGCTTTCCAGTCAAAAATATGTGCACCCAGATAGGAGGGGGGGAAAAAGCTTGATATGCTGAAAATACTGAATTTCACTCATTTCATCAGCTCATGCTATTACCAAACATTTGATCTTTCAGTTTAGAGGTATGATATTTCTTCAAACATGCGAAAATATTATTGTTTTATACATAAAAACTGTGTGTCCTACTATAAAAGTCAAGTGTTCATCCATGTCCATTCTTGATATATTCAGAATAACCAGGAAATGGCTACATGTCCATCATTTGTTGAAGAGATGAAAATATTGTATATTTACAAAATGGTATATTATTTAACTATTAAAAATAAGAAAATGTCAGGTAAATGGTCTAGCTGTAAATAATCAGATTTAAGTAAATAAGAAGAAGACACATAAGGATTCCATGTTTTGTTTAATTTGGTGATGTTAGTTTTGAGTATTTAGATATGTATGTTTTGTTTAAAATACCAATAGAGGTCAAAAATAAATATGGAGCCATATGCAAGGAGAAGTTCAAGGCATGGAGGATAGAAAACTGTGATCTAAACCTTAAAGAAGATCAAGGGAATGGAAAATCTTAAACCTGGGTGGAGAGAGTAAAAGAAAGTGTGGTAATTATGTTTTATTTTAAACACCCACAGAGGTCAGGAAATTTGTAGGGAGCCATGGGGAAGAGGAGCGTGTGAGAACAGAAAGCAGTGCTATGAACACACACACACACACACACACACACACACACACACAGACACGCAATAACAACTGATGAGAAAGAGGCTATGATTTTGAAGGAGAGCAAAAAGAGGTATATGAGAGGATTTGGAGGGAAGAAAGAGACAATAGAAAACTTGTAATAAACCAAACAATAAAATCCTAAACACTATTTTTTAAATTACAAAAACTTAAAAAGATTAGTAGAGAATTAAAAATTGAATTGAGTGGAGGATGGGAGGAAGGCAGAGGAATAGTTTTGAAGAGCTTTTCAAAAAGCCATATAGGAACTTACATCTTACTGTAGAAGTGTAGAAGCTTCCATATCTATATGTTTACTCTCTATATATGTATATATGTTAACTATATATGTATATAATATAGAGTGTATAAAATACAATATATGTTATACATATTTATAAATATATAAGATATATAATTGAGTCGCTTTACATACTGATTGTAGCCCCTTCCCTTTTCTCCTCCCAGTCCCACCCTTTCTTCCTCTCTCCCCTATTTTCCTCCCTTATTTATCAGAAAGAGGAAGTCCTCCTCCCCTACCATCTGACTCCATCCTATCCAGTCTCATTTGGATTGCCTTCATCCTCTTCCTCTGTGGCCTGGCATTGCCTCCCAACCATGAAGAATGAGCAACAGAGTCTATGACGGAGAGAGTCCCTGATCCCCTAACTAGGCAACCCACATGTAGACTGAGCTGCCTATTTGCTACATATGAGCAGGAATTCTAGGTCCTATTCATGCATGATCCTTGGTTGGTGCATGTAGGTCCCCATGGACTCAGATTTGTTGACTCTGTTGGTATCCTTTGGAGCTCCTGTCTGCTGTGGGTCATTCTACTTCCCCAGTCTTTCCTACAACTACCTGTGCTCTGCCCAAATTTTGGCTGTGAGTCAAACCAGCTGTACCGTTCCTAGGCATATACCTGAAAGATGTTCCACCATACAACAAGGACATTTACTCAGCTATGTAAATAGCAGCTTTATTCATAATGGATTAGAAACAACTTAGATGTCCCTCACCTGAAAAATGGATACAGAAATTGTGATACATTTATACAACGAAATACTACTTAACTCTTAAAAACAAGAAAATCATGAATCATTTAATTTTTAAAGAATATTGCTTAAGCATTAAACATGCTCCTTTCTATGCATCATATTGCAAGTGTGTTTATGTTTCTCTGTGCATCTGTCTATATTTGTCTTTCTATTTCTCTGTTCCTGCATTTGTCCATCTCTGTCTTTAATTTCTCTCACTCTTCTTTCTTGATTGCTTCCTTCCATTTCTTTCTTTCCTTTCTGCCTGTCTGTCTCTTTTTCTCTGTTTCTTTCCCCTCTCTGCATAAGTGTGCATATGTATATGTGTGCATGTATGGTGTGTGTGTGTGCCCAATCCAAGTATCATACTGTAAATGGTGAACTTAAGCTGCTCATGTGCACTGTGATAACCTTGCATAGTAATGGCTAAGTGGATGAATCCTTTCAGAGAGCAATGGCTTGTGTGCTCACTGTTACCTTCCTGGTTATAAAGAGATACATGTAACTTAGAAATGCTGTGTTCTTACATACTTAGAATATTTCTTAACCATTCCTTAGCAGATACATCTTCAGCGATGATCACATTCTCTTCCAGATGAATTGGGATAATATTACCCTCTTCCTGTCCTATGAGAAGAAAGGATTCAAGTAATTTGTCATCACCAACCTCGTGTTTTATGTGACATTAAAAACAGCCATGTTGTTAATTATAAAAACAATATGGTCCTTCTCCACAATGTTTGTGTTCTAGATTAGAAAGGAATAGATAAAAGCACCAGGTTTCAGTTGCATAAATGCATATGTATATACATTAGTTGTAAGGAAATAAACATTGTGTACTATTCTACATTAAGAGTCTTTGCATTATGGTATAACATAGTATCTTAGAAAATAGCCTTATAAACATAGGAAAATATTTTTAATTACATAATACATGCAAATAAACTAAATAAATTAGAAAAATAAAAAATATGAGCTTGAATTACTTTTAAACTGAAAAAGACATATAATATAAAAACATATATTATATATAACGTAATGAACGTATAAGAAGGCAACAATGCCACCACTAACTAGACAACACGGTCTAAAAAAAAAAAGCTAAAAATAACAAAATTTGCCATGTTTAGTTTTTCTTTCAGAGCCTTTGTCCAGTTAGGTCCTATAAATCTCTAAGTATTGTAGGCTGTTGACAATATTGTTGATCACATTCAGTACCTGATGGTAAGTTCCTATTGCTGAAGATACCACACACCTGGGCTGCATAATGTGGAAATATTAAGGACTTACTGACCTAAAAACAGCCACCCACCTGGTTATCTTTTATAGTATTGCAATGTGTATATACATTTTCAGAGAGGAAAAGTAATAATCAATCATAACCAGCCATGTACCGTGCAATCATCAATAGGAAGTGTCCTGACAACACATGCCTCTGGTACAATAGTGTCATAAACATCATTGAAGTAATCAAACACTTTCAAATGAAACTTCAAGTCTGCTGCACAAATGATATCCAAATCTGGAACCATTGCTGAGCGAAAAACCTGTGGCTAGATAGGTCATAGCCCTAGGTAAAAGCATTCTATTATGCAATTATCTATTAAATTGACTTTTAAAAATTTTGTTTTATACCATAGATTAATGCATCTCTCAAACATTATCAGAAGAGCTTCAATTTGTCATATATAATTATTAACACAGAGACTCACAACTGGACAAGATGCAAAGAGTAAGAGCCTACAGTATACTCAGCCATAAATGGAATATCTTTACAGCACTATTTTGTCCTAAGGCTAAAGGATCATGGTAGATATGGGGTCAGAAATGAAACAATGTTCCCTGGACACATCACAGCAGTTGCATATATGAACTGACAACAGTTATAACAACAGGTACAAGCATTGGTAAAACTGACCTTCCCCGCCCCCCAAAAAAATCACAGAAGGAAATTCCAATGCTAGCTGTGGAGCTATAGGCAACTCAGAGTTGCTGGTAGAAGTCAAGTCAGTTTTCTATATCTATGCTCCAAATTCAAGAGCAAACATCTGTAAAAGAAATATTACTAAAACTTAGATCAAACACCACACATTAATAAGTGGGAGACTTTAACACCTCACTCTAAGCAATGTACAGGTCATCCAGATAGAAACTAAGCAAAGAAATGATAAAACTAATAGACGTTATAAATCAAACATACCTAGCAGATACATACGGAACATTTCATCCAAAAACAAAAATATATATACATTCTTATCATCACCTCATGAAACTTTTTCTGACATTGACCATATTCTCAGTCACAAAACAAGTCTCAACATATACAAGAATATGAAGTAACCCTTTGTATTTTATCAGATCACCATGAATTAAAGCTGAACTTCAACAGCAACAGAAACAACAGAAAGTCTAAAATCTCATGGAAATTGGACAACATTCTACTCAGTGACCACTGGATCAAGAAAGAGAGAAAGACACTAACCAAATACTTCCTAGTATTCAAGAAAAATGAATGCACAACGTGCTCAAACTTATGAAGCACAATGAAAGCAGTGCCAAGAGGAAAGTTCATAGCAGTAAGTGCTTTCAAGAATAAATTACTGAGGTCTCATACTAGCAACTTAATAATACACATAAAAGTGCTATATAAAAAAGCATAAACATCCAAAAGGAGTAGATGGGAAGAAATAATCAAACTCAGAGTGAAAATCAATAAATTAGAAACATAAAATAAAGAAAAACAGGAGTTGGTACTTTAGGAAAATCAATATGTACATGTAGAAAAAACCCTAGACAACATCTAACACCTAGGAATACAAGGCACATATTTGAACATAATAAAAACGATGTACAGTAGGCCAATAGCCAATATAAAATTAACAGGAGAAAAATGAAAGCAATTCTACTAAAATCAGAGACAATATACTGTTGTACATAGTACTTGAATTTTCAGCTAGAGCAATAAGAAAACTAAAGGATAACAAAGGGATAAAAATTATAATGAAGAAGTCAAAGCATTACAATTTGCAGATGATATAATAGTATATAGACAGGTGATCCCAAAATTTCTATCAGGGAATTACTACAAAGTGATAAGTACTTTCAGCAAAATGGCTGGATACAAAATTTTGTAGAAAAAAAATTATCCCTGCAATAAACAATGGATAAATGGGCTGAGAATGAAATTTGGGAAACCACACACTGCACAATAGTCACAAATTAAAAAAAATTATTTTCTTGGTGTAACTCTAACAAACAATTGAAAAGCCTGTATGACAAGAAATTCAAGTCTTCGAAGAATGAAACTGAAAAAGATATCAAAAGGTCAAAATATCTTCCATGTTCATTGATCTGTAGAATTAACACAAGTAAAAATGGTCATCGTACCAAAAGCAATCCACAGATTCAACACAATTCCCATCAAAACACCAATACAATTTTTTATAGTCCTTGAAAGAACAATACTCAGCTTCATAAGGAAAAGCAACCCAGGATAGTGTTAATGTTGATTTTGTTTCCTAAGAAGAGGGTATGAGATGAAAGCTATTTCTGAGCCTTTGTAGTTCTTTCTGAACTCTCTCTGGTCTAAATTATTTTATTTACATAATGTTTGTTTATGTATATGTTCTTAGCTAATTCAAGGAATTTTAAGGTATTTACATATAGGTATATATTGATCTGCAACTCCATAAGAAGTATCATAAAATCTAATTAAGACAATTTTGGAATAGTTATGATCTAGTAAAATTTGCAATATTAAGTTGTACCAAATAATATAGTAAATAAACCAAGGTTGTAGAATATATACCAAGGAAGTTATCTTGTTTTTTATGTTATTTCAAAAAGAAAATGCTTGAAAGGATAAGAATTTTGAAAATCTACAACTCTGAACACTTTTATCAATAAACATTTGCAGTTTTATTCTATTTATTTTATTTTACCCTTATATAACTTAAGATTTAAGTGTTTGAGATGACTAAGCAGCTAATGATGATTTGCCAGATACTCTTTTATCATAATGTCCATAAATTTGCCTCAAGTGAAACATTATTCATATAAGACATAAACAAATGCACCAATTTCACAAGTGTAGGACTTATGATAGTGCCTGAATAATTTTTTGCAAAACATAATTTTTGAGAAGTAAATGTGTTGGTATAATGTGCTTGTGGAATGTATACAATTTACCCTTGTTCATTCAAATGCCGATTTCTCTACCTTACTATTTGGTTTCAATCCAGACATTGCAATGTGCTGCTAATTCTAAACATCACCTGTTTAAACATCACCTATGTAAACATGCCACCATTTGTTTTCTGTGTTGCCAATAAAAACAACCAGCCACTGCTGAGCAACTGAGAGACTAGGTCAAAACATCCTGGTTGAGAGGCAAGGAGAAAGAAAGAGTGTGGGAGAGATCTGGGGAGAGATCCAAGAGAAGAAGACAGGGTAAACATCAGGAGAAATGAACCAGACCTAAGATATGACTAAAAAGCAGTATAATGTGGGAAATCTGAATGGGAGGAAGCTACGTGGGCTATGAGGTTTAAGATGGATTAATTATTGCTCAGCATTGTGCTCTAGGTTAATTAAGTAAATCTTAGTCTCTGTGTGCTGATTTGGGTATGCAGCTGGTTTACGAATAACTGCTGTTTAACTAGAAGATGAATCAATAGTAAATATTAATAATCATCAACAAATGGCATACTGTGTGGCAGAATTTACAGTAATCTAGCAAGAATTTATGTAGAAAGTAAAAGCAGTTTCTTTTTTCTGTCCTTAAAATCAAAGCAGCAGCAGTTCCTAACCAGGGAGCCCACAGATTCCTGATCAGAAAGACCTCCTGCAGAGCAGCAAGGCCTCAAGGAAGCAGCAGAAAAACAAGAAATGGTACATAGAAACCAGAGAGAGGCAATGTCTTCAGGTAGGAAAAAAAATTAAAATTAAAATTAAAATTAAAAAAGGTGGCTCTTTAACAAACAAGTTTTTCAAAGCCAGACTTTGTTAACCAAGGCAGAAAAAAAAAATCCTTTGGGAAGGATTCTTGCCAATCTGAGGAACAAACAGTTGTGGATGCAGTAACTTCCTAGAGTGAGGAAGGTAAAAAAGGGGTCAGGATCCAGTGAGGGAGGCAGAAAAAAGACCTCTCCCTCAAAGCAGGAGCCAGAGATAGACAGAGAAGCCTCAAGCATCTGAACTGATAAGGTCTAGAGGGAAGCCGGTCTAAGAAAGTAAAGTCCTTAGGGAGACGTTTTGAGATTAAAAAGACAGTTTTCTGTGTTAAAAATTGAGGAAGACAAAATGACACAACACTTCTTGATACCATTTGAGATTGTATCTCTTAGCATACAGATAATTTTTTTCAGTGACAATTTCAGTTTTACATATCGTCTTTGGGAAAGAACAGAATGAGACAGACTTGGAGAAAAAAGAGACTGAGAAATTAGATGCTAAATTAAAGGCAATAGAACAGAGTTTGGGGGCATCTTTGAATCAAAGTAGAAAGCCTTCAGAGCAATCCAATCTGGAACTTACAATAACACCAAAACAGGTAGTTCCAAGTAAGGAAAGTAAACAAAGGGATAAAGATATTGCAAAATGGCAGCCCATTCAAATGCTGGAGAAAGTCTTCAACTGTAGGCTGATTTTGTCAGACTGTATATTGTGTTTGTGTTGTTAAGGTTCAATTACTAGGTGAAGGTCTATATGCTAATGTAGAAATACAGATCCTGTTTAGTGTTGTGTTGAAATAAGTCAAGACCCCTGTGACCAGATTTTTTGGTTCTGTGGCTCTCCTTGTGGAGCTCCTGTCCTCTCCAGGTCTTACAACTTACCAATTCTTTTATAAGATTCCCTGCACTCTGCCCAAAGTTTGGCTATGAGCCTTAGTATCTGCTTTGATACCCTGCAGGGTAGAGTCTTTCAGAGACCCTCTGTAATAGGCTCCAGTTCTGTTCCCTGTTTTCTCCCTCTTCTGATGTCCATCCTCTTTGAGCATCTTACCCAGAGTCCTCCTTCTTGATTAGGTTCCTTAGGTGTACAGATTTTAGTATGTTTATCATATTTTATATATCTAATATCCACTTATGAGTGAGCATATACCCTGTGTGTCTCATCCAGTTTGTAATTTGTGTAGAGGGGGCTTTTTTTTAATTAATCTTGTATCCAGCCACTTTGCTGATGTTGTTTGTCAGCTGTAGAGTTCTGTGGTAGAATTTTTGGGTCTCTTATCATGTCATCTGCAAATGGAAATACTTTGACTTTCCTTCCCAATATGTATCCCCTTGGTCTCTTTTAGTTGTCTTCTTGCTCTCGCTTCACCTTCAAGTACTATACTGAACAGGTAGGGAGAGAGTGGGCATCCTTATATTGTCCCTAATTTTAGTGGAAATACATTGTGTTTCTCTCCATTTAATTTGATTTTGGCTATTGGCTTGATGTATATAGCCTTTATTATTTTTAGGCATGGGCCTTGTATCCTTGATCTCTCCCAGACTTTCATCATGAAATGGGTGTTAGACTTTGTTAAAGGCTTTATGTAAATCTAATGAGATAATTATGTGATTTTTTTCTCTTTAGTTTGTTTATGTGGTGAATTATTTCGATGGATTTTCATATGTTGAACCATCCCTATATCCTCAGTATGAAGCCTACTTGATCATGATGGATGATGGTACTTGATGTGTTCCTGGATTCAGTTTGCCAGTATTATATTGAGTATTTTTACATCAATGTTCATGAGTGAAATTGGTCTAAAATTTATTTTGTTGATTGTTTGTGTAGTTTAGGTATTAGAGTTTTTGTGACTTCACAGAATGAGGTTGGTAATGTTCTTTCAGTTTCTATTTTGTGGAATAGTTTGAAGAGTATTGGTATTAGCTCTTCTTTGTAGGTCTGGTAGATGGTTTCTGTGTTAAAACCATATGGATCTGGGCTTTTTGGGGTTGGATGACTTTTGATGACCTCTTCTATTTCCTTAGGGGTTGTCGGATTGCTTAAACTGTTAGTTGATCTTACTTTAACTTTAGTAGCTGAAATCTTTTAAGAAAATCATCCATTTCCTTTAAATTTTCTAATTTTGTTGAAAACACGCTTCTGAAGTAAGACTAATGAATTTTTTGATTTCTTCAGTGTCTCTTGTTATATCCCCATTTCATTTCTGAATCTGTTAATTCGTATACTTTCCCTCTGCTTTTTAGTTAGTTTGGCTAAAGGTTTGTCTATCTTGTTGATTTTCTCAAAGTACCAACGAGCTCTTGTTTCCATTGATTTTTGTTCACAGTTTCCAATGTATTGATTTCAGCCCTAAGAGTGATTATTTCCTGTTGTCTACTTCTCTTTGTAGTGTTTGATTCTTCTATTAAAGAGCGTTCAGGTGTGTTCCTAAGTGAGTAGTATGGGATCTCTCTAATTTCTTTATGGAGGCACTTAGTGCTATGAACTTTCTTCCTAGCCCTGCTTTCATTGTGTCCCATAAATCTGGGTTTGTTGTGCATTCATTTTCATTGAATACTAGGAAGTCTTTACTTTCTTCCCCGACACAGTGGTCATTGAGAAGGGAGTTGTTCCATTTCCATGAGTTTGTAGGCTTTCTATTGTTTCTGTCGTTGTTGAGTTTCAGCTTTAATCCATGGTGGTCTAATAATATGCATAGGTTTTTGGTTTTTTTTAATTTATTTTTTTAATTTATTTTTATATCAATCACAGGTTAGGTACTTTGCATCCCAGGTACTCGCTCATTCACTCCCACCCTCCCACTCCCTCCCTCATCTCTCTCCTCCCCACCCCCTCCGAGTCCACCAACAGGGGAGGACTTCCTCCCCTTCCATCCAAACCCAGCTCATCCTGACTCCTCAGGGCTGCTACAATGTCCTCCCCTGGGATCTAGCCAGTCTGTCACTCCCCAGCTTGTATGGGGGAGGGTCAAAGAGTCAGCCATCAAGTTCATGACTGAAACAGTACCTGTTTCCCTCACTAGGGTCTTCAGTCCTACACCGAGCTATCATGGG